>VDFB02271358.1:328180580-328202728 GCA_007258455.2 Sequoia sempervirens | reverse complement strand
CATCAACACACTACTTAATACATCCACAATCCATGAAGTACCTCCGCAAATATCACTAGCATGCTAGGTTGGCCAAACCTAAACTGACACTACAACAAACCACATACACACTTCTCCAAGTACAAAAACAACATGTGAAGCACACAAAAACACCACATGACATCCAAGAATATTCCAACATCAAAATATTACTTTGCAACACTGTCACAACCACCCGAAACAAAGAATACTTTCATCCTACGTACCAGGATGCACTACCACTAAACTTCAATACAAGAACTGAACTTGTAGAGAAAATCAACATTAGAACCTCCAAGGGAAAGTAGATATAGACAATATAAGCACATTCCCAAATTTGTGAGAAAAAAAGCAACACAAAGAAATGCAAAGCAATCTCATTTCTCCCAAACAATTGTCTTCATAGGAAAACACATTTTCAAACACATCTTCCACTACCAAACTATCCAAAACCTAGAACTCTAAATATAACACCTCTGAACACCTTTGGTTATCTTCAACCATGAAGAAATGTGGAGCACAACATTGAACACACTTTGTCATGCTACACACTCTTTTATTTAAATTTTCTCAAAAATACTTGGAAACCAAGTGAACTAGCTACATCAGCAACACCAACACAACACTACAACACCTTCTTATCAAACCACAACATATCTACATTTGCAATGATAAAAATATTCATACTGTTGACATCAATGACAACACCTACAACATCCCTTAAATAAAAGCATAATGTGGTAATTCCAAGGTATAGATTTTTTGACACTCAACTTTATAAATGAAAGCATACATAAAAAATAAAGCATAATCAACTATATAGACTTAAAATTTTGAATCCACAAATGTAATGTATTTATAAACTAAAACAATAAAGGGTATACACTTATGAACTTTTTTTGAATTAAGAAAACAAGAAACTAAATGCAAGATAAAGGATATATTTAAATTTATAACTAACTCAAATCTAGAATAAACTTCAAAAAAATAATGTTTACCTCTTATTATCTATTTAAGACTATAAGGTATTTTGTGTAGGGTTTTAAGATCAATCCAAATTTTTATATGTTATAAAAAAGATCAAACATGCTTAGTGGAATTAAGAATTACAACATACATTCATCCTTCCTCGTTTATGGTGTTTGAACATGTTTAAAAGACAATAAGTTTTATATGTATTTTAGCTAAAATGATTGCATGTGTAAAGAGAGATAAATGTTGGAATTAGCTATTTGAAAAGAAAAATAGTTAATATGTGAAATTAGACATTATCCTGCTAATCCTTCATAAAATATCTAATATAGTATTCAATAGTCTATAGAAACTAAATTAAAGTATAATCATATAAAAATGTATTATTCATAAGCAATTGATTAAAAGAAGGGTAAAACTAATCATGTCTTAAAATATATTTATTAACTCATATCCTAGCACAGTTACATACTATAAATAATGATATGTTCATAAAAAATAGTTGATTCAAAGGCTTAAAGGAAAAAAAGAATGAGTAAATATTTCTACGTGCATGGCCCATAGAGCTCAAGTTCACAAAGTAAAATATAGATAACTGGCCCATAGAGCTCAAGTTCACAAAGTAAAATATAGATAACAATTTAAGTTAAATACTCTTATTTATACAAAGGAGAAAACTAACAAACATAAAGTTAGTGAAGAAATTAAATCCTCAAATATAGTTAGAAATCAATTTGGATGCAATCATGGAAAGGTGGAATTCTCAGTGCAAATTTCTATTTGACTGATCATCATTCTCAATAAATTTAATTTTAATAGAATAGATTGAAGTGAAAAATCTTGTTGTAAGTTGGACTACATCTCAAATACTATTAAATCTTCTCTAAAAATATTTCAGAATCAAAATTTTTGTTTACATACAAGTCATTAGGTCTTTAGTTGATGTAACAAGAAAGATCACACCCATTCCTTTCAAATGTTTCCTAGTATTTTCATTTAAAATCCTATTTAATGTGCAATTGAACAAATTGATATAAACTTCATAATAGCAATATGGCATCTAACAAGTTGATATAAACCTCATAATTATCTATTTATTTATTTTTTACTAAGGGGTATCCCCACAATCCAACCCAACACCCAACCCAACTTGTCTTGGTCTTACTTTTTGCCAAGTTGGGGCATAGGAAGGGGTGAGTTGAGGCAAAACTAATCCCCTAAGGATGCACGCAATCACCCGTAAACCATGTGCATTAGGAAAACTTGAGCCTTAGAGTCAAACTCAAAACCAATAGAAAGAAAACCCACGACCCAAACCAATTAATAGCTATAAGAAGAAGATAACTTAAAGTAATATAGGGAGATTCGCTACTCACGAGTTCTCTTTACTTAGAGAGCCTCATAGGGAAAACTTCCCTATACTACCTCAATAGAACAGTGCAGAAGTTTCAGAATCTGAAAAACAAGGTCACAAAGATTTTCTAGACAAACTGACAAGCTCTCGGCCAAAGGACGTCAACACAGAATACAGATGACAATGTGGCGCGTTAGCATCCCAGAGGCGCACTGACATCTCGCACAGACCAGAAAGCGAGTTTATCTAAGAAAATGGCTAAGTAACAACTTACACTCTGATTACTGAGAAGTGACAGAATGTAGGAAAATGACAAAATGCGATGAAGTAGTAGAACTGAAGTAAAGTAAAGAATAAATGATGAGGATAAGGAGAAGAAAGGAAGGAGATAATTACAACCATGCGAGTGATGAAGCTTCCAGCTCGTGGGTGTCTTCAACACCTACACACAAGAGGGAGAGAAAAATTATTGAGTGGTTGTATAGGGGCCTGCCTCAGTCAGACCCAGTTTTCGTGTTTCCACCTCCACAGACAACCAGATAGATAGAGAGAAAAGTAGAAATGAAGTAAAGAGCAGTTAAAGCACTACAAAACATTGTTATGTTACTTAACCAAGTAATAGAGGAGAGGAGTGAAAACTTACCACCTCCACCAAGAGCGCACAAGGCTAATGGGGGAGAAAATGAGAGGAACTCAAGCCTCTGCTACAATGGTGTTTTGTTCCACATTGGCTCTACTGAAATGGTGGAGTGTTGATGTTGTTGTTGTGAAGTGTAAAGTGTTTGGGGATTGAAGAGATGGTGAAGAAGCTGCTTAGAGCTTGTGAATGGAGTGAAGAAGCTCTTAGAAAGATGTGTAAAGGGAGAGGGGAGAGGTGTAGAAGATGGTAGAAGTTGGAATGCTTGTTCAAAGAGTGAATATGATGAAAAGATGAAGAGAAATGGCCATATCCGGGTTGGTCAGCCAAGGAGGGCGTTACAAATTGACCTCCAATAGGAAGTGTAATGCCTCTGTAGGCTCCAGATGCAAAAAAATTTCAGGGACGTAAGTGCGCCACGTGAACGTTTGCATGCCGTGCGGGCGTCCCCAAAAGAAATGTCTCCACCGATGCTCAAAACAGGAGCCAAGTGTGATGCAAGCAGTAGGCTTAGGTGAAATTAAGCCTCCGAACTTTGTTTTCTAAGGTGGATAAAGGCAAAAAGGGGATTTGCACATGGGGTGCAAATTCGCTCTTATACACTTAAAAACCTTGCTAGCTTTTTTAAAAAAACAAAAACTTTACAACCATACTTTGATTTATGGGGACAAATTATAGAGTTTTTAACTAGTAACTTTCCTCAAAACAATCAAGAATGGCATGGATCATCAGATTTCAAACCGATATAGCGAGATCAATAACCCTTACTAGGTCTCAAAATAAATTTAGATGGAATATACAACAAACTTTTTAAGAATTAATCAATGGCCCGTCTCACTTAGACCTTCATAATTCTTCAATACTTGCAAAACACTTGTCATAAACAAAATTTGCTCGACATTGGGAAACTCACTCCACGCGCTCACATGACAAAGATCAAGAGGAACAAAGCTTTAAAAAATACGGTATTTCTAGAAACATGTCATAGAAATAATGGTTACAGTAGCCACCACTTTTCCCCATGATGTATCCTTGGCGGCTACTTTCACCGACTTGTGAAATTTCCAGCCTCCTTCCTCAGCGTAAGAATCACGCATCCTTCGTCTTTTTCTTCTTTTCTGTTGAATTTAGATTGTTTGAAGCCTTAACGCATACGGTACATTTCTCTATAAATAAATGGGACTCACAGGAAAAGAAAATGTGTGCTAAGCAATGTGAGAGCTTCTTTGCTTATTCCACCGGTGTCATCTCAAATCCTGCGCATTATCATGATATCCATTAACGTCTCCTCTGGGCCGACTCATGGCAGCAATAGTGAGGCAGACAATCAAAATAGGATTCACAAGAACAAATAGAAAAGGTAAACGAAAGAAAAAGAAGAAAGCATCGTATCTAAGTTATTATAGAGTTTAGGGTTTTTCATATAAGCATAGATATATAATGTAATTCCACAGCTTTTATGAAACAAATCCGAATAATCGTAGTTTCCAAGAATTTCTGCTTATTTTTTTTATTTTTATTTTTTTTAAATGTGGAATATGTATTGATCAATAGTCTCACAATTTATCATAGTCGTAAAGTCAAAATAATAATAGTAATTATCCTCTTGAACTTTATATTGTTACAAAGCGACTTCAAAATTATTATTATTATCTTCTTCAAATTTATGCTGTTACAAGTAATTACAGGTGTAATTATGCAAAAATATTACAATTAAAAAGGTTAAGAGGATTTTGTAGAATATTTTTAGATAAATTTATATCATCGCAAAAGTTTGGAGTATCATTCTGACTTAAATAATTGGGTACTTAAAAATATACATTTAAAAAAGTTTAGTGTATATATATATTATGGATGTGGTGTTAAGATTTTATCATGTATTATTGTTATAATAAAATAGAGTGAAGTGTACTAATATGCCCTTTCCATTAAAATATATTAGTGGACCTTCAATTTACTAGAATATTGGTACAACTTTCTATTATAGGAAGAGTAATGCAATTTTTTTTTTTAGCACGAGAGCACATATTATTTTGTTGATAAAGCATCATCTAATAAAATTGAGTTTTAAATAATAACCAAATATACAACATCATTCTTCAGGGTTTTTTCCACTTGCATGCAATAGAATATTTAGAAAATAGCTCAACATGTAATAATTAAAAGTTCAAACTAATTAAACTAACTACGTTTGTGACTATTATAACTTCTTGACTAGTAAGTAATTAAATTACCATTGCATTAATTATCTAAAAAATTCTAATGCAATATGGGTGTGTTCTAATAATTCAAAGTTATTTTGGTTAAGGCAAGGATATATTCAATATTAAAAACTTAGATCTTTTTTAGAACAAAAAATATTTTACTGCTCTTTCAAATATACAATAGTTTGAATCCTTGAATTTATTTTTCCTAACTCCAAATATAATTATATAGAAGAAAGTGATGGATTATCATCTAAGTTAAGGTCTATAAATTAAAAAATATATGAAGAAATAACACAAATTATGTAATATCTGAAAATAATAGAAAGCTATAACAATTACAATTATTAATGAAAACTTCAAACTTGAAATTGTCATAAATTATTTAAATATTTGAACATCCCCCCATTAAGCTTAAATATTAGAGAATGGACGAAGGAAAGAAGCAATAATATGCTACTATTTTTTTTTTAATCATGGCAAGTATCAAACCCCAATTAGAGATCGATGTTAAAAAATCATTATAATTGGAAGAGCTTTGGTGAATAAATGATCCATGTGTTTATCCATATTTCCATAATTTAAAACACAACATAATGGCATTCTTATAAAAAATGTTGAATAAAGTGTATGTGTGTCTCCATTTTTTTTATGTTGGTGTTGATCTAGATTGTGTGGAATTTAAATTAAAAAATTACCATCACACCAAAGAAAGATATTCTTATTGTGTAAAAGAACAATGTCTCTGAGTGTTGATGTTTAGATTTAAAATTTTGTGTAAACCTACATGCATGTCAACACCAAGCATGGTAAGCCTCAAAATATGGGAAGTCATTTTTACGACAACATCTAGGATTATGTTGAATCTTCATTGAATTTTCACTAGCATTATGTTGAATGTTCAGTGAATTTTCATTAAATAAAAAATATTGAAAATAAGCTAACATAAGAAAACAACCCAAGACCATTCATAATGAGATGAATAACTTCACACTCATCATTTCAACAATTATTTTCCATGATTTTGTAACTTGGGCATTTATAATATAAGCAATAGGCTAATCTCATGAATAAGAAGTGACATTTTTTTTCATCATGCATTCTTTAATTAATTAATTTGAATATACAAAGTCACAATATTATTGATTAAAAAAATAGTCCTAGAATCATAAAGTATAATTGTAAACACATATTTTGGAACCCTAATGTTCTCTTTCACTTCTAGGGTTTTTCATCGAAAAAGGAAAAAATAGGGTAAAAATCAGCTATGTTCACACTCAAGATTAATGTAATATAGATGAAGTATGCCTAGCTGAGATGATATAAATGCAAAGGATGGATAAAATAGATTGATTTGGTGTGCAAAACTAAGAAATGCAAAGTTTTTGAAAACATGTTGTGATATGCAAAAAGAACTAAAAAACATAAACAAACAATAACAGAACTTAATGAAACTGAATGAGGTGCACCTGGAGGCTGAAAGCTGATGTGGAGAGGTTCTAGAATGCTACAAAGTTTACTGTTGAAACCCATTGAGACTCATTCACCACATATGGTGAATTAGTCTTATTTTTTTGAAAACTATCGAAATAGGTTTTGGGATACGTAGAACATAAAACTTCATAAAACACTTTTTCCTACCTAGTAATAGGACTCATTCACCATAGATGGTGAATTAGTCCACCTATAGATTTTTGAAAAGTCAAGGGTCAACTTTGTGGGTCCTAATTTGGACTTTTTTTCCTGACAGGTTGTCGGATCTGAATCTGGAAAATCTGACGGGAAATTGTTCTCCAAGCTTCAAATAGGGTTTTGTTGAATTTGAATGATCTTCAAAAATTTGATGACACTTTTAAGACTTATCTCTTTGACAAATCTGCATACAAGACTAGCAAAACACACATGCAAAGAGGGGAAAAAGTGTTAAGGGTTAGAGTATAAGGGTTTGTCTTGGTCAAACCCTTGTTTGGTAATCAAACCCTTAAAAATGAAATAAAATAAAGAGAGAATGATGAACAAATAACATGCAATGTCATAAACTCATCAAACCCTCAAAGTTGAAGTCTAAAGATATGTTGCTTCAAGATGCTTGAATGCTTGATTGAATGATTAAGGATGCTAGAATGCTTGAATGTTATGATGGGTTGAATGCATGAATGAATACTTGAATGAATGGGGATAAAATTAATAGAAAATTATATTTTTATACACTATTATGCCCTAATTTCTCAAAAATACATCACAGATTGAACTTAGGTCTTAAGAAATGAAAACCCACTAATAATTTGAATTTATTTTAATTTTTGTGACAAGAGGGATTCACTTGCCCCTAATGGTGAATGGGTCCCACTCAAGGCATGTGAATGGGTGTTGGGAATTAAGTTGTCTTAAATGATGTTTGTGTTCTCACAGTTTTACACTGGCCAATGCGATTTAGCAAACCATCAAACATGGAACCTCTTCGATGTGGGTGATCCGTGATGAAAGAGGAATTTCCGTGAGTGAGTTGGTTCTCTCAATGATGAGTTATATTCTATGTCTTTTCAAGAAAAAAGGATAGGAAGAATAAACCGGATCTCAAAACTAAGATCAAATTCTATCATTATAAAAATAATGATTAACTATAAGAAAATCCTGATAATAACTCACTCCCACCAACTCTTTAAAATTGAAATCTCACAATCTCACAACACAGGCAGTTCAACAGTGATTTATGCAAAGGTTAAGTTAACACAAGCCATAACCTGAACTAGCATGCAACTCCTGCAAATTTCTTGACAATAGTAAGAAAAGAAAAGGATCCAACAAATTTGAATCACAGAACAAATCAGATTACTATTCCAAGTCATGAAAAGGAAATGAGAAAGGAAAACTCTGCTATTTTATTGAATGATGGAGTGAAAACTCTCAGAATCTGAGCACACATAAGTTTACAAGCTCCCTAAAATGTGTAAGGGCCAGAAACTCTACTCTGAACTGCTGAGAATCGAGAGCTGAAAGACTAAGTCTATCCAAAGAACTCTCAAGGAAACCCTAATCCGAGCTCAGAAAAAAGCTCAAGGAAAAAGCCTCAAACAATCTCAAAAAATGCTTAAAAGCATAAAAAAGCATAATGCTTTTATGATGAACCTGTCAACCCTCTAAAAATAGGCCAATCTTGCTTTAAAAGCACAAAAAACACCTTATCTCTCCAAGATAAGTCTCAAATACGACCAAGAGGAAAAGTCAATCAAAGATCTGCTAAAAATAGCAAGAAAACATAAAGCAATTTATAGAATATCGCTTTTATGATTCTGCTTTACAAGATGTAGATTTTTTACAATTTGTCTTATTTTTGCAATTTAAAGATTGGAAATCTTTTGCAAAAAGAAAATCTCCTTATTTCTCCATTACAACATTATGATTTTCTCAAAAATCATAAAAATACATTACATAATGTCATATTCCTATCAACTCCATAATTGATTTCTCCAAAATCAATCAAAAATAAAAACCCTAAAAACATTGACCCTAGGCTTAAGGTATTCATAATTCTCCCTTAATTGCTCTTCACTTAAAACAATACCCCAAGGAAAAAACCCATATTTCTCTAAGGAAAAACAATAAGTCTTAAATACCTAAGACATCACCCTAGCATAGAATTTCGGCCTTACATAAATATTGACTTAGACTTAGTTTTAATAAATCACAAGGAAGGCATTATGGATTTTGACCTCCATTTGATATTCTCCACGTGCCTTGAATGAACATTCTGGAACTTCATAATGCTCGAATTAGGGCTTTGATCAAACAGGGTCAAACCCTAATAATCATTTCACTTCACACTCGTGACTTTGGAAAGAAGGAAACTCTGTTTACAAGAGCAACGCCGCCATGATGGTGTCAAATTCGAGCTCGTGTTCTTCAGTAATCTTTCCCTGCTCTCCAGTTGACCGAAAACTCCAGTGGGTAAGTCTGACTTTGAAGTATTGAAGCTCTTTTCACTTCTTATTGAACACCAAAAAGAGATAATGTCGCGGCCTGCATGAGTTTGGTTTCTGATTCTTTTCTTTCCCTTGCTCCTCCATGCCATCATGAGCTCGAGCTCGACCTCTGTAGTCCACTCCATGAAAGCTCGACTTGTATTCTTGTTTTCCTTTACTGTGCAAAGGTAAGCTTTATTTAATGATTTTCATAACCTCTACTTTGGCCTTGAGGCCGTGGTGAACACACTCTGATGTCTTTATTTTTCATTTTCTGTGTGTTTCTTGTGCTCATTGCTATGTATCATTCTCACCATAAGAGCTCGGCCGTTCTTCAAAACTCGAAATCATGCCTTGGGAAGCTGAACAGGAAGCTATGGCCACGGCTTGAGTGCTCCATCAAAAATTTAAACTGGTAATTTTCCCTGCCAATCTCCAGAGACTTAAATGGTTTCTTTCTACCCATGAATTTTGGCCATATCAGGCCGCGCCCCATGTGCACTGTAGGAAACAACTTCTTGACTTTTGGGTTCGACCCATATCATAAAATTGAGCATTATGTCAATTTGATAATATTTCTGCATATGGGTATCAAAGAAAGCTGAATAAAATTGAATCTCTTCCTCTTTATTTCGACCCAATTCAGAGAACTTACATTTGCTCCATATTTTTGCTATTTAACTCCAGATTTCACATGGGTTATCTTTGTAATTGATTTTTCTGCACTTTGAAGCTAACCCTGAAAATGGGTATTCGAAATCTTTAAGGGAAACTCCATCTTTCTGAATTTTGATGCTAAACTGAAAGTGGGTCTTTGGGATTATTAGAGAAAAATGCATTTTCTTCTCTTCTGAAACTCAACCTAGCACATAAATCTTCATATTTGTAGTCATACTACTCTTGAATGTAAAACTCAAAATGGGTATTGTAGATTATCATATTTCTGTATTTTTGAAAGCAAACCCTCATGTGGGTATTTGCAATTTCTGAAGAGAACTGCATTTTCTGTACTTTGAAAGTAATTGAAAATATGAAGTAACTGCTATTTGTTCTATCCATATGGCTCGAGCTAAAAATAAACAATGGCCTATTCCACACTTCTGAAACAAAACAATATCATGGGTATTGGAAATTTTCAAAGCAAAAGCATGTATTCCTATTTTCTAACATAGCTTGACCTCCCAAACTAGCTTGAAATGGTGATAAAACTGTATACTTGCTTGCATTTCTTCCAGGATTTTGACTCAAATAACCAGTGACATTTTGCATTTACTTCTGAAACAAAAGGATGCCTTGGATATTTGTCTTTATTTTTAACCTCCCTGCTGCTTGCTTTAATATGCTTTCAAAAATATGAAAAGAACTTGATGGGAACAATAAGAATCTGTGTGCTTGTTCACATCCATCTGACTCATATACCCAGCTTTCCATCTTGGCATTTCTATAACTTTCTTTGATAGTTATAATACCTGAGCTCAATTCACAGAACTGTCATTGACATGGAGCTGTAAACTATTCTTAAAAAGAACATCCAACCTTCATTCTGAGAATACTCTCTAAGTACTAAGAATCTGAAAGATCTGTCTTGAATTCAAAATTTCATATGTGTATTAAGCTCGAAATTGAACATTCCATTATGGTCCCCAACTGTATTTTGTTGCTCATCTTGTAGATATGACAAAACTTTTACCTTACTGTTCTGACAAGACCTTGACTGAGTAATCTGAAAATGATCAAAATCCTACATATTTGTTGTATTTAATTCATGGCTTGACCTATTACAAGTGATGTCTTACTTGACACCTATAACTCACTGAAAACAAAATGAAAGTATATCACATTTGATTGCTGTCCTCCACTAATCATTGATACACGATCCCGTTTGAGGCACCATCCCAATCAGAATGAGTTCACTGTCCTTGCTATAACTTCTAATAACTGGTACTCCATATTTGAGTATTGTATCACTGATGCTTGTTACTGTATCCAACTATTCCCTTGAAACAGAAATTGTCATAGTTAAGATCTCAAATCACAAATTGATCCAAAGTGAACTCCTGTTTTTTTGTTTTAGCACTTATGCAGGGCTTTTAACTTAACATTGAATCATAATGGACTGTACCTAGTCTTCTGTTCTTAGGCATAACTGACACCTCAAAACCTTCCTCTGGAAACAAAATGTTCACCCCTTCCTTGATAGTCTATGAAGATTACTAGCTTAATACTTATAACTCCCCATGTATATTGTGTGTATAAACAACAATGTCCCTTTTAACCCTAACACAACAGCTTTCACTTTCTATATTCGAATTTTGTAGAGGTTTTACCTTTTTGCTTTTGGATTGAAACATTGCATTTGTACAAACCTCCTCAACTCACCGGTTTATATGTATAACTGGTAACTCAGAATCATTCTGGAAAGAAAAAACTTATTCCTCCAATATTATTTTGGGATGATCTCCTTGTTATTACTATTGATAATGCAGTATTTCTTTACCAGTCAACTCAGAACTAGAAATTCATCTAACACTTAGGTGCACTGTCTGTATTTGTTCTCATGAGCAACATGGTACTCTTCATGCATTTTTATATTTCACCGTACAAAACTGCTCTTAAGATTTGTCCTCTTTGATGATGAAAATTAGAACAAAACATTTAGGCATATGTATGCCTGTTCACTATCCGAAAGAGAATTGATGAATTGAAACTCACATGACATATGATTACAATCAGCACAGAAAATGAAGTTATTCAACAATTTCTGATGTAAATGTACTCAGCTAAATTCCTTAAGTGAACTAAACTCATTGTTCACCTGTAGCCTTCAGAAAGAATCCTGATCGTTATGAATGCACAGTTGGTTTCGTTACTTGATGGATTCTTTGTTTTATTCTTTCAGCTGTATTTCATTTCATTTGTTGTATATGATGAAGTATCTTTTAAAATCAGCCCCATTTAATGAATAGGGCAGCATACCGAGCTCTACCCTTGTGGGAGCCCATTTTACTCCACATGCTTGGTCTTCGAATAATGTTCAACTTCATGACTTTACCTATACCTGCACAAGGAAACAAACAACGTTAGCATAAAAAATAGAAAATGTTGATCATGATATTGCTATTTCTCCTTCAGCTCACTCCTTCCATACTGCACTTGATAGGACTTGATCTATTTCAATGCATTGCTAATTGTATGTTGTACTATTGTAGTTGCATCATATGAGTTACATCATAGTCGGAGCCACTGACACCCCTCTTTTCCTCTTACAGGTCAATGAAGCTCGAGATGACGAGGTGCACCATTCAACATCAAGCATCGATAATTAGGCAATGATGACTATGTTGTTACTTATGTGCTTTCCTTTCTACATCTTCAGTAGTGCAATGTGCTATTAGAAATATGTTGTCACAGTTATATCCATGGCTTGTGTTGATCTTTGATCTCAATTTTTCTTTTCAATTGAAAAGAAAATGCATTTTCATGCAATGTTGTAATACTATTCTGATTGTGAAATCAAATGAACCCTTGTAAAAATATGAGTTTCACGAAATGAATAAAAGCATCTAAAATGCTATTTTGCTCATGTACTCAATTATGTATTTCTTTTAAAACTGCAACATCTGAATGGCACTCTGCAACTCCATAACTTCACTAAAATGCATAACTGGCGGTTCGACGATAATGAAAAATAATGCGAAACAACATTCGAGCATGACACTGCAATTCCACTTACTGTTGAAAAGAAATCAACCAGCTCCTCCATTTGAGCTGATGCAAAAAATATGTAACATTTTGGCGATTTCTACTATATGCTTGTCTGCTAAGCATAGATCAGTGGCCTTTAAAATAATTCGTTGGGCTCGGAGTCAATTCTAACCCTTCTTGTGAACTCGGAAACTTTGAACAACAACACTCCAAACAGCAACAAGAAAACAAAACAAAACTGAAAGCAACCAAAAGGCCCTGGTGGCCAACAAAACAATGCGCATCAATGCTTAGAGAAAGCAAACTATTGAAATGAAATGTGCGAAACACACTTATTTGCAAACTACTCTACCTAACAGTGAGATAACTTATCTCAAAGGTAGTGCTTGAGGTGGATCCAATTTACTGGGATAGACAACACCTCGCCAGTCATCTTCAAAAGTTGGAATGTGTTGTGTTCTTTGCATTATGTGATCACATAAGGCCCATCCCATATTGCATAGAACTTGGAATGTTGTCCAGGTCTACTCTTGAATTCATTCCACTTGAAAACTAGATCTCCAATAATGAAATCACGAGGCTTCGCCCTCTTATCAAAAATATTCTTCATTTGAGCTTGATATATTTCCAGCTGTTATAGAGCTTCCTTTCTGGTTTCTTCGAGCTCGACCAACTATGCAAACCTCACTTCAAGAGGTTGTTCATTCAGTAACTCCAGTTCTTTAACATAACTTAATGTTGGAAATTCAATTGAAATAGGAAACTTAGCCTCTCTGTCATAAGTTAAAACAAAAGGTGAACAACCAGTGGCTCTTTTAGGAGTTATTTTGTCAGCCCAAAGGGCTAGCTTCAGCTTTTCATGCCATGTTCTCTAGTTATCTTCAATAGTATTTTTGATTATCCGAATCAGATTTTTATTTATGGATTTTGCCTGTCCATTACCTTGCGGATAATAATTTGATGAAGTGTTCAGATAAATGCTATTTCTGACAGACCAATCTGAAATCCTTAACCCTATGAAAGCTAAGCCATTATCTGAAATGATTGAATCTAGAATACCAAATCTTGATATGAGATCTTGATAAAAAAAAACACTGAAGTCTCGTTTGCTTCCTTTAAAGAAACAACTTCGGTCCACTTTGTAAAATAATTTGTGGCAGTAAGAATCCACTTATGACCTGCACTTGACGGTGGGTATATAGGATTGATAAAATCTAAGCCCCACTTAGCAAAGGGTTGTTCTACCTTAATCGGATGCAAGGGAAGCGGTGCAAGCCTCTGTTTACTAGCAAATAATGCACATTTCTCACACTTTCTGACCCATGCAATAGCATCTTTAAACAGATCTGGCCAATAATAACCAGCTCTCATAATTTTCAGAGTTGTTGTTCTTGCAGCAAAGTGACCTCCTGAAGGTCCATCATGAAACTCTGCCAATAGCTTATCCACTTGATCAGGCTAAATACAACGTAATAAAATACCTTGGAAATCTCTCCTATAAAGAACACCATCGATAACTATATAAGGGATGGCTTGTAATCTATAGTACCTTCTTTTTTTTCTGTCCAAGCCTTCAGGGCATTCACTAGTTTACAGATAATGTATCATCTACTATAGCCATGTAACAGGGGGTGCTTGAACAACACTTAAAACATCATTATTTAATATTGTTTCTATATTTGTAGCCTCTTTTAGGCTGTTGTTTTCACTTCCAGCAATCTACTCGCACAAACCTTTGCCTCTAACGAGCTTGGTTACTTTTATATCAACATCGAACTCCATCACTTTAGTGATCCAACCAACACGCTTATCATTAATGTCTTCATTGAGCAGAAAATTCTTAACAGTTGAATGAGCCACTAATAAATGAACCTTGTTGTTGGAAAACATGTGTCTAAATTTCTTCAAACTTCTTACAACAGTAAAAATATGTTTCTCCACAAAAGAGTACTTTACCTCGTAATCGTGCAAAACTTGACTAAAAAATGCAACAGGCTATTCTAAGCCTTCCTCGTTTTGCTGGCATAACATGGCTGAAACTGTATCCACTCCTCCAAAAGCATACAAAATAAAATCTTTGTCAAAGTTTGGATTAATGAGAGTAGGAGCGACAGCGAGCACTTCTTGCCTTCTTTGGTCCAACTGAATGGCATGTTCTTCTTTAGCATAGAAGTGAGAGGTTGCAGCAAGGCTGCGATATTTGGTATGAACCTCCTCATGAAATTTATTCTCCCAAGAAAGCTTTGCAAGCCTTTCTTATGGGCTGGTAATGGCAATTCAAGAATTGCAGAAACTCTTTCAAGATCAATTGAAATACCTTGCTTTGAGACAATGTGTCCAAGTAATTTTCCTTCATGTATCAAAAATATACACTTCTTCGGGTTGAGAGACACTCCGAACTCTCTGCACCTCTGAAAAATCTATTCCAAATGATCCAAATGTTCATTAGCATTTCTGGAAAAAATCGTAATATCATCTAAATATACCAGAACAAATTTGTTCATAAGGTTGTGGAAGGTCATATCCATAGCACGCTGGAAAGTTTCTCCAGCATTTGATAGGCCAAAAGGCATCTTCTTGTAGGCCATCGTGCCCCACTTGGTTGTAAACGCTATTTTGAACTGATCCTCTTACTTAACCAGAATTTGATTATAACCTGAGTAGCCATCTAAAAAAGAAAATCTGTCAGAACTAGAAACTACCTGTAAAATTTGCTCCATAGAAGGGAGTGAGTAATGGTCTTTCAAAGACGCACTATTTAGATCTCAGAAATCGATGCAAAGTCTGAGTTTAGCCACTTTTTTCTTAGTGGCACTGATTTGACACCCAAGAGGGTGTGTGATGAGGAAAATAATGCGGCTTTCCACTGGCTTATTCAATTCAACCTTCATAAGGTGTTCCAACTTGGGATTAAGTGGTCTTTGCTTCTGTCTTATTGGCTTTGCACCAGGTTCAAGCTAGATAGTATGCTGAGCTAATTCGGGGTTAAAACCTCTTAAATCTTTGTATTCCCAAGCAAAAACATCGCTAAATTTCTGACATAACAGGATGAAAGCTTGTTGTTCCTCTTGACTGCATACCTTTCCCAGTTTGAGCAGCTTACCTTTGAAAATTTCAATAGTTGCATAGTGCTCCTCCCTGACGGTCAAGCTGCCCATGTCTTTTCGTACTTGATCATCTGAGTTAAACATAGACTCTAAGGTCACCAATCCTTCTGGTAACTTATTGGTCTTTAATTGCACAATCTGATCCTCATACTGCTGCTGCCATTTTTATTGATTTCCATCTACGAACTCAGCTTCAGCAATCAGAAAATTCACGATTTGCTCATCGCTGTCAAAAACCTGCCAGCTCACATTATTGTCAGGTACAGAAGGTCTGACCACTATTTTCACGTACTGACGTGCTTCTACCTTATGAATTTCTTTGGGAATGTCAAACTGAGCACCTATGGCAGCGAGTCTGTCAGCATGCTTATTTTGATTCTGAGGAATCGACATGATATTAAAAGCATTAAAATCCTCCATTAAATCCCATACACGATGCTTGTATTTCTTAAGTAAATCATTTTTTGGAGCATTTAAAGTTTTGACCTAATTCACAATCAACTCTGAATCACCATAAACTTGTAAGTATTTAATACCTCGTTTGCAGTCCCACTCAAGGCCATGTACCAATGCTTCATACTCAGTTGTATTATTTGAATAGCTGAAAGCTAATCTGCAAGCTGAATAATACTCATCTCCTTCAGGAAATATTAGCATAGCTCCACCTTCGGCACCAACACTACTCCTCGAACCATCGAAATAAAGTTTCCACAACTCATTATCTTTTCTCGTAGATGGTTCATCCTCTTTGCAAAGATTAGGCATGTCGCAATCAGACTTGCGAATCATATAAACTCCTAAACCTACCTCATCTTTTTTTTGGAATGGATCAAGCTCGTGATCTTCAGCTGCCCATTCATCGAGACTGATGTAGTCTCCCTGGGTGCTATAGTCTGAGGTCATGGTTTTCTCCTCCATTGCAAAGGTGGCATAGAGATTAGCGTTTATAGGGCTTGGGGAGTACGGTTCGATATGGTCTTTGGCGAGAGGCTCAGACTTAATGGTCACTTTCATACCATACCTTGTTCTAAAAAATAGATGAGACTAATCAGAAGAAAAAAACCCACCCAACTTGGCTGTAAAATCCCTTGACAAACAAATAGCAAAGTGCGGCAGTAAGTCTATGACATGAATATCCTGATGGATAGCAAAACTTGGGGATGCGTGCAAGGTAAGGGCCAAATTTTTAATGATACCAGCAGTCTTAATAGCAGACCCATCTAATTGCACTACGCCCTTCTGAGGATTTGGCTCATAAACAAGACCTAATTTATCAACTAAACTCTTAGGCATGACTGAACTACTGGCGCTAGAGTCGACCATACAATTATGCACAATTTTATCACCTATGATCAGACTTAAGTAAAATGGAGGGGGCTTTACCTCTTTTTCTTTCTGCCCACTTTTGTCCTCCAGATCATTAGCCAACACAACCTTTGCAACTCCTTGATTGGGGTTGTTAGAAATAGATAACTCAGCTAATGCATTCTGCAGTAAACTTTTCTGCCCTGGAAGCTACAAAGCGTCTAATATTGACATATTGACAGTAGTTTTCTTGAGATGCTCAATGATATTAAAGGATGAAACATTTACCTTCTACTGGTTTTTTGTAACAGCAACTTCATTTTACTTTTGCACAGGCTGAGAATGCATTTTTAGTTGCTCTTTACCGGGTATCTCCTGCCCTCTTTGCAAAATTTGCATTTTAGGCTACATGGCAGCGTTCACATTTGATGAAACAGGCTGAGTACTAACTGTAGGCTATTGTTGTGCACTTCCAACTTGATGTCCTAGATCCATAGCTCATTTTTTAGACCTGGTATTAGCTGAAATAGGAGAATCTTGCTGGTCTTGGCCATTCACGCCACAGAATTCGGAGCTCTGCCAGTTCGGCAAGGTGACTTCTAAATTATCTTGATGTTCTTTATTTTGATCTGCAACATGTTCTGAAGAAGCATATATATTATGCACCATTAAAGCTTGATTCCTCACTTCGTTGGCACAAGTCGATTGGTTGTGGGGTTGATTGCATGGGCAACACCAGTCACAATCTTCAGCAACATTGTTTTGCGGCACAAGTTCTTTTGACGTCCTGGTCGTGTTTGGATTGTATGGCTAGAAAGGTCGAGGGTTAAAATTCCTTCTTTGGGCTTGATAATCACCCCGGAAAGTGGCCCTATTTTGCTAGTTTTGCTGATAAGGGGCTTGATAAGGCTTATGGTCTTGGCCAACATGCTTCTTAATAGTCATGAGGTCATTCCCGATGGTCTTTAATATGTTTTTTAGCTCCTAAATTTCAGGATTTGAGGCTGGGGCAACAACTTCTTGGACCGTACTATGATATCCTATTGCTAGAATTGGCAGGACAGTAGCTAAGGGAGGTATAGTAGTAGGAATAGGCGGTTGTATTTTTGGAAACAAGGGCATGGGGGTCTAGGAGCTATGTCTCCATCTTGAATAGGGCAATTTTCAGCATTAATAGCAATGTTATAAGCATTTGGAAGCATTAAACCACCCATAGACTGAGTCATAACAGCAATCTTACTATTCAAAGCCTTTAGATAAAATAGAAATGCATGTGCCGGTAAGGGATTTATCGTTGTTGGGATTCTATCCCAAGTCCTCTGAAATCTGTAGTTGAAATCCACCAAATGTTCGTGCGATGCCCTTTGAATGGTGCTCAACTGCTCTAATAGAGATAAATTATCAAATTTATCAGCAAAGTGCTGGTATAGGCCATTGCCTAATGCATCCCATGTTGCGATTGAATTTGCAGCGAGGCCTCTGAACCATTGCAGCGCTTTTCCCTTAAGTGATGTAGTTAAAAACCTTAGAGAAATGTTCTCCTACGTGATATTGTGCACCAAGCATAGCATGGCCACGTCACGGATGTGTTCAACTCGTGTAGTGTAATCCTCTTCGATGAAATATGGTAGTCCTCTAAGGGTTGCAACTAGAATATCATCATGTTGAGCAAGATCAACAGACTACCTCTGTTGAAGGGTACAAATGGGTGTTGCCTCAGTGGTGCTGCCATTGATGGTACTTGTGAGATCGGTACTGGTACACTAGGTGATAGAACTAGAGCACCAAGAACGGGAGGTGTTGACTTTGATCTTGTAGGGGCTTAAAAAAGCCTTCTTGCTATCCTGCTTCTTCTTCATGATGGGGACAACTCCTGATACTTGAAGAGTTTTGAACTTGATCTTATTTGAATATTTCTCATGCGCAGACTGTACTATCCTACAAAACATAAACAGAGTCACCAGGTATATTGATAGCCTCCAGAAGGCTGGAAAAAATTTGCTGCATACACCAAACAGCAAACTGAAAAATTAAATATTCTCTGAAAGTTATTTCTGAATGTCCCACCGGGCGCGCCAAAAACTATTATCAATAGTTTTGCACCCTGTTGAATGCAGTATTCAGCAAACTACTGAAACATGGAAACCTCTTTCAGATGTGGGTGATTTGCATGAAAGAGGAATCTCCAGAGTGAGCTGGTTCTCCGAATGATGAATTCTATTCTAAGTGTCTTTTCAATAAAAAGGATAGAAGGATAAATTGGGTCTGAAAACTAAAACTGAAATTCTATCATTCTAAAAATAATGATTAACTGTAAGAAAATCCTGATAATAACTCACTCTCACCAACTCTTTAAAATTGAAATCTCACAATCTCATAACACAGGTAGTTCAACAATGATTTATGCAAAGGTTAAGTTAACACAAGGCATAACCTGAACTAGCATGCAACTCTTGTAAATTTCTTGACAATAGTAAGAAAAGAAAAGGATCCAACAAATTTGAATCATAGAACAAATCAGATTACTATTCCAAGTCATGAAAAGGAAATGAGAAAGGAAAACTTTGCTATTTTATTGAATGATGGAGTGAAAACTCTCAGAATCTTAGCACACATAAGTTTACAAGCTCCCCAAAAATGTGTAAGGGTAAGAAACTCTCTTCTAAACTGCTGAGAAGGGAGAGTTGAAAGACTAAGTCTATCCAAAGAACTCTCTAGGAAACCCTAATCCGAGCTCAGAAAAAGCTCAAGGAAAAAAGCTTCAAACAAACTCAAAAATTGCTTTAAAAGCAGAAAAAATCACAATGCTTTTATGATTACACTTTCAAGCCCCTAAAAATAGGCTAAATCTGCTTTAAAAGCACAAAAACACCTTATCTCTCCAAGATAAGTCTCAAATCTGACCAAGAGGAAAATTCAGTCAAAGATCTGCTAAAAATAGCAAGAAAACACAAAGCAATTTATAGAATATCGCTTTTATGATTCTACTTTACAAGATGTAGATTTTTTACAATTTGTCTTATTTTTGCAATCTAAAGATTGGAAATTTTTTCAAAAAGAAAATCTCCTTATTTCTCCATTACAACATTCTGATTTTCTCAAAAATCATAAAAATACATTACATAATGTCATATTCCTATCAACTCCATAATTGATTTCTCCAAAATCAATCAAAAATAAAAACCCTAAAAACATTGACCCTAGGCTTAAGGTATTCATAATTCTCCCTTAATTGCTCTTCACTTAAAACAATACCCTAAGGAAAAAACCCATATTTCTCTAAGGAAAAACAATAAGTCTTAAATACCTAAGACATCACCCTAGCATAGAATTTCGGCCTTACATAAATATTGACTTAGACTTAGGTTTAATAAATCACAAGGAAGGCATTATGGATTTCAACCTCCATTTGATATTCTCCACGTGCCTTGAATGAACATTCTGGAACTTCATAATGCTCGAATTAGGGCTTTGATCAAAACAGGGTCAAACCCTAATAATCATTTCGCTTCAAACTCGTGACTTTGGAAAGAAGGAAACTTTGTTTGCAAGAGCAACGCCGCCATGATGGTGTCAAATTCGAGCTCGTGTTCTTCAGTAATCTTTCCCTGCTCTCCAGTTGACCGAAAACTCCAGTGGGTAAGTCTGACTTTGAAGTATTGAAGCTCTTTTCACTTCTTATTGAACACCAAAAAGAGATAATGCAGCGGCCTGCATGAGTTTGGTTTCTGATTCTTTTCTTTCCCTTGCTCCTCCATGCCATCATGAGCTCGAGCTCGACCTCTGTAGTCCACTCCATGAAAGCTCGACTTGTATTCTTGTTTTCCTTTACTGTGCAAAGGTAAGCTTTATTTAATGATTTTCATAACCTCTACTTTGGCCTTGAGGCCGTGGTGAACACACTCTGATGTCTTTATTTTTCATTTTCTGTGTGTTTCTTGTGCTCATTGCTATGTATCATTCTCACCATAAGAGCTCGGCCGTTCTTCAAAACTCGAAATCATGCCTTGGGAAGCTGAACAGGAAGCTATGGCCACGGCTTGAGTGCTCCATCAAAAATTTAAACTGGTAATTTTCCCTGCCAATCTCCAGAGACTTAAATGGTTTCTTTCTACCCATGAATTTTGGCCATATCAGGCCGCGCCCCATGTGCACTGTAGGAAACAACTTCTTGACTTTTGGGTTCGACCCATATCATAAAATCGAGCATCATGTCAATTTGATAATATTTTTGCATATGGGTATCAAAGAAAGCTGAATAAAATTGAATCTCTTCCTCTTTATTTCGACCCAATTCAGAGAACTTACATTTGCTCCATATTTCTGCTATTTAACTCCAGATTTCACATGGGTTATCTTTGTAATTGATTTTTCTGCACTTTGAAGCTAACCCTGAAAATGGGTATTCGAAATCTTTAAGGGAAACTCCATCTTTTTGAATTTTGATGCTAAACTGAAAGTGGGTCTTTGGGATTATTAGAGAAAAATGCATTTTCTTCTCTTCTGAAACTTAACCTAGCACATAAATCTTCATATTTGTAGTCATACTGCTCTTGAATGTAAAACTCAAAATGGGTATTGTAGATTATCATATTTCTGTATTTTCGAAAGCAAACCCTCATGTGGGTATTTGCAATTTCTGAAGAGAACTGCATTTTCTGTACTTTGAAAGTAATTGAAAATATGAAGTAACTGCTATTTGTTCTATCCATATGGCTCGAGCTAAAAATAAACAATGGCCTATTCCACACTTCTGAAACAAAACAATATCATGGGTATTGGAAATTTTCAAAGCAAAAGCATGTATTCCTATTTTCTGACAGAGCTTGACCTCCCAAACTGGCTTGAAATGGTGATAAAACTGTATACTTGCTTGCATTTCTT
>VDFB02271358.1:327842132-328180480 GCA_007258455.2 Sequoia sempervirens | reverse complement strand
AGAAACCTGAAACAATTTGCTAAATTTTGCATCCTTTAGGGTCATTTAGTCATTACCATAGTTGTCTTCATTTAGAGATTAGCTTCATCTTAGAGTACATATTACCTTGCATTAGATTTCTAGAAAGGTCACTTTTACAAACTTTAGGATAGGTCCACCATCTATACTCTAGAAAAATCATAGTGTCAACGAAATTTGTCATTGAACCTAGTCCTATCATCTTATCCTTTGTCCTACAGAGAGTCCGCCTAGCTCATCAGTCTAGTTAGGAGACTCAAGTTATCTTTGATCCTTGTCCTACAGTGGTTCTTTGACATAACTAAATTGGCACCTTGGTTAGACTTTAGGTAGTTGGTACCCTCTTCTTAGGTTTATGGAATTGATTACCTTAGAAGCTTAGTTGAACTTTGCATACTTAGATATTGTCATCCTAGACTAGCGTCATATTAGACATATTTTACTTGCACAGAAAATACCAAAAAAATAGCTGCATTCATTCCTTATTTGCACCTAGAAAATCCCAAAAAACATAGCTTAGGTTGCATACCTTAGACTTAAGTCACTCTTTGCATTGTCATACCTTAGTCATTCTCCATCTTTCATCATAACCTCACCACCATGTCTGCAATTTACCTTGATATGCGTGCTAGTCAAGTTGAATACCAATTACTCTGTAATGGTCAATACCAACAGGCCCTAGACTTCAAAAGACAATTTATCCAATCCACATGTCAATCAACATCAACCCATGGTCAACTACCCACATATCATTCCTACCAACAATCCATAAGTCCTAGTCCTCCATCCATCTACCCTCATTATCAAGAGTCCCTTAGCATAATCCATGCCATGAATCCACAACAAACATCCACTTATCACCCTTATGCTAACCTTGACAAGGGAAACCAACCTTCCACTAATCCCTTCCAAGCCTCTATGTCCTACCCTAGTCCTTCATCCATTAATTCCTTCCAAGCCTCCATGTCCTATCCTAGTCCTTCATCGACTAATCCCTTCCAAGCCACTCCATCTCAATCAACATTTAGTCATGAAAATACGTCTATTCATGGTCTCCAAAGTCACATCCCATCTACTAAACTTAAGGATACATGTCAAATGGAAAGTCTAAAGCATGACTTCGTGGCTTCACCTTCATGTCAAGATCAAAGTAGTCTATCCCATGACCCTATCTTTAAGTCCATCCAAGAAGTCCTTCTAGATAATCATGGCATCCAAAATACACCTATCCTTGATCAAGATTTCATTCCCAATCATATCATTCAAGACAAACCCGTCTTTGATCAAGACACTACTATTGAGCAAGAAGTCCAAAATGATCCACTCCTTGACCTTTATACCACTCATGATCAAACACTTGAAGACGACTCTATCCAAGTACAAAACACATCCATTTCCCAAAATGAGACACTTGCCTCCTTTGGACACATAGATGATATTCCTCTAGAACAAGAGTCTCCTACTCTAGACATATTTGCAAATGATCAAGCTATAGCTGAGTTCATTGGACTCTATGACAATGACCATAAAGACGGTTTCAACATCGACTTGGAAGCACCAATAGAATCCTCTGAATCTGATGTCACAAAATCACACCAAAGATATCCAACATGTCAATGAAGATAAGAGATCCTATCAACTAGGATCATCCACTTTTATCAAATCAGGCTTTCTGGTAGAGGAGAAGATTCCAAGTAATAGATTCCACATGCACAGTGATGGGTTAGCATCTTGCTTCCAAAATGAAAAATACCCCATCGCAAACAGAATCTGTCAGAGGATGCAGTATCAAGGAAAGGGACTAGGCATACACGAGCAAGGAATCCTAGAACCAGTACAGTTTCAAGCAAATCCTAGACATCAAGGTCTTGATTATCCTTCAGTTAGCAAATCTAATGATGTTAATGTTACCTTCTCGATATTGGGGGAAACTTTATCTGATACAAACATCAAAATGGAGGCCATGGGTAGTTCTTACCATAAGGTTGTTTCCAACACTCCTTCCATCCATACCATAAATTGTCATTCCAACATGAATAAAGCTTCCATTTGGAACCAACAAAAACAAAAGTCTTACAAATTCAAAGTTCAAAATCAAATATCAAAGGCCATTGAATCAATCAAAAATCCAAGTGGACAAATAAAGTTAAAATGGATCCCAAAGAAAAATGGATCAAGCAAAGAAAATAGTTCAAAAGTAAAAGTCAATCAAAATGTGGAGCCTCAAGAAAAGAGGACTCCCACATATAATAAATGTCCACCTCCTTCAAAATGGTCATCATACGAGGCATATAAAAGTCATGGTTCCAAACATTATCCCAATCTAAAACCCAGTCTCCATCATCCATCACCCCAAGTTTGGCAAATGAAAATTCCTACATCTAAATTGTCAAACACGTCTACCATCATCCATCATTATCCTACATCTTGCCTAAAGTCTAAAAATCCTACGTTACAAATCCGTCGCATCTTGGTAGCAACTCTTTATTGTAAGGACTCCCATGGCACTCTATAGCGATGTGCGTATTTTGATAAGGCCAACTCTAGTGTCAACAAGGATCACAATGACATCAATCAATTGTATGCAAGTACTATGATCCTAACAAGGCAACTACTTCATCAAGGTTATTATTGGCATATCATGGCACCAGTCTCTGCATCAGCACCATCAATGGATTCGACACAATCAGTGATCATCTAAAGCATCAGGGCCATCTAAAAAAAAAGAGAAAGAAAGAAAGAAAAGTCACTTTGATGAAAACCTGGCAAACAGGCATCTTGGTGACACCAAAAAAAAAAGAAAAGAAGAAAAACAAAAGTCAAGAGAAAAATTTCATTCAATAGTGAAAACCATTCTTATGGCGCTGGATAAGTACCATGGGGATGAAAAACCCCGGCAAACAGCGCCATGTGTGTCGCATTATTCATGTGGACTTATTACAATTTAAAGTGTTGTCTCATTCCATACCTTCGGATGATATTTACCTATCCATCTTAGCCCTACCTCTCACATCCATTCTCCCACCTACTTTGATCTTGATAAGGACTGGGGTACAAACATAAATCATGCTTTCGAAAAACTCTTGAAATTTCTATCCTTTGGTCATACACTATCCATAAAATATCATGCCATAGCCCTCATAGCATTTTTTCCAAAACTAATTTATCCTTATAATGCAATCACTACATGCTTTGGTTTTTCCCCTTGTCAATGGTCTGATCTTCTTATCATCCCATCCCAATCTTGAAAAGGTTATTCCAAAATGCAACAAGTCTTAATCCATATGGAATTTTCTATGTATTCTAGTGCACTATTCAAAAACATCTTATTGGCTTTTGTTTCTATTCTGCCAAGCCTTGATCCTTTAGTCATATTATCATCATCCTCATGTTGTTTTAGGATGTGTCCTTCCCACATCAAACAACATCGTCACCATCCTCATCACCTGTCAATTGGTTTTCGGCTTGACTAGGGGCAAGATCATGGTTGTCCTTGGATTCTTGTGCATGCTTGCTTGGTTGCTTGTAGGAATCATTTCCCTGTACATAGACCACTTCCCTGTACATAGTCCACTACCCTATACATAGTCCTTATCCCTGTACATACTGACTATCCTTGTACATAGTCCACTATCTTATCCATCGTTTGTATATACCATTCATAATAAGCGGTAGTTTTTTCCATAACTTGGAACGCTTGACATCGAGAGCATTTCATATCCCCCATCTTACCCTATTCATAATCAATTGGCCTTATACTCGACTGGGGGAAAACAATTGACGTGCGTCATATTGGTTCTTACATGGGTTGTGTTGAAAATGTAAAACCATGGACAATCCACAAACATCGCAAAATGATTCAGAAACAAAACATCGAACGTAAAAAAAAAAAAATTCAAAAATCCAAAAAAGAGTCGAGTCACCGACGCACGCCTTTTGGTTACTCGAACCACGCGTTCGCGACCGACGAGGGGTACATTCGCCATGTGCCCCAGGCATTAGGTCAGTCGCTTTAGGTTTATCTCAGAGCAATTCAAGGAGTCAATCCATATGTCTATATGACAAGTCATGGAAGCTGAGCCGAATCCACGAGGTCTCATGCAGCCAACGTAGGCGCTTATCACATGATGAGCCTCGAGCGACTAGGTCGGGCCTTTTAGGTTTGTCACAGCCGCCAGCTTCAATTGTCAACGTGTCATATCAAGTCATGTATCCATCTCGGTGAACAAGTTAGTGGTACGTCTCTAAGTCAAATCAAACAACTTGCCAAACAAAACAATCAAAATAGATCAA
This sequence comes from Sequoia sempervirens, assembly GCA_007258455.2. NCBI lineage: Eukaryota > Viridiplantae > Streptophyta > Pinopsida > Cupressales > Cupressaceae > Sequoia > Sequoia sempervirens. Next base: position 328,176,169 of record VDFB02271358.1, on the reverse strand, counting down.
CCATGTATCATACAGATGTGTCCTTCTTGGTAATAGACAAGCATTCAAAAATCAAACTCATGTTCCCTTTATTCGTGATGAGTCCTTCCCGATAATCGGCCAAGGTCAAACAATCAAACATAGCCTTACACAAGTTATCACATCAATGACATCAGACTCGGCGTCTTATAAAATACATGTCTTTTTGAAACCAGGCTTTTGTCATGCCTTATACAGATAGTCATAACATCGAAACTAGACTCAAAGTCTTATCCTGTATGTGTATCTCCGACACCAAAGCCACCAACCAATCATTTTATCAATCAAAACAAATCAAACAAACGCATCAAGTTTTTTGGAAAACATTTTAATTGGCTTTTTTAATTTTTATATGGCTTATTTATCTTATCATTTATCTTGAATTGATGACTGGATTCATGCTATTAGTTTTTCTCAAGGATGTCCCATGATGATTTAGAGAAGCAACGATGTATCGTAATTTCTGCTTTTCTTGACTACTGCCTATCGACTGCCTTTTAAATTTACTTTCGAGTCATGTTACTAGTTTCCTCAAGGATGTCCTATGAAGGATTTAGAGGAGCAATGACGTCTCATGACCCGTCTTTTACTTTGTTTGCTGTCTGTGGTTTGTCCTGACAAAAAGACTGGGGCAACTTGTGCCCTTAGTATGAGTTAATGACAATCCTTGTCTGCGACTGTCTGTTATTAGTAAGTGGATGACCTTGCACACCTTGATCTATGTCATATCATGGTGTTTTTCTCCATTTGTATTAGTCCTGCCCAATGATGATAAAGTGCAATACCTTTGTGATATAGCAAACTATCGAAGATTGCTAATACTAACATGTATCTCCTGTTGTTCATTCTTTCTCGATCTTCCTTTTGCACTCAATATTTCTTTTATTTTCTACATCTTCACCAATTTTATCTATTTTCTTTCTATCCTTTTTTTTTCTTCATCTCTAGTTCTCTTTGTCAATTTCAGAGCACACCTATCTCTTAACCCGCTTTTGTCCTCCTGAAAGTGCTACCTTCACCCGCTTTACACTGGGCATGACTGGCCATTTCTTATTGATTTTCTTTGACACAACTTAAAAATGACATTGTGTATCAAAGAGGGAAAATGTAGACACCGAATCTGGTTTTAGGTCTGCTAATTTCCATATTCTCTTTTCATATATAATTAGATTCTTTTATTGATTTAAATAATATTAATTATTTAATTAATCTATCTTAACATTAATTCTTTCATTGATTAAATAATCTTAAATTATTTTTAATTAATTCATCTTAAATGATAATTCTTTCTATTGATTAAATAATCTTAATTATTTAATAATTCATCTTCCATTAATTCTTTCTATTAATTAAATAATCTTAATTATTTAATTAATTCCACATTTTCTTTATTCTACTTGATTAATTAAATAAACGCTTTTATTTGTCTATGCTACTAATTAACTGTTTTCTTTCTCAAATTAGCCAAATTTTATTTAATTTATTCTTTATCATATTTGTGCTACTAAATAAATTCCATTATTTATTTAATTATTCGTTTAAATCCCTTCATCATTTAATTAAATAAATCTTATTTATTTAATTATCCTTCGAATATTGAGTCTTGAATTAAATGAATTATTTAATTCATTAATTCTATTTTAACACATTCCTCTATATTTTAGATAATTATGTGGGTTATCTAAGTATTCACTTTTACTCGACTCGACATCTATTTTAATCGTTCAGTTAACTATTGATTCGATGTCTGAGTGGCATCTTCAAATAATCTCTTCGTCAAGTCAGTCAATCGTCCAGTTCTAACTCATTTGCGTGCACATGCATATTAATTAAATAGTCTTATTTAATTAATTAAATGTTGTGCGTGCATTCGAACAGAGAGTCAAGTATAATCAATCTTCATCTTGTCATGCAAAGATATTTTATGTTTTCAATGTCGAATCAAGATTAAATCATTTATTTAATCTTTAATTCTATTTCTAATTCGAATCACCATGTCATCACCGCCGCTTAACATAATGTATGTCTAATCTCGTCGATCTCAATCGCCCATTAATTCTTCGACTTGGCCTCACATTCAATAATCAATTTTCTATAACATTTATCATTCTTCATTCCAATCTCTCCTCAAATTCTTTCTGAAATTCCTCTAAAAATCTTATGACTTTTTGAGAGCACTTATCTTGAATCTTCAATGTTTTGCTAATCACTATCTTAGGCTATACTTGCACGAACTTACGAAAAATCTGAGGGCAATTATACTACATAAGCAAAATGGAGAAGGGCAATCGAGATGAATCATGGAAATACATTTGAAATTGCGAGATTGTTCTAGTTTTAATTATTGCTTACTTTCCTTATGTTCTTTTGTTTCTAACTAATGAATTTGCATTTTAGATTTAGTATTGTATGCATGTGTGCTTCTAATCTGATCTTGTTGTCTATAGTGCATAAAAGCTGTTTCTCATTTTTTCAGCGCTACACTATGATCAACTTGGAATGTCTCGAAACAACTCAGAATCAACTTAGAATGTCTTTGAACATCTTGGAATCAACCTGAAATGTCTCGAAACATCTCAGAATTAACCTGAAATGTCTCATAACATATCAAATGCAACCCAAAATGTCTCAAAACATCTTAGAATCAACTCAGAATGTCTTGAAACAACTCAGAATCAACTCAGAATGTCTCAAAATTTCTCAAAATCAACTTGAAACATATCGAAACATCTCAGAATCAACCTAAAATGTCTCAGAACATCTCATAATCAACTTAGAATGTCTCGAAACAACTCAGAATGTCTTGAAACATCTCAAAATCAACTCAGAATGTCTTGAAACAACTCAAAATCAACCTGGAAAGTCTCGAAACATCTTAGAATCAACTTGAAACATCTCAAATCATCTTGGAATCATACAATTATCATCCCACAACATCAAATGACATATGAAACCCTAATTTCCTCTATTAATTAAATAATACAACATTATTTAATTAATTCACTTTTTCATCATTCTTGAAAAATTAAATAAATACCATTTATTTAATAAAGTCTTGAAAACCCTAATTCTACTATTAATTGAATAATACAATGTTATTTGATTAATTCATGTTTCATCATTTTGACCATTAATTAAATTACATTTATTTACTAAATCCCTAATCTAATCTTATTTCATCTTGATTAGTTAAACAAACACCAATTATTTGATTACACCACTAATTCACCTTATTCCTCTAAATTAATTGAATTATTAAATCATAATAATTTAATTATGACACTTTCCCTCCAACATTTGAATAGTTGAATCAAAATATTTTAATGAATTGTCAAAAAATCAAATACAAAAGGAATTAATTAATTAAATAAATTAAATCATATTCCCCACCCACTTTCTGATTGAGAAAATCATGGGTTGTTAACTAAGCAATGTAATTTTGCTAACTAGTCAATCTATTTCCTAACTAAAATCAATCAATTGTTAACTAATCAATCAAATCCTGACTGATCAATCTAAACCCTAACTAGCCAATCTATTCTTCAATCACCCAAATTGTGCAATCAACTTTGAATAATCTTCTCATGTCTAAATCCTCTCAACACATGTTGACCATTAATATGGATATTCTCCAACGCGATCTTGATCATTGATTCAAAATCTCTTTTCCTATATAAAAAACCTCTCTCATCACAAATATGGATCATAAATTCAACTTACCTTATGCAACGAAGTGTTGTCAAGATCACCATTGATAGAGCTTCCTCATTCCTTCGATCAACCCAAGCATCATTCATAAAGCTTTTGCACATGAACAATGGAGGATTTGCAGTGATGCAAACAACCCAGCATCATGCAAATACACTCCAACATGGGATGGTAACCTCTCCTTTCCTTTTGAATTCATTTTTTTAATCTTAGGATTTCATTTCATAATTTCAAATAGCTTAGATTGTTCATTTCATGAGTGATGGAATAGGAATAGATTAAGTGTTTTTGGATTAGATATATCCTAATTTCAATTTTCAATCTTGATCTTGCTTTGTGTTTTCCAAATGGATTCCTTCCCCCTCACACAATTATATTGTGAGTCAATCCTCACCATGGTTTTTCTCATTTTGGGTTTTCCACATAAAAATCTTGGTGTTCATGTGTGCTATGACCGTGTGTTGATTCAATGCTTTCAATTTTTATTACAGTTAGAGTTGTATTATTGCTTGGATGGATATTATGTAAATGGTGTAATGGAATATTGATTCACCCCCATCTTAGTATTTTGGGTGTTCAACACAAGTCAATATAAAAAATAAAAAAAATAAAAAAAATCACCAGGATGAAAACTTGGCAAACAGATGTCTTGTGTGACATCAAAAATCCAAAAAAAAGAGAAAGAAAAAAATAGTAAAGAGAAAAAGTTTATCCAATAGTGAAAACCATTTTTTATGGTGCTTCAAGGATAAGTATGATGATGAAAACCTGGCAAACAGGTGATGTTGGCCCACTACCCTAAACCTTCACAAATCACAACAATAGATACCAACACAAAAGATGAGAGACAAAATAAATCACTTTCAATTATTTTCAAAAAATGAAATTACAATCCTATAGCCTCATAGGTTTGATTCACTACAACAAAATCCACTTTGAAAATAAAATATATTATTCAAAGCCACAATTTACACTAATGGAGCCACCTTCTACAACCCCCACTTAACCCTTTTTATTTTACCCAATAACTGGCCTAGAATGTTCTATAAAGTGTAAATTTATCTTTTGCTTTAGTGCCAAAAGTCCCACTAATTGATTTCTTTCCTGGGAAGAAATTTTAATGAAATTCACTTTTTAGTGGGATAGCTTTGCGAGTCCACAACTTTTGATCCGGGTGTTCAATTTGCTATTATAACATATTGCTAGGAAGTTTTCAAAGAGATCTACAACGTTGAACCCATCGGAGATCAGTTCGTCAACTTTTTGAACTATTTTAGGGCCTCTAAGTTTTTCATATCTGAATTTGAAGCTGCATTGGAGAAATTTCTCGGAATGGAAACTTGAATATCACCCAAACTGTATAGGGTATTGAGATGATTCTTTCATGACCAAGAATTTTTTTCAGTTCTACCCCTTGGGGTAAATTTTTTGGTCCATACAAGCTCATTTAGGTTGACTTACTAAACATAGTAAGTAATCATTTTTCACTTGTTTTGAATTCTGATTATCTTACACCCCTTAAGTGTCATCATGGGACTCAAAACAACTAAAGAAAATAATGGGACTCAAAAAAAAAAAAGAACAACATTTTTTTTTATGTGATGCAAGATTTCTCTACACCACTAGATGCTCTTGAATCAAACACCCAAGGTAGTTTGAAAAGTGACCCTGTCACTTCTTAGGAGTTAGAGGGAAATCAAGATAGATAACCTCAACCTCAGAAAACCATGATGAATCTTCAATAGGCCTCCCTCTCCACTTCATCAAGTACTTTGCATACTACCTGTTTTGTGTGCTTCTACCCACACGACTATCCAAAATTTCTTCTATCTCCTCCTTTTCTAAAGTAGGCACTAAAATATTCCAATGTGCTTCCATTATTTCTTCATCAATTCCTCCTTCATAATATTCTATTTAATTTGATATTTTAAACACAGGTGAAATCTGAATTTCATCAGTCAACTCTACCTCATATGAATTTCATGAATCATGCTTGTTTAGGATCTTGCATGGTCCAAACTTCTTCATCTTTAACTTTTTGTATGTACCAACTGGAAACCTCTCCTTCCACAAATGAACCATGACTTCATCTCCTACCTAGAACTCCTTATACCTCATTTTCTAATTTTCTTTAGCCTTATGTTGTGAGTTCATCTTATTGATATGTTTCTTCACCTCTTCATGCAAATTCTTCAAGCGCTCATTAAAATCATTAGCCTCAACACTACTCTTCTCCCTCTTATCCATCTTTCTTAGTTTAGAAGTAGTTCTTGGACTACTCTCATACACAATCTAGAATGGTGATTTACAAGTGCTCCTATTGACAAAATTTTTGCAAGAAAATTATGCTATGGTATAATCAAATCCTATCCCTTGGGCTTATCTCCTACTAAGAATCTTAGTAGGTTACTGAAACTCCTATTCACCACCTCTATTTTTCCATTAGTTTTTGGATGGTGTGCAAAACTAAACTTCAAATGTATCTTCAACTTCTTCCATAATGTCGTCCAGAAATAACCAACAAATTTGCTATCTCTATCTGAAACTATACTCTTCAATAGACCATGTAGTCTCACTACCTCTCTAAAAAAAAACTCTACAATATGAACATCACTAGCCTAATGAGATGGAATGAAATGTGCCATATTTGAAAATCTATCCACCACCACAAATATGGAATCATGCCCTCTTTGTGTCCTTGGTAAGCCAAGAACAAAATCCATGTTAATATCCTCCCATGGCCTCTCAGGTACAGCTAATGGCTGATACAATCTATTATTCTAACTTATCCCTTTTTCCATCTGACACACTCTACAACTCTACACAAAATTCTTCACATCTTGTTGTAACTGTGGCCAATAATAATTCTCACTAACAAGAGCAGTGGTCTTATCTCAACTGAAATTTCCAACCAATCCTCCACTATGATTCTCCTTGATTAAATTTTCTCTCATACAACTCCTTAGAATGTACAATTGGATTCCTCTAAACAACATCCCATCTTGAATTAAGAAATCCAACCATATTGTCCTATCCAATGTAATGGTTTCCAAACAAGCCTTTCAAGCTTCTACAAAGTCTGGATCTTTAAGATACAAATTTTTGAGTTCATTGAACCCAACAACCTCTATATTCATCTCTATCAATAAATTTTTCCTTCTACTTAAGGCATCTGCAACTCTATTTAAGCCTCCACTCCTGTGCTTAAAAAAAAAGTATAGCTCTGCAAAAACTCAACCCATTTTAAGTGCCTTCAATTTAACTTTATTTGACTATTGAGATACTGCAAAGCCTAGTGATTAGTATATAAAACAAATTATTTTGGAAACAAATATTGCATCCATTTCTTCAAAGCCTAAACTATGGCATAAAACTCCTGATCATAGACAAAATATTTCTTCTTAGCATCATTCAACTTCTCACTAAAATAGGAAAAAATCTTACCTTCTTGACTCGAAAAAACTCTTATGGCAATCCCACTAGCATCACAATTTACTTGAAAGAACTTATTGAAATTTGGAAGTTCCAAAATAGGTTGCTCTATGAATTTCTTCTTCAACATATCAAAACTCTTTGGTGCTCCTACCATCCATTTAAAATCCTTTCTAGCCCCCGTCATTGCTTCAGTTAGAGGTGCATAAATACTACTAAAATTATTAATAAACTTTTTGTAAAAAATTGCTAGACCATGAAATGATCTTACCTCTGTAACACTCCTTAGGGTAGGCCATTCTATGATAGATATCACCTTCTCTAGATCCATTTTAAGACCCTATGCTAAGACCAAAAATCCCAAATAAACCAAATCCCTCTTCACAAAACTACATTTCTTTAAATTAATCAATAAATTCTCTTCCCTTAGCTTCTCAAAAAATCTTCAGATATGCATTAGGTGATCCTCCAATGTCTTACTAAAAATTAGAATATCATCTAAATAAACAATAACAAACTTTCCTACAAAATATTTCAATACCTCATTCATAAGCCACATAAATGTGTTTGGTGCATTGGTTAGCCCAAAAGGCATGACTAACCACTCGTACAAGCCCTCCTTGGTTTTGAAGGTTGTCTTCCATTCATATCCTTCTCTAATTTGGATTTGGTAATATCCAATCTTCAAATCTATCTTCGTGAAGTACTTAGCTCCACTTAAACAATCCATAATGTCATCCATTCTCGGAAAGGGAAATCTATACTTGATGGTGATCTTGTTGATGGCTCTATAATATGTATACATCAGCCATTCCCCATCCTTCTTTGGTGCTACTACTGTAGGTATTGCAAATGAACTCAAACTCTCTCTGATCAATCCCTTCTGCAACAACTCTTGCACTTTTTTGTTCAACTCTTAACTCTCTATTGGATTGATACGATGACCCACCTTATTCAGTAAACTAGCTCCAATAATTAGGTCCATTTTATGACTAATCTTTATTACTAGAGGAAAACCTTTAGGTACGTAGATAGAAACAATATCTTGAAACTCATTCAACATATTTGAAAAATCTAAGGGTACCTCATTAGTATCTTTTTTATCAACCCTAGGGATCAATGCAAAAAACATATGCTCGTGCCTCATACCTTCTAGCAACTTTCTTCCATCAACCAAACAAATTCTTGCATTACTACATACCTCTTCCTTTGCCTCTTTCAAGGGCTTCAACTTGTGACGAACTTCATCCTTTGTCAAAGAATAGGTGTTGGTATGTCCATCATGTACTACTCGTCAATCAAACTGCCACGGTCTACCTAACAACATATGAAAAACATCCATAGGCATAATATCACACAATACCTCATCATGGTAGTTTCCAATCTTGAAATTTATGAGACATTGTTCATTTACTAAAGCTTTATGCCCCTTTTAAAACCAAGCAATCTAGTATGGATTCAGATGCCTTCTTCTCTCCAACCACAAATTACTAACCATCTCTTCTAAAACAAGGTTGTCAATACTACCTCCATCAATAATAACATTGCAAACTTTACCTTCACACTTACATTTGGCACAAAATAAATTCTTCCTTTGATTGGTTCCTTATCCTCATTGAACAAGGCTCTTCTAGTAACAAGAACCTCTCCTCTTTTTGCAACCTTTGAATGTGAAGACTCAACATCTTCATCTACATTTGCAATTTGTGCATTACCCTCAGGTCTTCTATTTTTCCTTCCTTGATGTTGAGGACACTCATAGGCCCTATGTCTTTCTTCTCTACACTGGAAACACATTCCATGAAAGCTTCCTCTTCCTGGTCCTCTTCCTCTTTGGTCTCTATTATTTTGATCATGAGGACGGTAAGTGTTATTTCCTTTCTGGTTCTAGTTGCTACTAGATCCTTCACCCTTCCTTTGATCTTCATTTTGACCTCCATATGACCATCCACTAGTCTTTCCACCAAGACCCCCACCTCTTTTCTTTAAAATATTCTATTCAACTTTTCTTCTACCTTCAAAGCAAACTTATATGCATCTGCAATCGTATACATTCTTACTAGACCCAACTCTTCTTGAATACTCACTTCAACCAATTTATGTAATGGGAAACTTTCTCCTTTTTGGCCTCATAATGGCCCATTCTAATAGAGAAATAATGGAATTCTTTTGTATACTCCTTGATGGATTTTCTCGCTTGTTTCAACCCTTGCATCTTCTTTAACAAATCTAGCTCATAATCCACATGAATTAACCTTCTTTTTAATTTTTCCACCATAGGATCCCATCTTGTTATTTTCTCTTTTCCTCTTTGATTTATTTCTAGTTGTACCTATTTCCACCAAATATTGGCATGTCCATTTAGCTTGATCTTTGCAAATTTGACCCTCTTAAGATCTTCCACCTCCTCATACTCAAATTATTCCTCCATATTGTTGATCCAATCAATCAACACTTTTGGGTTAAGATTTCTAGAAAATGTAGAAACATTGATCTTTGGCCTTTTCCCAATCTTAGAGATGACCTTAAATAATTTGTCTTGATCTAGATCTATTGCATCTTGTTCTTCTTTGAATTGTTCCTCATTTTTAGCTTCATCTTCAATTCCATCTCCTCTTCTTGGCTCAAACCCTCAACACAACTCCTCTTGTAGTGCTCAAACTTGTCTCTATAGGGCTCTAAAACCCTCTTCTAGTACAATAACATTCCTTCCACCACCACAGTTTCTTCATGGATGAATTCTGATCACCCTACTCAAAAACCCACAACTACAAGTCTTGGTGTAAACTACATCACATTTAGCGATCTGATTACACACTCAGGAAAACCTACTCTGATACCACTTGATGAGGGCTCACTACCCTAAAAATTCACAAATCAAAACAATAGATACCAACACAAAAGATGCGAGATAGAAAATAACTCACTTTCAATTATTTTTAGAAAATGAAATTATTTCAAAACTTACAATGCTACAACCTCATAGGCTTGATTCATTCAACAAAATCCACTCTGAAAACAAAATATATTATTCAAAGACACAATCTACACTAATGGAGCCACCTTCTACAACCCCCACTTAACCCTTTTTATTTTACCCAATAATTTCCCTAGAATGTTCTAGAAGGTCTAAATTTCCCTTTTGTTTTGGTGCCAAAAGTCTTGTCGATTTATTTCTTACCTAGGAAGAAATTTTAATGAAATTCACTTTTTAGTGGGGTTGCATTGCAGGGCCATAAATTTTGATCTGGGTGTTTGATTTTCTATTATAACATCATTAGAAATCTCTTGAAGAGATCTACAATGTTGAACCCATCGAAGATTGGTTCGTCAAAATTTTGAGTTGTTTCAGGGCATGTAAGGTTTTCATATATGAATTTGAAGTTGCATTGGATAAATTTCTCGAAATGGAAACTTGAATATCTCCCAAACCATATAGGTTATTGACACGATTATTTTGCAACCAATATTTTTTTTAGTTCCACTCTTTGGGGTAAAATTTTAGGTCCATTTGATCTCGTTTAGGCTGACTTACTAAAAATAGCAAGTGACCTTTTTTCACCTTTTCTGACTTCTGATTGTCTTACACCCCTTAAGTGCCATGATGAGACTCAAAACAACTAAATAAAATAAGGATTTTTTCTTTTTTGGTTGATGCAGGAGTTCCCTACACCATTGGATGCTCCTGCATCAGACACCTAGGGTAATTTGAAAAGTGACCTTGTCACTTCTCAAGAGTTAGAGAGAAACCAAGATGGTTAACCTCAGCCTTAGATAACCATGATGAATCTTCAATAGGAATCCCTCTCCACTTCACCAAGTACTCTGCATACTTCCTGTTTCTTGTGCTTCTACCCACATGACTATCCAAAATTTATTCTATCTCCTCCTTTTTTGAAGTAGGTGTTGGAATATTCCATTCTGCTTCCATTATTTCTTCATCAATTCCTCCTTCATGATATTTTGTTAAATCTAAGATGTTAAACATAGGTGATATTTTAATTCCATCAGGAAATTCTACCTCATATGTATTTCTTGAATCATGCTTCTTCAGGATCTTGCATAGTCCAAAATTCTTCATCTTTAACTTGTATGTACCAACTGGAAACCTTTCCTTCCACAAATGAACCATAACTTTATCTCCTACCTAGAACTCCTTATACCTCATTTTCTAATATGCCTTATCCTTCTATTGTGAGTTCATCTTATTGATATGTTTCTTCACCTCTTAATGCAAATTTTTCAGGTGCTCAACAAAATCTTCAACCTCAACACTACTCCTCTCCCCCTTATCCATATTTCTTAGTTCATAAGAAGTTCTTGGAATATCCCCATACACAATCTAGAATGGTGATTTACTAGTGCTCCTATTGACAAAATTGTTGTAAGAAAATTATACCTATGGTATAATCAAATCCCATCCCTTGGGATTATCTCCTACTAAGCATCTTAGTAGGTTACCAAAACTCTTATTCACCACCTCTGTTTTTCCATTAGTTTGTGGATGGTGTACAAAACTAAACATCAAATTTCTCTTCAACGTCTTCCATAATGTCCTCCAAAAATAACCAACAAATTTGGTATCTCTGTCTAAAAATATATTCTTTGGTAGACCATGTAGTCTCACTACCTCTCTGAAAAATAACTCTACAATATGAACAACATCACTAGTCTTATGACATGGAATGAAATGTGCCATATTTGAAAATATATCCACCACCACAAATATGGAATCATGCCCTCTTTGTTTCCTTGGCAACCCAAGAATAAAATCCATGCTAATATCCTCCCATGGCCTCTCAGGTATAGGTAATGGCTGACACAATCCATTATTCTAACTTGTTATGTTTGCAATCTGACATACTCTACAACTCTGCACAAACTTCTTGACATCTTGTTGTAACTGTGGCCAGTAATAATTCTCACTAACAAGAGAAATGGTCTTATCTCAACCGAAATGCCCAACCAATCCTCCACTATGCTTCTCCTTGATTAGATTCTCTCTCATAGAACTCCTTGGAATGCATAATTGGATTCCTCTAAACAACATCCCATTTTGGATTAAGAAATCCAACCATCTTGTCCTATCCAATGTAATAGGTTCCAAACAAACCTTCCAAGCTTCTACAAAGTCTGAATCTTCATGATACAAACTTTTGAGTTCATTGAACCCAACAACCTCTATATCAATCTTTATCAATAATTTTTTCCTTCTACTTAAGGAATCTACAACTCTATTTTACCTTCCACACCTATGCTTCAAAACAAAAGTATAGCTCTTTGAAAACTCAACTAATTCTAATTTCCTTTTATTTAACTTTCCTTGACTATTGAAAAACTACAAAGCCTGGTGATCAGTATATAAACAAATTATTTTGGCAACAAATAGTGTCTCCATTTCTTCAAAGCTTGAACTATAGCATAAAACTCTTGATCATAGAAAAAATATTTCTTCCTAGCATCATTCAACTTCTCACTAAAATAGGAAAAAGGCTTACCTTCTTGACTCAAAACAACTCCTATGGCAGTGTCACTAGCATCACAATCTACCTAAAAGACATTATTGACATTTGGAAGTGCCAAAACATGTTGCTCTGTGGCTTTCTTCTTCAACTTATCAAAACTATTTGCTGCTCCTACAGTCATTTAAAATCCTTTCTATCCCCCCTCATTGCTTTTGTTAGAGGTGCACAAATACTATTGAAATTATTAAGAAACTTTCTATAAAATCTTGCTAGAAAATGAAATGATCTCTCCTCTGTAACACTCCTCAAGGTAGGCCATTCAATGATAGATCTCACCTTATCTGGATCCATTTTAAGACCCTCTACTAAGGTAACAAATCCCAGATACACCAACTCCCTCTTCACAAAACTACATTTATTCAAATTAATCAACCACTTCTCCTACCTTAGCTTTTCAAAAAATCTTCGGATATGCATCAGGTGCTCCTCCAATGTCTTACTAAAAATCAAAATATCATCCAAATAAACAATAACAAATTTTCCCAAAAATTCTTTCAATACCTCATTTATAAGCTGCATAAATGTGCTCTATGCATTGGTTAGCAAAAAAGGTATGACTAACCACTTGTACAATCCCTCCTTGGTTTTGAAAGCTATCTTCCTTTCATCTCCTTCTCTAATCGAGATCTGTTGATATCCACTCTTCAAATCTATCTTCGTGAAGTACTCAGCTCCACTCAAACAATCCATAATGTTATCCATTCTTAGCAAGGGAAATCTATACTTGATGGTGATCTTGTTGATGGCTCTAGAATCTGTACACATCTATCATTCCCCATCCTTCTTTGGTGCTAGTATTCTAGGTGTTGCACATGGAATCAAAAACTCTCTCTGATCAATCCCTTCCACAACAACTCTTGCACTTATTTTTTCAACTCTTCACTTTCTGTTGGAGTCATATGATGAGTTTCCTTATTCAATAAATTGGCTCCAAGAATCAGGTCCATCTGATGACTAATATTTCTTACTGGAGGAAAACCTTCAAGTATGTTGTTAGAAACAATATATTGAAACTCATTCAACATATTTGAAACCTCTACAGGTGCCTCATTAATATATTCTTTATCAACTCTAGGGATCAATGAAAAACACATATGCTCATGCCTCATACCTTCTAGGAACTTTCTTCTATCAACCAAACAAATTCTTGTACTACTACATACCTTTTCCTCTATCTCTTTCAAGGGTTTGAACTTATGATGAACTCTATTCTTTGTCAAAGAAGAGGTGTTGGCATGTACATCATGGATTGGTCACAACTCAAACTGCCACAGTCTACCTAACAACATATGACAAACATCCATAGGCATAATATCACACAATACCTCATCATGGTAATTTCCAATCTTAAAATTTTCCAGACATTTTTCATTTACCAAAGCTTTATGGGCCTTCTACAATGAAGCAATCTAGTATGTATTTTGGATTCCTTATTCTCTCCAATTGCAACTTACTAACAATCTCTTCTGAAACAAGGTTATCAATACTACCTCCATCAATAATAACATTGCAAACTTTACCTTCACACTTAAATCTGGTGCAAAACAAATTCTTCCTTTGAGTTAGCTCCTTGTCATTCAACAAGGCTCTTCTAGTAACAAGAACCTCTCCTCTTTATGCATCCTCAAAGTGTGAAGACTCAACATCTTCATCTACATTTGCAACTTGTGCATTACCCTCAGGTCATCATCTATTTTTCCCTCCTTTATGTTGAGGACACTCATAGGCCCTATGTCCTTCTTCACAATGGAAACAGGTTCTATGAAAGCCTCCTCTTCCTGGTCCTCATCTAGATCTTCCTCTTCCTCTTTGGTCCCCATTATTCTGATCACGAGGACAATAGGTGTTATCTCCTTTCTAGTTCTGGCCATTATTGTATCCTTCACCCTTATTTTGATCTTCATTTCAACCTCCATATGACCATCCACTAGTATTTCCACCACAACCCCCACCTATTTGCTTACTTTCAAATATTCCATTCAACTTTTCTTCTACCTTCAAAGCAAACTTATATGCATCTTCAATGGTATACATTCTTACCAGACCTAACTCTTCTTGAATACTCTGCTTCAACCCATTTATGTAATAGGAAAATTTATCCTTATTGGCCTCAGAATGGCCTATTCTAATCAAGACATGGTAGAATTCTTCTATATAATCCTTGATGGATTTTCCCACTTGTTTTAATTCTTGCATCTTCTTCAACAAATCTATCTCATAATCCATAGGAATGAACCTTCTTTTTAATTTTTCCACCATACAATCCCATCTTGTTATTTTCTCTTTTCCTTTTTGATTTATTTCTATTTTTACCTCTTTCCACCAAATATTTGCATGACCCTTTAGCTTGGTCTTTTCAAATTTAACCCTCTCAGGATCTTCCACCTCCTCATACTCAAAGTATTCCTCCATATTGTTGATCTAATCAATCAACTCTTTTGGGTTAAGATTTATAGAAAATGTAGAAACATCGATCTTTGGCCTTTTCCCAATCTTAGAGATGGCCTTAAATAATCTAACTTTCTTTGGATCTATTGCATCTTGTTCTTCTTCAAATCATTCCTCATTTTCAGCTTCATCTTCACTTTTATCTTGTCTTCTTGGCTCAAACCCTTGATGCAACCCCTCTTGCAATGCTTGAACTTGTCTCTATAGGGCTCTAAAATCCTCTTTTGGTACAAAAACATTCCTTCCACCACCACGGTTTCTTCAATGAGGCATTTTGATCACCCTTCTCAGAAACCCACAACCACAAGTCTTGGTGCAAACTACCTCACATTTGGCAATATGTTTACACACTTAGGAAAACTTTCTCTAATACCACTTGATGAAGGCCCACCACCCTAAACCTTCACAAAGCACAATAATAGATACCAACATAGAAGATGTGAGATAGAACATAAACCACTTTCAATCATTTTAAGAAAATGAAATTACAAATTCAAAAGTTACAATGCTACAACCTCATAGGCTTGATTCATCACAACAAAATCCACTCTCAAAGCAAAATATATTATTTGGAGCCACAATCTACACTAATGGAGCCACCTTCTACAACCCCCACTTAACCCTTTTTATTTTACCAAATAACTGCCCAAGAATGTTCTAGAAAGTGTAAATTTCCCTTTTGTTTTGGCACCAAAAGTCCCACCAATTGATTTCTTGCCTAGGAAGAAATTTTAATGAAATTCACTTTTTAGTGGGGCAATTTCATGGGGCCATAACTTTTGATCTAGGTGTTTGATTCACTATTATAACATATTGTTGGAAAGCTCTTGAGGAGATCTACAATGCCAAACCCATCAAAGATTAGTTCGTCAAAATTTCAAGTTATTTTAGGGCCTCTAAGGTTTTCATATATGAATTTAAAGTTGCATTGGAGAAACTTATCGAGAAGGAAACTTGAATATCTCCCAAACCGTACAGGGTATTGAGGTGAATCTATCGTGACTAGGAATTTTTTTAGTTCCACTCCTTGGGGTAAATTTTTAGGTCGACTTACTAAAAATAGTAAGTGGCCATTTTTCACCTTTTCTAACTTTTGATTGTCTTACACCCCTTAAGTGGCATCATGGGACTCAAAACAACTAAATAAAATAAAGAAACACTTTTTTTTTCGGTGATACAAGATTTCCCTACACCACTAGATGCTCCTGCTTCAATAGGAATCATGTGTAAAAGCAATTATATATGGACCATTACATTTGGGGGAAATTTATCTCATCTCCCATTCATTTCTCATGAAATTTCCATCTATCCACCTAATCCATATCATTTCCATCCATTCTCCCACCTACTTTGATCTTGATAAGAATTGGGGAACAAACATAAATCATACTTTGGGAAAAATCTTGACAAGTCTATGGTCATACACTATCCATGAAATATCATGTCATTTCCTTCATAGCATTATCCAAATCCATACCTCATAGAAAACAAATTATTCCTATGCAACATAGTCCTTGGAGATCATATGGTAATTCTTCCAGCCAATAATCCTCATGACTCCTATCCTTTACCAAAATCAATCTATTATCCTTCCATACCTATTGCTAGAATTGGTTCTCCCTTTTCATTGGTTTAAGGATTCTAATTTTCTTATCCAATTTGCCTCCATAATCCCATCTAGTCCTAAGGTTAGTCATTCCAAATGCAACAAGCCTAATCCATACAATCTTGGTATGCAGCCTAACACATCATCCAAAACATTCCTTGTCCGTGTTCCTATCCTTGCTGCAAACTTTGATCCTTTAAGTCACATTATCATCATTGGGATATGTCTTTCCCAATCCTCATATTATTTCAGGATGTGTCGTTCCTAGGTCAATAACATCATCATCATCATCACCTGTCAGCTTGACTAGGGGCAAGATCATGTTTGTCCTTGGATCCTTGTGTATGCTTTCTCGCTTGTTTGTAGGAATATTTCACATAAATTTGTCATGATCCTTATAGTTACCATCACCCATAATAAATTTTCCATCACATCCATATTAATACTTTTTTTTCCTTCCCATTACCTGGAAAGATTAACATTTTGTGTCTTTTTCACCTTTCATATCCACCCACAATAAAGCTTACTTGCTCTCATCCCTGATAAATTGGTCCTACACATGATTGGGGGCATATACTTGACACAAATATTCATTGGATTCTACACTTGACATTGGAGGTCATTGTATCTCACAAAAAGACAAAAAAAATCATAAAATTTCAAAAAGCCAAAAAAAATCATAGCATGTCAAAAATCCAAAAATATCCAAATAATGATGAATTGTTAAGGATGGAGAGATGTTAGCACAACAACGGTAATTTTTCATAAAATTGCAAGTCTCGACAATATTGCGAGACTCAAGGCTTTGTTAGGAATATGCAGACTTACGAAGGACCCACTAGGAAAAATAATGTGAATCGTATAGGTTATGGGTCTTTTGGTATTAAGCATAGGTTTGCTAGGACAAATTGGGTTCCCTTTCATCCTCGACATCTGGTTCATGCAAAACAAATAGTTTTTGATATCTGTGCTAATGATGTATCCGTGACAGGTCATTGTACCCATAAAAGTCAAAAAAGATTTGTGAAAAAGAATCCTAATATTTGAATCATTTTTATGAAGATGCCTAGAGGGATTTTAGATCCAAAATAAATTTGGATTTGCAGAAGTTGAGGGTTCATAAGAGAGGTGGCCCCCTCAATCCAAGACATGCAACAAATATTAAAGATCAAGGGCTTAACCCTTTGTTAGACAAGGGCTTTGAGCAAATGAAACAAATAATAATAAAGTGGTTCACGCACACTCAGATTTCAAAGGGTAGCAAGGATCTTTGCATGGGGTGCATAGTCATGTTCCTCATACTTCTACGCAACAATAAGAGGTATGGAAGGAAATGGAAGGAGATTTGGTTAGTAAGCCACAACCACAAAAAGTGGTGTAGAATGTTAAAATAGATTTGGAGTTTTTTGCAAATCTGGTTAATAAGCCACAACCACAGAAAGTGGTGTAGAATGATAAAAGAGATTTGGAGTTTGTTGCAAAAAAAGTACTACAAGGTGAGGGCCAAAGGAAGGAAAATTTTCAAAGTAGGAGATTAAGAAAGAAAAAGTATAAAGAAAGTGGAAAAATGGAGAAAATCAAGAAAGCAAACCTGGAGGTGCAAAGAACCAACATCTCGAGAGGAAAAAATTTAGCATCAATCACTTTTAAGTAATGGGGGATAGAAAAAAGGGAGAGCTAAAGCCAGGGGATCAGATCAGGAGGGTATTGTTCATCTTACATTTTTGAAGCACCTGTTGCATCCACAAATCAAAGATCTCAGAGAAAGAGTACCGATTTGTAAGTTTTATAACATTGTTCCCGATCTTGAATAGTTAATGAAGCTGCTCTTTAATGAATGGGGGGGTCTTTTAAATCTATTTTATTTAGATCAGGCCACAAGAGTATTTTTAGTTCAATTTCATAGTAAAGAACAGAGCGATGCAGTGTATAAAGTAAAATATTGGTTCTTTTTTGGTTTTGGTCTTAGTATTCAGCCATGGGTTCTAAACTTTAAATTGAAAGATTTTGTTGCTAGATTTGTGCCTTTTTGGTTTCAAATGCATGCACTTCCTCTGGAATACAAAGATATTTATTTGATTGAAACCATGGCTAACCATGTGGGCATCTTCCTTAAACATGACTACTCTTTCTTTGGAAACCTTTCAAAACCAGTTAGGGTTTGTGCTTTAATGGATTTATCAAAGGATTTGCCTAGCCAAATCCAAATTTCATCCCACTATGGTAGGTGGTCTCAGTTTTTATCTTTTGAAGTACTAGATTTTGTTTGTGTAAATTGTCATGGATTTGGGCACACTATTGAAAATGGTGTAGAAAAGGGTACTGTGGATAATCAAGAAGTTGGTTGTTCTCCCCAGGATGGGAGTAAGATTAAGAAGAGAGATACTTCTAATGAATAGGAAGTTTCCTGCTCCCCTTTAGATGGTGGTAAGGATATGGAGGTTATGTCAAGTAATGAGCTTCAATGTTGTAAGGATAATTTAGATATGGGGCAAAGGAAAATAGGGTTTATATCACTTTTGTAATCCTCTAAAAAATATACTATGACTGTATCTCGTAATATGTGTAAGAATATAGTTTTTCTGATGTAGAAGTTTATGGCTCATTTTCTAAATTTGTACACGCCAGACTTTCCACAAGTTTTTATGCAACATCTAGATGCTATAGTCAAAAAATTGATGTTTGAAGGCTGCTTAATGTATTTGACTCCATAGTCTAGAACTATAAATTTAGATAAGCCTAGCATAATCCAACAAAGTCCAATGTTGCATGGTTCAGTAACTAATTTGTTTAATGTGGGGGATGTTTCATAGACCTATTTTGATAAGGAAAATGTTGATCTAGGTAGTCAAGTTGATTTGGAGGCATTAGGAAAAGAAATTATTTCTTCACTAGGTTCAAATATTTTTTATTAGATAACAAAGGAAGTTGTAGTTGTAGATGGTTGGGGGATTGCAGAGCCAAAAAAGGAAAAAAGATCAGCTGGCAAAGGAAGTAGCACCAATAGTTGTTTGGGAAACTATAACATCGAGTAAGGAAAAGGAGTGTAGACAGAGTATCCAAATTGAAGTCTTTCAACAAACTAAGGGGAAAATAAAAGATCTTGAGGAAGAGTTTGATTATATTAAGACTTTGTCTTTATCTTAGACTCTAATGCAAGTAGTGTTGAAAAATTCATCAGGTAAAAGAGGAAGGAAGTAAAATTTGACTAAAATTCAGGAGGAAATAAAAGCATGTTTCCAAAAAAAAATCTATGATTCCATCTCAAAACCACTAAATAAATGCTCGAGGAGAGCATGTTGCTCTCCTTGAGTGCAATGAATATCATATCTTGGAATGTTAAGGGCATTAATGCCCTTGATAAACACACTTGCATCAAGTAGCAAATTGATGCTTGTGGAGCTGATATTATTTTACTACAAGAAACAAAAACATCAGAGCCAACGTTTGATGTATCAATAAGTAAATGGAAAAGATGGAAATCGGTGCACTCTCCGGCTCAAGGAGCTTCAAGAGGTTTAATTGTTTTGTGGAATCCAAATGTAGTAAGGGTTGTTACAGCTCAACATGCACAATAACATAATAGGAAATTAGCACCAACTTTTGTGCCAGATTTTAGTGTATTTGAGTCCATCAATCAGACTCATCTCACGATGCAAAAGTCAGTGAAAAAAGGTTTCTTCTTTTCATCACTTATTTTTACGTCGTATTTTCCGTTAGATTTAGTGCCCACTTTAGCGTTGGATTTTGCATTGAAAAGTGGTTCTAGCAATAGCATCTCCTTTAGCGCCGGGAAATAACGTTGGAAATAGCACTTAAATTAGCACCTAATTTGGCTTCTAGTTTTGCTTCCACGTCTGCTCTCATTTTTACGTCTAGTTTTGCTCCCAGTTTTGCTTCCAGTGTTGCTTCTAGTTTTGCTTCTAGGTTTCCAGTTTTGCTTCTAGTTTTGCTTTAGGTTTTCTTCCAGGTTTGCTTTTGGTTTGCTTTGCTTCTAGTTTTTCTTCTAGCTTTTGCTTCTAGGTTTTCTTCTAGTTTTGGTCCCAATTTTGTGTCCATTTTTTCTTTCAATTTTGCTTCCAATTTTTCTTCCGGTTGTGCTTCCAATTTTTCTTCCAAATTTGCTTCCAATTTTGCTTCCATTTTTGCTTCTAGTTTTGCTTCCAATTTTTCTTCCAATTTTTCTTCCATTTTCTTTCACTTTTGCTTCCACTTTTTTCCACTTCCAAGATTGCTTCCACTTTTGCTTCCAATTTTTCTTCCAATTTTGCTTCCAATTTTGCTTCCAGTTTTGCTTCCAGTTTTGTTTCCAATTTTGTTTCTAGTTTTGCTTCCGGTTTTCTTCCCAGGTTTCCAGGTTTGTTTTTCATTTTTTCAGTTTGCATCCAATTTTGCTTCCCATTTTTTTCTAGTTTTGCTTCTAGTTTTGCTTCCAATTTTGCTTCTAGTTTTGCTTCCGGTTTTGCTTCTAGGTTTGCTTCTAGTTTTTCTTTCAGGTTTGCTTCTGGTTTTGCTTCCAATTTTTCTTCCAAGATTGATTCTAAAAATGCTTCTTGTTTTGCTTCTAGTTTTGCTTCCAGTTTTTCTTCCGGTTTGATTCCAGGTTTTCTTCCAGTTTTGCTACCAATTTTTCTTCCAAGATTGCTTCTGGTTTGCTTCTAGTTTGGGTTCCATTGTTGCTTCCTTTTTTTCTTCTAAAACTGCTTCTTATTTTGCTTCCATTTATTAATTTAATATGTTTTATTTCAATTTAATTATTTAAATATATGATGCCTCTTAAATAACTCATGATTATAGAGTAAGTAATTTAATTATTTAACTCATATGATTAAATAACAAGATAATTATTATAAGATGATCATCATCTATAATTAAAAAAAGTGAGTCAAATATCTATAATTTAATTGAATTTGACAACATCCACCCCGAGCAGTAAATTAAAATCATCATACGTAATAAATATCCATCCAAAAATCACCTACCACTTTTAATATCTATAAACTGATAAGTCAATATTGATAAGAACATCATCATATATAACTAAAACAAGTGGAAGTCAAATATGCCAGTAGATCAATAACATGTCAAAATGATACATGTCTAATAGTTGACATAAGTCAAAAATGATACATGTACAAATGATATAAGTAAAAATGATAAAATATTTAACTCAAATTGATACAAGTCAAGATGATACATGTCCAAATGATATAAGTGAAAATGATACATTTCAATATGATACAACTCAATAATATGGTACTGTAGGCCATGAAAATGATACATATGATAGTAACCATGTAAAGAGGCATCATAACGATATATCAACAATGATCTATGATGCAGTCTATATAATCATGAATGCCACTAGGTACTACCAACAATTGCCTCATCATCATCATCACCATCATGATCATCATAATGATATATCAACAATGATCCATGATGCATTATATATGATCATGAATGTCGTTGGGTACTACTAGCAACTGCCTCATCATCATCATCACCATCGTGATCATCATCATCATGATCATCATCATCGTCATCATCATTTTCATCGGCCTTGGTGTCTTTTGTATCTCATCATCATCATCCTTTGCCATGTGATTTGTACTGGAAAAACCAATATTTTCTAGATCTATATCATGATGAGGATCATCTTGATCTTATGGAAGACTCGTATTCTACAAAAAAACATTTAAAATGAAAATTTATTATTTATTTCATGCAATAATTTATTTTTTTGTTATATATCTAATATTGCAACATATGAGACGAAACCATAATCATATTACATCATATCAAAGTGCACATTCCATAATAAAATTTTAAAATTTTTATAGCTAATATGTGATTCCAATGATGTAAAACATGCAACAATTCTAATAAACATTTGTAAAGATCATAAAAAAATTGTTATATAATTTAACTATCAACTGTAAATTCTATTACATAACCTTAAGTGCCAACCCTCTACAAAATAATGAGGAGACTACAAGAAGATTGGCTATAGGGGGAATTGGTATAGGAGATGGAAATGGCTCTTCCAATCCATCCATTGAGATGGTTTCATACAAAAATGTGGATGATATCCCCATTTCTAGAGAGCTCGTGATTCACGTTGATACAAAAAATGATGTTGTTCTAATACCCATATATGGAATCATGGTTCCATTTCATGTAGCTAGCATCAAGAGTGTTACAATCCAACAAGATGGAGGGAATTCTTATAGAAGGATAACTTTCAATGTTCCAGGTATTAAATTTAATGCCAACTACATGCCAACATTGAAATTCCCTAGCAGTATTTATGTTAAGAAATTTTCCTTTAGATCCAAGGATTCAAAGCACATCAATGATGTGGTACAAATGATTAAATACCACATATGATCTATAGAAATGAAATATTCTAAAAAGGTAGAGAGAGCTACACTGGTGACTCGAGAGAAACTTCAACTTTCAAAAACAAAGGCAATTAGGTTGGCAGACTTGTGAATTAGGCCAACATTTGGTGGAAGAAGAAGAAAGATGACTAGAACTCTGGAGGCCCGCCATAATGGATTTAAGTATTCAACCATGAGAGCAGAAGAGAGAGCTGATATCAGGTATCAAAACCTTAAGCATGCATTCTTCCAACCAGTAGAGAAGGAGATGATTACTTTGCTTCATTTTCATTTGCATAACCATATCATGGCGTGGGAACCAAGAAAACCAAGGATGTTCAGTTTTATGTGGAGGTAATAGATGTGGTCCAAACTTTAGGAGGGGAAAGAAGGTCAATGTATGATCCTAATGAAATTAAGGAAGAATATCAAGAGAGTGACATGAAAAATAAAATCAATGCAGAGTTTCAATGATTTGTCAAGTGAGTAAGAGAGCTATGGGAGCAGCCTCATCTAAAATAATTTGAAATAGAGTTTGATATACCATTTAGAGAGCTTGGTTTTCATGGAGTTCCTTTCAAATCCTTTGCTTTTATTGTTCCTACAGTAAACACTTTGGTAGAGTTTGTGGAATTACCTTTCTTAGTAATCACTATTAGTGAGATTAATATTTTTAATCAATTAGGCACTAATTTCTTGTAGCAATGAAAGATTCTGAAAAGGTAGAGAGAGCTACATTGGTAACTTAGGAGAAACTTCATCTTTCAAAAACAAAGGAAATTACCTGCTAGCAGAATTGTGGATCAGACCAAAATTTGGTGGAAGAGGAGGAAAGATGACTAGAACTCTAGAGGCCCACCATAATGGATTTTGTTATTCAACCATGAGAGCAGAAGAGAGAGATGATATCATGTATCAAAACATTAAGCACGCATTCTTCCAGCCAACAGAGAAGGAGATGATTAATTTTCTTCATTTTCATTTGCATAACCATATCATGGCATGGGAACTAAGAAGACCAAGGATGTCCAGTTTTATGTAGAGGTAATGAATGTGGTCCAAACTTTAGGAGTGGAAAGAAGGTCAATGTATGATCCTAATGAAATAGAGGAAGAACAATAAGAGAGGGACGGGAAAAACAAAATCAATGCAGATTTTCAAGGATTTTTCAAGCAAGTAAGAGAGCTATGGGAGTAACCTCATCTAAAATATTTTGAACTAGATTTTGGTGTGCCATTTAGAGAGCTTGGTTTTCATGGAGTTCCTTTCAAAGCCTCTACTTTTATTGTTCCTATGGTAAATTTTCTTGTATAGTTGGTGGAATTACCTTTCTTAGTAATCACTATTAGTGAGATTGAGATTGTTAATCAATTAGGCACTAATTTCCTGTAGCAATGAAAGAGTTTGTAAAGGTAGAGAGAGCTACACTGGTGACTCAGGAGAAACTTCAGCTTTCAAAAACAAAGGCAATTATGTTCACATACTTGTGGATCAGGCCAACATTTGGTGTAAGAGGAAGAGAGATGACTAGAAATATGGAGGCCCACCATAATGGATTTTGGTATTCAACCATGAGAGAAAAAGAGAGAGCTGATATCATGTATCAAAACATTAAGCATGCATTCTTCTAGCCAGCAGAGAGGGAGATGATTACTTTGCTTCATTTTCATTTGCATAACCATATCATGGTGTGGGAACCAAGAAGACCAAGGATGTCTAGTTTTATGTGGAGGTAATGGATGTGGTCCAAAATTTAGGAGGGGAAAAAGGTCAATGTATGATCCTAATGAAATTGAGGAAGAACGACAAGAGAGGGACATGAAAAATAATGTCAATGTAGAGTTTCAAGGATTTTTCAAGCGAGTAAGAGAACTATGGGAGCAACCTCATCTAAAATATTTTGAACTAGAGTTTGATGTACCATTTAGAGAGCTTAGGTTTTCATGGAGTTCCTTTCAAAGCCTTTTCTTTTATTGTTCCTATGGTAAACTATTTGGTAGAGTTCATGGAATTACCTTTCTTAGTGTGGGATGTACTTCGCATTGACGCCATTCCTCAATCTACACTTGATGGAATCATGGAATGGCTGAACTCCATGGATATAAAGTATTATGAAAGTAAAATGAACTTGAATTGGCAGCCAATTTTGAAGACTATTACTGATGATCCAAATAAATTTATTGAAGATGGTGATTGGGAATTTTTGAATATGGGAGCTAGTGATTCTAATTCTAATAATTCAGAAGAGTCAGATCAATGATATGAACCCTCTAATGTAGAAGAGGAATCAGAATCAGATGAGGAAGGTTCAGAAGATGAATCTCTTGTGGAGTTAGATGAGGATGATGATGAAGAAGAAGATTTTGAAGGGGAGGAAGGTAAAAAATGCGATGAATTAGAAGCTGAAGCCAGAAATGAAGATAAGGAAAAAAGGAGATGAGTCTTATAGTGAAGAGGAAAGGCAGTGACGAAAGGTAAAAGCTATAGGGAAGTCTTAGGCACTTGATATTAGTGATTCAAGAGGAATTCTTTCCAAGAGGAATAAAGCTATATGAATTGAGTTCATCTACATCCTTCTACGATTTATTCATGCACATAAATGGTTTGGTTGTTTATGCAAATGATTCATATATGTTAACTTGATCAGTGTTGTTACTTTGGTAGTTTGACTTCTATGACAACTAGCCATTAGTCCATTATGTGCGGGAGCACGTTTTGGTTTTTAGTTAGCTTTTTTGGATAACTCTACTTGGTGTTAAGGAAATTCCATTTATCTTTTGAATGTTAAGAAGTCTAGTATTACATGCTTCTCTATATTGATCAGATCAGGTTGCAGGTTTTTTATTGCTGATTTCTTTATTTATGGAGTATTTTTAACTTGGAAGATAGGAATTTACTGCCTTTTTAAAATTAGATGGACAAATTAAGTGGTTGGTTAGCTACGCCAAGTGATGTAGACTACAAGGATGTGGTATATCTATAGGATGCCTACCAAGATGCATCAAAACATTCTTACATGTTAAAATAATGGCAGCATAATGAGGAAGGATGGAAAAGATGCATGTGGATCACTAAGTAGAATGACAACATGAATTCAAGGAACCACTCCTTGAGATACCATGTATGAGAGAAAAGAAGATAAATCAAATAAACATGGGACTAAGTTACTCAAATGATACAAATAATAACTTAAATGAGGACACTTAAGAGATATTAAAAGACCATCACCATTAATTAAAATACGTGATGAAAATAGGACATAAATGTCACCCAATACCCTGTAAGGCAAACAATATTTTTTCCTCAACATGAAATAATGGGAAAATTGAGTGGGATCTAGGGCCAACAAATAAGCACTTTAGAACTCATCCTACGCATCAATAAAAAACTCAACACAAGAAATGAAAATTGAAATATTAACAAAACAATATCCAACTAAGTTATTGAAAGTCAACTATTGATCCCATATTCTCCATCCAAATTACAAAATCATCCCACCTTTTGCTTTGTAACTTTTCCTTTTCAAATTGCTTTGGATGACGGCCATATTTCTCCTCCTATCAAAACATGACACATGGCCTAGTTAAACTAATTAATATGCAATCATTTACTTTTTCCTAGGAAATTAAAAAAAATATCATTTAACATATTAAATATACTTACAAATTTATAGATCAAGGCTTGTAAACCTTTCTGGCCATTGTGATGTGAGGCACGAAGTTTTTGAAGCCTAGCCTTGGAGGCCTTGTCCTGAAACATATACTAGTTCAATTTAAGAATGCACAAATAAAATTTAAATTTTTTTAATAAATTTGATATAATCTTATGAGAAAATTCAAATACCTACGTACTCTCCTCATTGGACTTCCTTTGTGCATCAGACTTCTCATATGCTTTTACAAGCTCTTTCCATACCTTGACGCTTAAACCAATTGGCCTTTTTTGAGCCTTATCTTGGGAGGGAGTTTTTTTATCTTCTTTTTTTGGTTGTACCAAAATCTCTTGCAATTTTGAGACATTCATAGCTTTACCTTGTTCACAAACCAACCTATGCCAAATTCAGTCTCCATGTCATTGATAACTACTTTTTGCAGGTGTAAGGGTATCTCTAAGAATTGAAAATGTAGATGGTCTTTGAACCATTGAAGGCATGGTTCCTTCAACCTATTCAAAAATGCTTTTCTAACATCTATCATTCAGACTTCCCCTGAAACCACATCATATTCTATATTGGTATTGTAGCTACCAATGCAAGATTGAAAACATGGCATGGTGGAAGAAGTTTGTGTCCCAGGAGTGGGTGGGATAGTGGAAGCCTCTACTCCCTATTCTACATTCCTATAGTTTACTATTATTGATTTCCTCCTGGATCTTTTGCTTGATCCAAGACTGCTTGGAGAATCAATTGATTCCCTTTGACACGATTGATTTGGTTGCAATGTTTGAGGGGCTTCACTAGATCAATTTTCTATGTATTTGGAAATTTTCCAACGCACATCATCCAATTTATTCACTACCTCTACCCCCAATATGGAAGCCAATGCCTCTTTATCTTTATCAATAACATGTACCTATATATATATATATAATAAATTTCTTCTTTTAAATTTAAAAATTAAAAACTAAAAGCTAAAAATGAAAGAAACAATGGAAACATTTACAAATCTATAAATTGGCAATGAATTACCTCATTGTGGCCAGAGTTTTCTCCCTTTGTTCTCCTCCCTCTATTGCTTGAAATTTTGAGGCAACCTAGGGAAAATTATTTTTGTCCAGTCTGTGGAGGAAAATGAAGTACACACTGTCAGGTATGAAAGTTTTCATCTAGTTTATGGTATGAAAGTTTTACCTTGAATGCCTCTCTTTATAGATTTAAACACCTATGAATCAATTGCTTGCACACTTGCATAGAATACAAATATATTTGAAAGGATATAAATATATGTAAACTAAAATAATGTATTGTAAAAAAATCAACGCTTGTGCACTTGTATAGAATGGTAATCTTCGGGGGATAAAAAGGGTGTGGAGTGTGGTTTTATTGAGAGTTAACATAGATAGGTCCCATGTTTGAGTTGCATCTACTAATTAGAAAGAAAATGAATGTGTGCGCACAATCAATTTGAAACCACGAGCTCATTGTTCTATAAAAGAATAAGTGAAAATTAGTAATAGCTAATTTAAGCCCAAAGTTCTCACAAATTTGAGGAAATGATCTATTATTAGTCATTGTCTCAAAATCCCTATCTCCTCGTATTGTATCAACCAAACTTTGTTCCCATGGGACTTGGTTGCAATGGGGTGGATGTAGTTTAACGACTTGTATTGAAAGCAATCGACTAATTTTTTAGGAAGGAAGTAAGAAAGTCATCTTCAAAGAAAGTTATGGAAGGAAGGTCCGAGAAATCAAACCAGAAACTAAAAGCTTGGGATGGGAATGATAAGCGAACAGGGCATTGGGATTTCAAAAATGTATTCACTTCTCTCAGATGCAGAGGGAATAATGTAATGTCTACAATTTTACCCTCCTCCTTTGCAACCACATGAGATTTGAATGATTCGCGTGTAAACAAAACAATATTCACAACCCTTTCTTCACAATCCTCTCCATTTAATCCAAACAAATATATTTGTGGGAATGAAAAAAAAATTGTAACCTTACCTATGTTGTCACAAACTAAATCAAATTTTTGATATACTTGCTTGTAGCCCTCCTTTGTGTCATTTTTTCCTTTTTTCTCCTCTCTTCCTTCATGTGGCTTTTTTTTTCCTATCATCTCTTCCTTGATGCAATAAGTTTTTGTTATCTATTCAGTAGTCAATGCAATAGTCAACATAGTTAACACCAAATTTAGTGTCGCCTTTCAACCCTAAATGTAATCTGTTTGGGGTGCAAAAGGTGATGCAAAGTGCACCTAATTTAGTGCCTAGTAGTGCAAAATGATGTAATTTTCTTGGAAGTTGATAAATAAATTGATCCTAAATTGACTTCATCTTCATATGTTCCAAAGGAGAAATCATGGTTCCCTATTTTATCTATTCCTTATCCCATGTCAATTTTGTGGGTGCAAAACTAATAGAGGTTAGATTTGTGAACTAAGAAATGACCCCTATACAATTAGATGAGCCATCCAAAGTTTGAAATATATGTCTAAAGTGAGGTTTTGTGTTGGATAGCATATTCGTTGAAATGATATAATTGGTGTACTAAACATTTTTTACTATGTTGTGTATTATAGGGGTGAGACAAGGCCATGGTAATAGATCATGTCATATCAAATGAGGACATAATGGATGAAGTGGGACATCAGGTACTCAAATTTTGACTTAACTTAGGAAAAAATTATTTGATGGCATCTTGTGATACGTCCATATTTTTTCACATTATTATTGAAACTTATAATGTATTATCCAATCTTGACATAAATTATTGCATGTTGTTGATTATTTTAGATGGAGATTGGAGAAAATGCAGAGCCTAAGCATTCAACTAGAAAAAGAGGAAGATATGTACGTTGACATGGACCTAAAACTGTTAAATCACATAGATGATAGTGGGTGGAAGAGGATATGAAAATAGATCTTGTAGACACAACAAATGATTGCACTGAACAAGAGGTTGGTCAGGACTATAGTACATGGGATGAATACTTTGAGAAAATATATGACTAAAGTGAGGTTTTGTGTTGGATAGCATATTCGTTGAAATGATATAATTGGTGTACTAAACATTATTTACTATGTTTTGTATTATAGGGGCAAGACGATGGCAGACGATGGCATGGCAATAGATTGTGTCATATCAAATAAGGACAAAACAGATGAAGCAGGACATCGGGTACTCAAATTTTGACTTAACTTAGGAAAAAATGATTTGATGGAATTTTGTGAGATGTCCTTATTTTTTCATAGTATTATTGAAATTTATAATGTATTATCCAATCTTGACATAAATTAAAGCATGTTGTTGATTATTTTAGATGGAGATTGGAGAAAATGCAAAGCCTAAGCATTCAACTAGCAAAAGAAGAAGATATGTACATGGATGTGAACCTAAAACTATTAAATCACATAGATGCCAGTGGGTGGAAGAGGATATGACAATGGATCTTGTAGACACAACAAATGATTTCACTGAACAAGAGTTTGGTCAAGACTATAGTACATGGGATGAATACTTTGAGAAAATTGTTGTTTGTGGATGTTTTGTATGTCGTGGAAAAAAAAATTCAAACGAGAAATTGTATAAAGACATTACATATTTGATGAGCTTCTAGTTGGTAGTATGCCTCCTACAATCAATTCAAATCCAATAGGAATTGTGGTAAGGTATTTTCCAATTTGATATAAATAACATGTATACTTTGTTTAAACATTATTGTATATTATTTAAATAACTAATTTTTTTCTTAATGGATACTTGCAAGATAAAGCTCCTGTCTTAAAGTTTCCTGGATCACTGAATTCAAGCCTAGAGGGAAATGATCATTTATCAGATGATACATCTAACAAAAATATGTGCCAATATAAAAAATTGGAAGATGAGGAATTGATGAAAACAAGTCACAAAACAAGAACCGGTTTAAAGATGCATAATTTTCTTAAAGACAAGGGGAAGGTGGACTACATACCCTATAAGAATGAATGTGATGGAGATGATGACTTTCCCCTGAGTTTGAGATCAATTTACAAAGATACATTTGATTGTCAACTATATTGTGCTTGGCCTAGTGATCAACAACTACCTAGAGTGTACGAGGTGTTTCAATTTTAGGGATACAACTACATGATACCACCCTCCAATATTCATGGAGTGAATCTAGGCCTCTTTATTGTCCAAAATGTACAATCGGGATGTAAACATAGAAAAAAATTAGAAAAAAACACTAGGAGATTAATGCCATATTATGGTCCATCATATTATAGTGGTGAATGGAGAAGGATAGCAGAATATAAGCCTAGCATGTCAACATATGGTCTAAATTCGAATATATATACGCATCATATCCAATTGGAAAGTGGAAAATAAATTAATAGAAGTCATATTATGTATATAGATGGACGTGCATACACACAAAAATATTGTAGGATTTATAAATAGTAGTAAGGGAAGGGACTCTAATGTAAGACCGAATTGTCAATTTGTTGAGGTTATAAATGATAAAGATGGAGATATCGAAAGATATGTTGATAGATTGATAATGGTTGAGGCTATTATGGACCTTACCATTGGGTATGAATTATTTATTGATTACCCCTTCTTAAAATGCACTCCTACACGAAAGAAAAGAGAAGAGCAAGGTATCCCTAAGGATGTTCTTAAGGGCAAAAAACCAAAGAATAATAAATGAGTGTGGATTGATGTTTTATAAACTATGTTGTCAAAATTGTGTTTTATTTAAATTATTGTATAAAAAAGGTAGTCTATAAAAAGATGTTCCATTATTCAATTGATGTATATATGTTCATACAATTTTTATTTTTATTTTTTAAGCCATATTTGGTTATATTTCTTTGAAATTGATACATTTATGATTTATCCAATTGTTTGAAAACATTAAATAATGCTTGCATTTGTTGATAGGTAGAAGATGTTGATGAAACACATACTAATACCCATGATTCAATTGGGTTATTAAGATTTGGACGGGATGATCCAAACCATCCTTTAAACAATAACAAGGCGAAAAGAGAAATTTGAAGAGATTACTACTAGATGAGAAATTTGAAGAGTTGATGAGATTTGTGTACACTGATGACATGCCACCTAGCCTTAATGATGATGATCATGAAAGTGAAAATAAAGTGCATGAAGAAGGATTGAATGAAATTATTACAGGTTTCTTTGGGGATGGAAACAATGATGACAATAGTGATCATATGGTTGATAGTAACAATGATAGCAGGGGTAATTACCACCAATGTAATGTTGATGATAACAACTTGAAAGACTCCATCAAGAAATCAATGAAGACACCCATGTTCAAATTGGGTGCAAGTAGAACCTCAAAACTAGCATGCACATTAATATTATTAGGAATCAAGTCACTATTTGGTTGGTTAGACAAAGGATTCACTGCCCTACTGAAGTGAGTTGAAATATATTTCTTACTTTGTATTGTCAATTGGTGTACACAATTCGTAAACATTCATCAAATTCATTTATATTTATTTAAGGGTATTTTAAAACCATATATTGTATATAAACAGTCCTAGTATAGATTGACATATCAAACATGTTCATCATAAGTCAAACATTCAATTGATTTAATCTCTAGAAATCTTATAGGGCACTAAAAACTAAAATATTCCCTAAAGAGAATGTGCTGCCATCAACTTGAAATGAGGTGTGTCTATTGTTGGTTGAGTTGGGGATTGAATATAAGAAAATTCATTCATGTAAAAATTATTGCATTTTATATGGAGATGAATATCAAAACAAGGTAGAATTCCCTATATGCAAAGAGCAGAGATATTGTACATATGTAAAAGGTCCTATAGTTCCAAAGAAGGTTTTACATCACATGCCAATTATATCTAGACTTCAATGAATGTTTTATTGCAATTCACTTGCACAATTGATGGATTGACATGCAAAGAACAAGAGTAAATATGGATTCATGCGAATTCCAGCTGACTCCAAAGCAATGAAAAACATAGAAGAAAAATGGCCAAGAAAATTCAAAGATGAACCTCGTAGTATCAGGTTTGGTCTTGCAATTGATGGAATGTGCCCATTCTCTTTCTTGAGCTCAAATTATAGTGTTTGGCCAATTGGATTGATAGTATACAATATTCCCCCATGGATGAGTGTTAGAAAGGAGCACCTTATGCTGACTCTCACTGTTCTAGGAAAACATCAAGTAAAAAAACATGGATGTTTATCTTGCACCTTTTATTGATGAGATGCAACTGCTATGGAAAGGCATAAGAATGTATGACATATCATGTCCTCCATCAAATAGGTCCTTCATGTTGTATGGTGTGCTATGTTGGACTATCCATGATTTCCTAGGACTTGGTGTTTATTCTGGTAAGATAAAATATTTACGTATTTACACTCATAATTTATTTTCATGCCAACTTCCATACTTAGTGTTATACTATTTTTTTATGTTGTTAACATTACTTATTGAATTGTAGGGCTTCAAAAAAATGGGATATTTTCATGTCCAATATGTATAGGAAAATTTCAAGGGCGGTATTCTAAAGATCTACATAAATTTATTTATGCAAACAACAGGGTTTTTCTACCACTAGATCATAAGTTTAGAAATCGTCTGAAGAATCAATTTGATGGAAAAGTTGAAAATAGA
This sequence comes from Sequoia sempervirens, assembly GCA_007258455.2. NCBI lineage: Eukaryota > Viridiplantae > Streptophyta > Pinopsida > Cupressales > Cupressaceae > Sequoia > Sequoia sempervirens. The sequence continues at coordinate 328,142,733 of VDFB02271358.1, read as the reverse complement.
GGCCCTCCCATGATTATGGGTCCAGGTGATTGGCTTAAGAAGTATGGAGATGCTGAATTGAAAGATTGGGAGGATTTTTTTGATCGGGGTGATTCAATTGAAGAAGCATAACAAGTTGTAGTTAATATGCCAGAAGGAATGAAAAGGAAATCCATATTTTATGAGATCCCTTACTAGAAGGGTCTATTAATATCTCACCTATTAGATCCTATGTACATCTTCAAAAATTTCCTAGATTCTATATTTCAACATATATTAGGAAAAGAGAAGGAAACCTTGTCTTCGAGGAGAGATATTTCTCTTTCACGTACCAAATTTGATAGAAAACATTTGTGGCCAAACAAGGAAAATGAAACATATGCAAAAGCTCCATGGATTTAAAAAAAAAAGAGCTAGAACAACTAAAAAGTGTCATATGTTTAATAAGGACACCTACTAGCTATGGGTCATCATTTGCTAAAGCTTTTACAGTTGATGGACATATCACAGGATTTAAAACACATGATTTTCAGAATTTTATGAAGGTATTATATATCATCATTTAACATTTATTGGTAACATTGATTAAGTACTAAATATATTTTGATATTTTTTTTGTGTGAGAAAAAATTACTAATGACCTTTTCATAAATGTGTTTGATAGCATATCATGCCATTAGCAATTAGGGGGGATTCATGTCTTATAGTTGACTTAAGGAATGCCATAAGTTGATTCTCAGCATTTACAAGGTATGTGGTTATATGAAATGTTCATGTGTGAGAGACATAGATATATTATATTGCATTTTAATTTTTGACTAAAGGTTCATACTAATTTACTATTCTTATATTAGGTGGGTGACTTCCAAGGAGATCCACGAATGTGAAGTGCCAAAGTGGAAGAAGGAAATTGCAGAAATTGTATGTGTATTTGAGAAGGAGCTCCCTACAAGTTTCATGGACCTATAAGTCCATTTACTTATACACCTAGTTGATGACATTGAATTGACAGGTGTCATATCAATGAGTTGGATGTTTTTCTTTGAGCGGTATATGAAAACTCTAAAAAGATATGTTTGACAAAAGGCACATCCAGAGGGTTGCATGGCTTAAGGGTATGTATTGAATGAAGCATTTTTCTTCCTATGTGAATTCCTTAGTAATTATGTTTAATATGGGCCACACATTTGGGATGAAGAATGAGAATCAAATATTATTGATGGAGAAAAACCACAATCTAATGGTGTTCAAGTAGAAATTAGTAAGTAGATTCATGATCAATGTGGTTTTTTTTCTTGCAATCATTAATTTACTTTGTAATTTATTTGAAAATTAACAACATGACATTTGGAGTTTGAAATAAACATGTTGAAATGTAATAGGTGTAGATGAAAGTGCAATACTTGACAAGTTCATTTTGTACCACATGGACTTTATGAACAAATGGATTGATCTGTATGATAAAAAGAGAGAAGTGTTAGAAGCAAGGAGATAGTTTAAGAGATTGAAGCCAAGGAATACTCCACTTCCCACTGATCTGCTTGGGGAGTGGGGAAAAGATTTAAAACTAGAATGGGTTACTAAACAAATTCAAAATCAAATAGAAGATGCAGGTATAGATTCAAACATAACAAAAGATGAAATGAACATGTCTAGAGGATGTGAAAGAAAGGTATAGTTGGAATTTTACAAAATGTTGTTTCCTTACAGTTTTGACACTATTAACTATTTTAATATTCGTCATTATATCTATTTTCAATAAAATAAATGGTCTTTCACAGGCAAGGGAATATCCAACAATGTGGGCATATGGTCGACATTATCATGTAGAAAGTGTAGATGTAAAGAGACAATCCTTCGATTGTGGCATCATGGTTGACTTCAAGAAATTCAGTCGATCAATCTCAAAAGATAATAATATAATTGAAGGGAATCTACAATATGCTAGGAAAATACAAGAAATTATTGAGTTGGATTACTGCCCTTTTAAATGTTGTATTTTTAAGTGTAGAAGGTATGAAGCATTTGAGAGGACACAAAGACATGATACCCATAGTGGATTGTTTTCTATAGATTCCTCAAGCTTCCTATTGGAGGATAAGGAGCCTTATGTTCTACCAATTCATTGTGAGCATTTATTTCTTTAACTAAAAAAAGAAGCGATAGTGATCATTAATCTATTAATTCATAGTTTATTGTGAATATATACATGTGTTTATTAATCAATAAAATTGTTATAACATATGTCTAATATATGTATGTCGTTCATGTGTAGGTATTTTTCTATGAAGATATTTTGGACCCAAAATGGATGTTTTTCATACATTATGATCCAAGATTAAGGCATGTATTTGACGAAACATTAGTGGATACTAAGAAAAACAATGATGGTGAAGAAAATGAGAGAGGGATTAGAGAACATCGAAGAAATTGACATCCTTGATGATGTTGAAGATGGTTATGTTCAGGCACAAGAAGACACCAATCCAGAGTTAGATGATGTTATGGAAGACAACAATATGGATGGTATAGAAAATGATGACCCAAATACATCTGGTAACAATATAGATGGTCTACAGTCAAATTTCAATGATGATGAAGATGATGCAGGTCAAGATGAGTATGATGATAATATTAAATACTTTAAAGAACATATGAACATTGACAATCATACACTGGATGACATTGTAGCAGACAATAATGTTAACAACCAAGACTTCTAAATTTTTAGAATTGTTTGCAATCCATGTTTAAAAAAGGATGATTCTTATGGCCTAAACTTTGAAATGCTTCAGTAATATTAATTCAAGTGTTAAACTATAGAACTGCCACTTTCCATTTTGATGTTATATAACTTGTTTATTAGAAATATTTTATTAACTATAGATTTATCTTGATATGTATCTCCCAATTTCTTTAAAATAAGTGCTATAATGGTATCTTCATGTACATTCAACAATATTGAACTAGCATACCTATATTTAGAAAAATATATGTAAAATAAGCTGAGAGATATCCTTCCCGAGACCCTATTATATTTATATGGTGGAAATTTAATTTAATTTAACTTTAAACTTCATAAAATTTCTGAAAAATAAATCAAAATGAATATTGTATTGGGAGGGCTTACATTTTTTTCGAGGTGCCTATTTTAAATTTCACGATCAAACTTCATAATGAATTTTTCCTATTTTACATGTTGCCTATTTTACATGTAGCAGACAATAATGTTAATGACCAAGACTTCTAAATTTTCATAATTATTTTCAATCCATGTTTAAAAAAGGATGATTCTTATGGCCTAAACTTTGAAATGCTTCAGTAATATTAATTCAAGTGTTAAACTATATAACCACCACTCTCCATTTTGATGGTATATAACTTGTTTTTTAGAAATATTTTATTAACTATAGATTTAGCTTGATATGTATCTCCCAATTTGTTTAAAATAAGTGCTATAATGGTCTCTTCATGTACATTCAACAATATTGAATTAGCCAAATAGAGTCTAATGAGACTCTTATATTTTTTTCCATTTTTTCTACCTTATTATGACATTCCAATAGGTTTTTATCTAGCTACTATAAAATTAAATCTCAAGCATCATATAAATATAAGTAGTGATTACAAAACCATGATCTAAAACCACCAAAAAAAGTGGCACCTAAAAACCTAGTTATAAAATAAACACCGAAATCCCAAGATGACATCATTGGATAAAAATGGCATATTAATTCCACGCGTCATAATTGCATCATAAAATAATCATTGAATTAGGAATTTCATTATGGATTCATGACACATTCACCATTCTTGTGGGTCTATATGTGATAATGGGTCTAATAATTTTATGATGAAGTATGTAGAAAAAAAATATACATGGTCATAAAATAACCTCTTTAAAAGGATTTTAACCCTGGGCAGGGACCAATTAAAGTAAACTATTTGAAAGGATTTTTAGTTCACATCAACTAGAAACCAATCAAAGCATCCACACAGTAACAAAAAATGTGTTCTGATAAATCTTGAAGACTTAAATAACTTGAAAATACCACTTTGGCGACAATAAAGTAATAGATAAGCAATGAAAATTGACACAGTAATTGAACACTGAATATGGATTACAAATTATAAGTAGTCTGCTCTATTGTATTACTTGAAAATATAAAAAATTGTAATAGAATTATTTTAATATGATATGGAAGGGCAGATTATGCAATCTATCTTCTTACTAATGTCTACTCTAATGGAATATGATATGATAATGATGATTTCAAAATCAGGCCCTAGTTTCCCTATTTGTATGGGAAGCAACAAGCTTCAGACCTGTTTACAAAAAGTCTCATCACTTCATAACTAAAACATAATTAATATAAACATGAAAATATTGAGAGTTTGTTGGTGGATGCACTACAATTTTTTAATCTCCAACAAGTGCCCGTGATCACCTAAGACTTGTTCAAGGCTCATGCACCATGATCATGTATCAAAACCATCAAACTCCAGTCCCTGTTACTCCTCTCTTACTTGGCATGTGCAATGAATGAGTTAATCTTTAAACCAAAGCTAAAATCAAAGCATACATCAAAGTACAATAATGATGATGGTTAATGAAATGATTTTTGATAAAGGTTTTCATTAATAATTTAGGTACAGAGTAAAATTGGAGAGACTATAGACTCTGAAAACTTGCATTATCATTTAGATATGCTCAGGAACCATACATTTGAAAAAAATTGCTAACTAGACTCAAAGCATAAGATAAGGACTTCTAACATATTCGCTCTATGTTTTTCAATTGCACCATTCAATTCCAGAATTCACCAAGAGACCTACACTAATGGCCTTGAATTCAATTTTATGGAAACAAGGGAGCAAAACAAGCTTCAAGCCAAGAGTACACACATCACATCCCAATTAGACTGCTACAAGACACATTCCCATTGCAGTTATATTTACATTTTCCATTGGAAGGATTACATATGAGACAAAGATCGTTAGCCTTTGCAGAGAGAAGAAGCCTACCCTTCAAAAGGAGCATGTTAGAAAGAATAATCTTCAAGTTGTTGTCACTCATTTGTTACATCAGGAAAAATGACAAATGACAAGGCCAAAAAGTGATTCAGCATCCCCATCAGCACTCATATCATCAACAATTAACATTTATTTGTAATTATCGCTATCAAGAAACATATATTTGTTACACATTATTCTTTCAAAGGCCAGACCTATGTTATGCTTGACCAATCATATGTGTTTCCCTTTTTGTACTTACAGACCTAATCGATCAATAAATATTATCTTCCATTGTTCATATTTAGCATCAGATGGCCAATTCAAATCAATGATTTCATCCATCTTCTTTTTGTATGGAGAATATTTTGTCATTAGTGAATTGGATTCCTTATCAAAATCCTCCAAAAAGTTGATAATAAAAGACAATTCTCGAAAGTGTTATTCAGAATATTAATATCAACATTTTCACAAATAAGCTTTACTTGAGAGGAAATGGTGTTGTCCATCTGGTTCTTCCACATCTCCATGGGTTTCACTTCATTATAAGTTTGCTGAATGCCTGGCAACAATGAAAAATCTGCCTGGTCATAATCAATTTTCAATTCCCTTATTTTCTATTCTAGTGGAGCAATAGACCCTTGAAACCATTGTTCATTAATTTCATTGACAAATCTATAAGTTGGGATAACCTTTGGGTATCTATCTTCCTGTTGATTGGCCCCAATTTCCATGAGCTTCAACTTCTCAACTCTAGGAATCAATTTATCAAGGAGTGGGGTGGCCAACTCCTTATCCCTCTAAGATAACCTTATTTCTCTTAGCATCAATGAGTAATTGGCATGAATGCTATTCAATTTACTTTGAATCTTTCTATTCAAGTGTTTCAAGATAGTTTGAACAATGCTTGAATTGTTGTTATACATTGTGTCCTTTGTTTTCTCAAGTAATTTCTTAGACACTTAAATTTGTGTGAGGATATGTGCCCTTGTAGGATCATCTGATGGGATGGTACCTGATGTGCTTGGCCTCTCAATTGTAAGTGGCTCCTTCCCCAAATTATATAGAACTATTACCAAAGATTAATCTAGTGAGGGGGATTGAGAATGTACAGCTAGAGAAGTCAGTGATACATGACTTGAACTAGTTTGACCTTGCTTTCTTAATACTTCTACCCGCTACTTATACAATGCCACCTCAGTTTCTAACATGGCCACCTTTTGCTACCTCTTATCAAATTCACCTATAAGACTATTATATTTTTTCCTATACTCATCTCTTTCAAGAGTGAGGTCTTCCACTATTTCCTTAGTAAAGTTCACAACATTCATAGCCATATCAGTTTCCTCTAAATTTGGGGTGTTAGTGACTCTCTTTATCAACAATTGTCTGCTAAAATCTGATGGTTCAACCACTACCGACTTCCTGGATCCCAGAGATAATGACCAGATTTCTTATGCATCCCATTCTTCACTAAATGTTGATCCTTGAAGTTCCATCTCTGCTTCTTCTTTAGTTTGCAGCAAGGGCCTTTTAAACCTCCTTATAGTATCAAGCACTATAGCATCAACAATGTCCCATTTAGGTAACAATAATATACCACTCTTCTTCACAAGCTCTCTACCCTCTTTAGCAGTCATATTATGCAATTCAACCTTCATAACCTTCCTTACATTTTCCTGAATGATAGCTTTGGGGATTTCTATATGTAAGCTCCTCTTAGTAGCAACCTTCTATGCATATTATGGAGCTATAGCTCTCCATACAAAATCTTTGAATGCACTTGTTTCAAGAAAGGATTCATCTTCCATAAATGATTTGTAGGCTTCAATCCTCAAATCATTTTCACTATTTAGACCTCTAAGGTCAGCCTTTCCTAGTCTAAGGCTATCCTCCCTTGAGCTTGAAGCAACTTCCCTTATGGGAGATGGAATTCCCTATTGTATCTCCTTAGAAGTGACAAGGATATCATCATCCTCTATATAAGAATAATCCACTACTCCTCTTACCTCAGTTTTTTTCCTTTTAAGGGGTGGCTTCTCCAATGGAGCAAGACTTCCTAGAGGTGAGTCAACATTAATCACAATAGTAGGGACCTATTTTGGAGGTGATGGCACTGATCTCTTAGGAGAAGCCACCCTCATTTCCCCAGAAGTGGTAGGGGATGGCAATGTTTGTTCCTTGTCTTCTTCCTAGAGTAAATTCTTATTTTCTTGGGTGGCTGATAAGTAGGCCTCTCTTCCAATACCACAGTAGTGTCTTCTTCAGTTGCCACTTCTTTCCCTTTATCTGTGACCACTTGTCTTCTCATTATACCCACTATATCCTCAAAATTATTCAAAACATGCATAATCCTATCGAATGTACTCTATATATTGGGCATAGGGTCATACTTAGGATCTCTCCTTTGATCCCTCTCCATAATCTTATTGAAAGAAAGATATTTAGGCTTCCTTTCATCTTTCTTTGGGAAGTCAAAAATGTTCCTGATTACATCTTCCAGGTAGTAGAAATTATGCACAAAAGTACCAAGCCTTTTCTCCATCTTCAATGCATTAATGAAACCTTTTGGATCATGATTCCTTGGGCACATACGATCCAATTTGTATGGTGCTAGCAGATGTAACAACTCTTTCCATGCTCCCTTTACTATAAAAAAGTCAGCAAATACAGTCCATCATGGGAAAAACAAGCCCTTCTTTGCTGTATCAGGCAAGTGTGCTGCTTGGGAGGCTCCCAATTTCCTTATGACTTCAAGAAACCTAATCCTTAATGGCACGTCTCTTGGAAAGACAAATTCAAAACATTTCTCTTCTCCATAGGGCTCAAGAACTCATGTATTTCCTTGGGAATCCTTGGTGGGTCATGTTGATGCCAAAATTTGGCAAGGTAATAGCCCCTTGTTGGAAACTCAGTTTATGAGGGACTTATTGCGCTAAACTAAGTGACCTCTAAATTTTTAAAGAAGCCAACTTCTTCTATAATTGGATTTTTGGAATGGGAAAAGGAAGCAGATATAAAAATAAAGGATCTAACTAAGGAGATACACCAAAATTTTGATAAAAGGAACAATAAACCTATCTTTTGGATATGATCTAATGGCCCACTCAACAATTTACCATGTCCTAGAATAACAAAAGTTAAATATTTAGGCATGAAACTCATTCAATGACATAAAATAATTTTCACACCCATTTACTAAAAGAGGAGTCAAAAGACATGATCTAAACCAACAAACTTGCATTCAAATTATAGAAGTTCAGAAAATAAACCATTCAAACAATAATAGCATAGTATAAACTTTATCAATAGCATAAGAAAAAAGAGAGGCTGAACAATGACACAGTCTGTGAGTTCTTGAAATAATCTAAATAATAAAAAGGCATGATGTCTCTCTAAAATCTTGTAATTCTTAAACCTGTGGAACTTGGGACCTGTAACATGTAATCTTCGAACCCCTCTTCAGAAGCAAAGAGTAGTATATATAGTGAGCCTCTCATCACCTAGTGAGCAATGATGTTGAAACAATGATTCCCCTCAGTCATTGTAATAGAAAAGGTTTGGGCCATAGCATTTGGTCAACTCCCATCTAGGTGCATCCCCTGTGAATGATAGCAGTGGTCCAGTGCAAAGAAGTTTCGTCACCCAGTTTAGGCAATTAGAACACATGGTAGCATATCGCAACCCATTGTTCGCTCCATCCTATGTGTCGAAGAAGCATCTGTAAGGAGACAAATGGTAGCATGGCATAGGCTATAGTTCATTCTCCCCTCCCTTCATTGAAAGCTTGCGCTGGGGTGACACGTAACAACAATGTTTTCTATAGACTCCACTTATGGGGCCCACACAAATGAGATCTACGTGGCACACAAGCGGGGCCCAATGAGGAAGTGAGAGGAAGTAGCTAAAATAGCCTATGGTGAAGACACATGGGAGCACAACGGCGGTTGGTAGAAGAGAAAAGGAGAGAATTCCCTAGGAGAGTGTTGAGCGGACACGTGGTGGAGGTTGGTGAACATTTATCTAAAAGGGACCATCGATATTCATTGAAGGCATGGGCTGGTACATAGCAAAAAAAACAAAACCCAAAGGGAGCATGGTGAATTTTGTATTCACAGCTTCTAGTGACTATCAGGGCGTTTCACTTGAGGAACAAAGAACCCAAAATTTTCCCTAGTGCATAGACCAGAGCACCATCCATTTGGCGAAAAAATTAGAGCTTGGAAAGGGCTATCTATATGGGCAACCAATCATCTTTGAATGGTCTCGATACATTACGCAGATTTTCCTGTGCTCCACCTAGGTCAAGCATTTCTTTATAGGGCAACACCTTAGGTAAACTGACCCCTACCTTGCAATGGAAAAATAGCCACGCAAGAGGATGAATGATACCTTCAATGTCTACTATAGTAGGAGGCTGGCTAAAATCCTAGAAAGTGGCTAGGTCCTATTCCTTTTATTCAATATTTTGTGCAATTTGTTTGGTTGTGGCGATCGACCCATCTTCAAGAAACGGAGACAACAGGCCCATTTCAGCTATTCGAGAGAATTTTTCCTGCATGCCATCCATAGTTTTTCTCAAAGTAGCTATGCAGGCATTAGTTTGTAGGAAGGTTGAGTGGCAATGGATGAACTGGTTTGCCATCTAGGAAGCAACATATTTATCTTCAATTCTTGCTTCCACTAGGTCTTCATCAGAGACCATGTATAGCTTGCTAAGAAAACTCTTCACCTCAAGGACCTTCTCTATGATGAAATTTGGGAATTTCGCGATTGTTCCATGAACCTCTTGGTTCAATTTTATTGCCTTTCAGATGAACCAAAGTGTTGGTTTTAGTGTTAGGAAGAAGGCCTTAACCTTTTCCCAGTATGAAATGTATAGTTGCTAAGCTACTGGGATGTGGTGTGGCTGCGTAGTAGGGGCTTGGGGAATGCTGTTTAGAAGGGAAATCTCCACATCCTTCGAGCCAACATTCTCCATCAATTCTGCAATTCTCTTTTTTATGGATGCAAGTTGCTCCCCGAAGCTACTTAGCTCTTTAAACTAGTTCTCCTTGGCCTGGGCGTGGTTTTCCAACCTTGTGTCATGAGATGACTTTGTCTCTTGGAGCTCCCTTTCTAATTGGGCCTTTTGGCCTTCAAATTCCATTTTATGCTTTTCTAATTTTTGCTCATGTTGAGCACACTGAGCTACTAACTCTTCATCCTTTTATTATAGATTCTACTCCGTTAGGGATAATTGGCTTTGATATTCTTGGTTCTTCATTCGCAACTCGTTCAGTAGGATGGGATCAACAGATTGGGATTTATTGAGTTCTTCTTGGAGTTTATTCCACTCCAACTCTTTTTCCCATGCTTTCTTTGATAAGCGCGCAACCTCTACTTCCAACAATTTCTCTTTTGTCTCTAAGAAACTAACCCTTTCCTTCACAAGCTTCAGTTGCTCCTCCTTTTTCTTTAGCTGACAGCTAGACTTGAGGAAGTTTGTTGTCACCACCCATTGCATTTCCTCCATGAGTTCTACCTTGTCTTGCGGTCGGACTACATTTAGATTGAGTCCCATGACATACATGTTGTAATCATTTGGAAAAATCTCCCCCCTAGGGTTAGGTAGTGTTTGGGTGCATGGTGGAAAAATTCAGCGTTCATTGTGCCTCATTGTACACCGTATACACTTTTGGCTCAACATCCCTTTTGTCATCCTTAGCCTTTTTCTTTTGCATTCCGAGAGCTTGTGCTTGCTTTTTGGCTTCTCCCTAGGATACGAATTTATATGGCGACTGAACTAGCCCACCAGCAAATGGTGCACTGGGAGGTAGGGAAAAAGAGAATGTGTGGCAAGCCCTTGCATTTTCATCTTCTGGAGATTAAGTCTACAGAAAGAAATAAGGGACTTGCCAAAGTTTAGTTTGTGAATTGGTGGAAGGGCTCATCAGTTTCCGTGGTGATGGGGTAGTCATTGTAGAGTCCATTTGTTGGGAATATTGGGTTAGATCCATGGTAGTAGTAGCAATGGGGGTACCAATGAAACTTGAGCCTTCAAAAAGAGAGGTGAGGAGAGATTGAGCAATGGTGGTTGGTGTTAAGGTTCATAGAGGCATTAAGATAGATGGCCCTGTCTAGGAAAATTGGGATAAACCTCTCACAAACACTATGGTAGGGGTAGAGAAGGTAGGGCTGGCACTTGTAGTAAGGGGCACCGGGAGAATAGCAGAGGATACTAAAGATGGAGAAGTGGGAAAAGAAGGAGTGAACCTTACCTATTGACTGGATGGTGGTGATGCTCCACTTGTTGCTAGCTCCTCACTTACTTCAAATTCTTGGATTACATGGAGCACTTGGCTTGCGGCTAGTTCTTAAAAACCTTCTCCCATAATAACTTCTGTGCGCTATCGTTTAGGGGGCAGGGAGTCTCTGATCTCCACAATCTCTAGTTGTTGCTGTTGGGACCATCTTATTGCTTCCGAGGCCCATGTGAGAATCTTTGAGGCTCTTGATATATTTAGTCGCACATTTTAAGTGACATAGGTAGGCTACCCTGTGGACTTCTTCTTTTGTTGAGCAGAGGACGTCAATGTATCGGCTTCCTTTGCCACTTGCTCTTCTTCTTCATTGGGGTCATTTCCTCCACTAGCACTTGAGTTGGAAGTAGGATGCTCATCATCCCACAAATTGTCAAACTATTCATCATCCTACACACTTTCATAAGGTACATCAAGCTATTTTTTCTCTTGGCGATACACCTAGAAGGCTCTGATCCTTTCTATACTCCATTCTTCTTCCTTTCTCAACCTATTGACCAGGGCTTTTCCCATTTTTCAATTCTCATCATAATCCATCATAGCAAAGTAGAATCTATTCCATGATGGCATGTTGTCTTCTGTGGGAATATGGACCAGTTCAACCAATAATTCATCTTCATCCTGCAGCGGGTTGCGCCTCTTTTCCCAATAAGGCTGAGAACTGTGAGTTACCTTGATATGCTCATATGGTAGATCATTGAAAGGGTTGTAATTCCATTTTTCATAGATCATTACCAACCCCAGATGAGCCAACTTATCCTGCAACAATAGGTGTGCCTACTTCTTTTTCATGGCCATTATTTTGAAGCTTTGCAGACAAGTGAAGAATCCCTTCCTCTTGGATTTTCCACTGCAGAAGGTAATGTCAATAATACATGTCTACCAAAAGATCGGAAGGTGGAATGGTTCCTCGGTGAAGCCTCACATTTAAATGAATATAAAATACGTTCTAAAAAACCAGTCGCATATGGGGATGAAATTTTGCATATACTTTTTTTGTGTCAAGGTGAGCCGATTAATACCATCCTCTCCTTGCAAATCTTTCAAAATTAGAGTCAAGAAATAATCCAAAAATGCATAATAGTTGAAAGTGGAAGAGAGGAGAGGAGTCTAGATAGAAACCAACTTCCTTCTGTTCCTTTCATAAAAAATAGACTTCACCTGCTTATCAAAGAAATTAGGGTTTTGATGCAAAAACATATGGGAAAGATAGGAAGGAAATCTGAACCTCCGTTCAACTTGGTAATTGTTAATTTACTCTATCATTTTCTTTGAGAGGTAGTCTGCAAAGTCATACCAGAAGTAATATTGTTGCCTATGAAACTAGAAAGTTGGGCCCAATTGAGATGCATACACCTCTTGGTCGATGTCCAGACTGAAAAAAAATACCATAATTGAATATGAATCTTGCAAGTCTGTTTCAAAAGCATCATGCTACGCTAGAATTCTTGGTGGCTTCTCCTGATCTACTTCAATCCTTTGGGTTTCTTTGTTATAAAACTCTAGAGCCTTATCCCTGGTGTTCCATATATGTTCCCCTTGTTTATGAGTGAATGCTTCTATTTCATCCCTCTTTACGTATGACCAGGAATACACAACATATTCCAGATGGCTCCTAGAGTGATATTAACTAACATATTCCATCCCTCGATAGTGTTGGTGCTTGGGTTAAAATGCTTAATAGCTGCATTGACTAATTCTAGGCAGTAGTGCATAGATGGGACCATCTATTGTGGAAGCCTGTTGAACCATATTTTCTCTACTGTTGACATTATCCTTTTGGATATCTTCATTCTTTTGTAGGATAATTCCCTCAATCCTTTGGGGTTTTTGTAACAAAGGGATCATGAATATTATCCCAATCCTCCTGAATTAAGTTATGGTCTCTATAGCTTTTGGGCTTGTTCAACTCCTTTTTTTTTTCCCACCTTGGCTTGTCAAGAATACCTAGCGTGGAATAAGAAATGTTTTCAAAGATATTGATGACTGGTGCTCCTCAAATGGCTTTAAATAAGCTTTTTGTTTCCCCTCCACTAGTAAAATTTGAAAAATAAATGACTACGTGACTAAAAATTTTAGTCACATGACTAAAACTAGTAGAATTTGACAAATAAATGACTAATTTGGTCATCGAGTAAAATCACAACTAAATGACTAAATAAATGACTAATATTAGACAAATAAAAATGACTAAATAAATGACTATTACTCCTCTATTCTTTTTTCTTTCAAATTTGATCATAATCCATAGAGCTTAACCCCCCCTCATGGGAACCCTACCTAAGCAGGCCATTTGGCCACCCAGGTTGCTTGGTGCACCAAAAATACCTATTGCATGGAAGGCATTGGCTCTAAGTGCAATTGTTAAGGCCTTCACATATTTTATTAAAAAAATTAAAATTTACATTCTTTAACTTTTATTACTCATTATGTTATTGAACCATTAATGTTTTTAACTATGATTTGAAGCCAGATTGATTTTCCTATTGTGTTAGCATGTCAAATGTATCAAAGAGAAATTGTGGTGAATTTCACTAATAAAATATGATTTAAACAATCCAATTGCATTTTGAGGGCTAGCTTGTAGACACTTTCATTTAAATAATACATATATATATTATCAATTATTTCAATCCATTTGAATGGATCATTTAAGGAATCAAGAATCAATAGTGTTATTCCCATAGTCATACATTAATTTTGAAGGTCTCAGATTCAATATCAATGGAACAGAGGGTGGCTTTAGGAAATGTGAATGGCTTGCAAGTCTTTTTGTTGTCAATTCCTGTTACATTTTTTGGTTTCCATCTCCTTCCTATTTCAAATTCATAACACTACTACATAAAGAAGGGTTTTAAGACATTAATTTAAGACAAAATATTAATTTTGTCTTAAACATATATTTTTAATTTTTTAATTGTCTTAAATTAAGACAATACAAAATATACTTTTTCCGAAAATAAGTTTTTTATTTCCCTCTCCTTGTTCATTTTCCCTCCCTCATTCCCTCCATCATTTGACATGTAGAGAAATCTTGAAATTGCATGCAGATTTATGAGATACTTTCCCTGTGAATTAAACCCTACTCTCCTGCATGATTCCAATTTCCTTTCATTTTTCCATCAAGTAACAGGAGAACCCCCTCCATGATTGTGAGGGTTTTAAAATTTATTTTCTTTTAAAACTTTAGGGAATTAGGGTTTCAATTTTTCCTTTCCTTATTACTGGTAAGCATCAAAACCCTCTGAAGTGCATTTAAAAGATTTAAATAATTTAATGTTTGATTTATTGGTATTTATACATGAATGCTTTTTTGTGTGTGTTCTTTGGGGCTCTATAAGCCCTATGGTGTTATAGATACCGAAACCAAAATTAATGTCTCAAAAGGATTTCACTATCAATATATTCATATTTGTTGCTCAGAAGAATAAAGAGCTAGTGCCCAAATATATATATTTATGGACATGACAGAAAAAACTATATGCATCTTCTGTAGGAACTTTTCGTTTGTCAACAAGATCCAATTTGTTTCCTATCAACATAATAACAATATTGTTGTTTGCATGGCCTCTCAACTCCTCAAGCTACCTGACCACATGATCAAAGGTTTGTCACTTGGTTATGTCATATACCAACATCGCACCAAAAGTGCCTCTTTCCTACAGACAAGAGCCCATGAGTGAGGTTATGTCATATACCAACATCAAACCAAGATCACCTTTTACAAAATGGGATTTGGAGGGCTCTAGCTTGCATGGTATTTCCAGGCATTGGGTAGAGGAAGGATTCCCTTGTCAGATCAGGAAAACAAAATCTTCACTCTCTCTTCTTTGTGCTTCTACTTGTCCCATTTTCTCTTTCATTTTATAAAGCTATATATGTTAGCGGTGACACAAGGGAAGACAAAATCCATTGAGATATTTTGAGTTTGTCTATTTTTTTTTAATGGTATGAGATGCAAAATAATATTATCAGGGTTTAGAATTACAGTTCCAAAAAATAGTCAATGCATTTGTAAGAGGAGTAGATGTTGTTTATATGATAGGGGTAGAGGTGTTGGGGAAGAGGGTGACTGAAGTAATCAGTGAAGTGAAGTAAGGTTAGTAAAGAAGATCCTCAATATTTGGGAGGGTATAATGAGTGAATGATGTTAGCTTTAGGAAGCCTCACAGTCACTGATAGATCGACACTTGTAATGTTTGCATCCAAAGATTTTAGTATTTTTGTGTTTATTTTTAGGACAAGAGAGTATTTCATATCTTTAATCATATCTTCTTCCACATTCTCCTCTACTAGTGCCTAAGATGCATTTAGGCACTAGTAACAACCCTGTATCTGTTCCAGATGAAAATGAACAAGAACCACATGAGATTTTCTATTCAAGTCTAAAGATAAATGTCAGCTAAGTAAGCTACAAATCCAATCTACAAGCCCTATGCTTTCAAAATTTAGATTAGACGACCTTGTCAACTGTTGACTTAGGTTTTATCTACAATGTTGTAATTTGTGATTAAACCCATGGAAACCTTGAAAAAACATACTTATATCTCTGTCAAAATTGAAAGAAAAAAAATAGGTCATATAGGATTTCCACAGTATACAATAACAAGATGCACCTCATCAAATTTTTCTCATTACAGAAGGCAGTTATGTCCTTCATTCATTTTAACAAAGAGTAACAATGCAACTACCTATGAATCTCATTCACATTATTAAGTTGTACCAAATGAGTGGAAATTTTGTCACTTCTTTTCATGTTTAGGACCCCTGACAGACATGGTGTAGGCCCTTAATAAATTTAGACAAATTAAGACCCCCAATAATATACAACTTTACTAGTAAGCTATAACCATTATGCGTAAGAAAAATTAGTTTCTTAGGTAGTTAATAGCAATTTTTTCTCATCATTCTAGAATCTTTTTTGAAACCAGTAGTTTAGTTTTAGGGAATTCAACAAAATTGAACTCTCCTCTCGAACAAATAAGAGCCTTCAAACCAAAAAAACTTCTAGATTCTTCCTAATGCTATAAATTTATTGCAAAGAGAAGGAAAAAGGGAGAAAAAAAGCAACTTCCTATTAGAGCTATTCACAATCATCAAATGTTGGACAAAACCTGGAAGAGACTTTGCATTGGTGGAAAAATTCATTGACCTTGCCATGGCAGAAATCTTTTTCAACCTACCTATTTTTGTAAGAAGTAAAAAACTTATATGTAGCTTTTCCACCTTAAAAAATGTTCCTAGGTGGAGATTCACACTACCGTAACCATGTCAGAACTATTCATTGTCTTTGTCAAGTGAAATTATAAGCTATAGGTGGAATTCTTTCAAGAAAATTTGTTGTCTTATATTTTCTGCTTCAAATCCTCCATATTTTTCTATATTTTTATGTTGTTTTCTTAGATTGAGACCAATATGAGTAACCTCTAATCGGGTGAATAACTTAGCATCCACATAGAAAAATACACTGATATAATTAGATAGTCGGTGCTACCAAAATGGAAGCAACAAAGATACACTACATCTACACCCAACATGGTCTTAATACTATCCTCCAAGCTTTTGAATCTCTTTGTTTCTTTCAGATCTAAAAATGAAGGGAGACCTAAATTTCAATACACCCTCATAAGGTTTTTGACACTTGCATGATTTAGGATTGGGCTGCAAGTTTCCAAAGCATTTTATGTCCCTAAATTTCATGTAAACATGTTTTTTCCGATCTTCTACAATCATTTGTGTTGTCTTCTTAATTGTTGATAATGTGATAGTTTCCTTTTGATTCATTTTCTCCCAATAATAACTTGTAATTATCAAAATAGTACTTTATGTTCTACCAAAAATTAGAATTTTCCTAAATGTAGAGATTGGCATATTCTACTTTCTGAATTGCTACAGGCATTATATTAACAAATTTACATTATTATGGTGCACACCGGCCTTTTATTGATTTATTGAGTCAATAATTTAGGATCATCTATGAAACAACACATATTTATCCAAATATATTCATGTAATTGTTGCCTTTTAATTAATTTTCTATTATATAAGTAATAATTTGTAAACTTACCAGAATGGTACTCTGCTTTTCTTGAAACTAGAATTGTTCTAAATTTTAAGGACATGCCAGTTAACATTTTCTGAATCATATTGCATTAATTTTTTGGAGTCAACATTTCATTATTATATTAGGATTAACATAGGTGCTACAATTTCCTCTATACACCATGCTTTGGCATGCCTTTAACTTGCTAGATAACTACTCTTCATCTCACCTTGTCTTCAATGATGATATTCAGGTATGTCCATAGTTCACAGTGTTCTAATTGTCAAAGTGCTAGAATGATTTGAATATTTTTTCTTATCTCAAGTTTGTAAAATGATTATGTAAACTTTGTGTCAAGTGAATATGACTCTTGGTATGTGTCTCTGTGATAGAAACCTATTTTGAGATGGGAGATGGGTTTAGCTATGCCTATAAAATGACCAAGATAGTTTTGGCTCTCTCCAGATATTTCTCTAGAATTCCTCTTAACTTTCAAGAGACATATCCCCACAAGACATGCAAATAAACTTAAAAGATAGATTGGAAAATGAACAAAAAGAACCAAATTGTCTATCCATGCTTTAAAAACATCATGTGCTCCACTAAGAACCTTTCAGAGCATAAAAGGGTGCATGTTCTTCAAGAAAAAGGAAAAACGAAGGTTTTCAGGGAGTAGAGGAATATGAGGAGGATCAAGATGTTAGAGAGAGAAATTAGGGTTCCAAATGAGTGCTAAGTTTTCTTTCATAAAGTGACCATCTATTAGAAAACTCACTAGGGTGAGCATTCATGGGTTTGGAGGGAATTTGAATTTAAATTTGAACTAGACACTAGAACATTCCCTCAGGATAGAGCCATTTGAAAGATGGCGAACAAAGTTTTATCTTGTTATATTTTGTTTGGGTGGACTTTAATTTTTGAAATTTTCCTTTCAGGTTGTTTCTATGAACTTTGCTTTGGTAGCTTCATCTATACCCATTATACTCACTGATTTTTTCACTACCAAATAATTCATTTGTGTTAGCTTGGTAAAAAAAGAAATGATAGTGTTTCTAGAAAATCAAATACTCTACCCATGGAAATTTGAATGATTTAATTATGGTTCTCAATGTTCTATCAATTCTCAATTGTATATTTTTTAGTTAAAATATTTGATGAGAGGATGTATTTGCTACTTCTACATTATTGGTTTGGATACAGTTTAAACTACTCTTTAGAATATGGATTATGAATTTGTTGGCTAGAATAATTCATTTGTAATTATAGTAGTATTTGACATACAAGTATGTATTTAAATTTCAAAATAAGTGGTAGGTAGACTTAATTGATTTTTTTTTACGTGTTTTTTTTTTATGCAATACCAGATGCCAAAACAACACAAACTCAGGGTACATCTGACCCAATTCAATCAAGAGAAGATCAAATTAAACAAGCAACTTTATTTTCCTAACTTTTCATCAAAATTTATCAAATTCTCATACAATTTCCCTTGATTCTTCAAAGCCACAACACCACAACTTGGATCCAAACCTTTAGTAGACTTAAAAAAAAAATCATTTTCATCAAATTAACTGCAATCAAATGAATACTTGATTAGAACCTAAAAAAAAACATTATTTCTTCATGCACCAATTCACTCTTTAATTCAGCTTATTCCTCAAGGAAAAATGACAACAACCAACCATCCATGCTTTTAATCTTTTTCCTAAGCTCCAAGTCATTATAATCACCGTGTTTTGAATGTTACAAACCAAGAACATACATGCAAATCACTGAATCACCAGTCCTTTTATCTTAGCAATCAAAATGCTCTTTTCACATAGGGTTCAAATTGCTCAAATCAACAAAATCATCATGTTTGTTGTCCACACCTTTTCCCAAACATTGATATAATTTTAGCATCATTATTTAAGTAGTTCCCACACAAAAAAAACACTTGAATCTCTGATTTTTTTCAAAATTACACTGTCATTGCATACACCACTCAAACCCTAGTAGCATAGCACCTTAACAAAAATGGGTGCTCCAACAAATTCACAATGAATCACCTTAGTCTATCTACTATTTCAAAAACCTTAAAATATTTATTATCACATATCAAATAACAGTCTATGGTTTCTTTGTAAACATTGACTTATTAATTGACTGCCCTACTATAAAGAACCTTAAATAGGCCAAATTTCCAAATGAAGTTCCTTCTAATTACCTCCAAAATACCAAAAAACCCTAGGTAGCATTAGTTCAGGCCTCAAAACCTTCAATTAATTCATTTTTATAGATTTAGAGTCCCATTATAACACCAAATATCAAAACCCTCGTTGTATACCAATAAGGACTTAACAAAATAGGGGTTTATTGTAAATAACCTTCAAAAGCCTCAAACCTCATTGTAAAGGCTTCCATAATGCTAAGATATGTCTAATCCAACCAAATACACTGTATCTTACTCCTTTCAATCCTCATTCTTTCATGTCACCACTTGGAACCTTCATTTTCATGTGGAAAACTCAAAAAATCTGAGTGAGCAGCCACTATATCTCTGTGTTCACGCCTTCCCTGCCTCTGCACACACATCCACACAAAAAATCACATAAAAAAAAACACCCTACTTATCCCATCCCACCATTCTATTAGGCTTATATCGGTTGGATGGGGCTTTGGACTTCCTAAATGACTCTCAAACCCTTATTTGAGGGTTTCACACAATTTCTTGAAATTGTGTTCTCAAACACTCCAAACTCAATAAAATACCTTCAAATGACTATCAAATAAGATCTAACACCCAAGGCTAAGATAATAGAATGAAGTTAAAGCCTAAAGTCTACTGTACAAATCAACAAAACTTGAAGAACTCAAAAGAGAATGATGCTATTATAGAGAAAAAGGTTGTTATTCAAGATTTTATTCAAGATTACAAACTTCTATGACTTGCTCGCCCTTCCATGATTTTTAAAGATATTTCCCACTCAATAACTGACTTTTCAACTTCCTCCAATCAAATGAAACTAATTACAACTACTCATGACCTTTGATATTCCCTACTTTTTTGTACAATTTCTAATTTTTTCCTTTTTAAAAATTTGGCAAGTTTTACAATTTTTGCAATATCATTTCTTTCATCGCCTAGAGACCTATTTAAGGATTTTAGATAAATCAAATATTACCTTTTATGACCTATTACACTACTTACATCTTTGAAAACTCAAATCTTTACAAATTTTCTTTCAGAGTCAAGGTGCTCCTGCACCAGTTTTAATTTGGCACCTAGATGCTGTGAGTAGCAACATTGATGGAATTGATGCAATTTTCTTGTTGAGAAAAGTACCATATTGGTATATTTGATAGTCTTTGGCATAACATGTATGCGATTAAACATCAGTATGTGTGGTAGATTACTAAATGCAATCTTTTTTGACAAGCTATTATTATTTGAAATGTAGATGCTTGGTTTGAAAACAATGGCTTTTGGTGTTGATGAGTTTGTTGTAACTCACCTCTTGAGCAGGAGACTGTATAGAGTTGTTTGATCTATGGATAGATGGAAATGAATGTCAATGTATACTTGCAGTCTAGAAGGATAAAAGTGCTTCCACATATGGTCAACCTTTATAAATGTTCTTTATGTTGTACAGCAAGGCATTAGATGATTTTGAAATTATGACCTTTCATAAGAATGAATTGAATTTTCTAGTCTACCATGAAAATTTTCTTTATGTTGTACAACGAGGCATTAGATGATTGTGAAATTTTTACTTTTCATAAGAATGAACTGAATTTTCTATTCTACCATGAAAATGTGGCAACTGAAGAAAATATAGCTGTTAGTTTTTGCAGCTCACCAAAATGATTGAATATATAAAAATTTAAAAATAAGCACATCACTAGATCTCCATTCATTGTTCTAAAAAATATCTTCTTCAAAAAATTGATTCTCATAATCATTAGTAATTCTTCCCAGTAGACTTTTCTGAGCTTTGTTTAATATGTTTGAGATAATTTGATCTTGGAAAATTTTGTATGGTTGCTTTGCACGCAATTTAGTCTTTTAGGTTGCTTATTGTTTATTGATTTTGTAATTTTAATTCTCTCTGTGAGGATTTTCTACATTTTCTAGGTTGTCTTCCCAATATATGTTTTATGTCCAATGTGGCATGCATTATGAATACCTTTTTAACATTAGATTTGAATAGTGTTTTTTATTTTATATTGGTAGTGCAGAATGGTGGTATAACACTTTTTTTCATAGGTCATTAAAAATGTCTCCATTTTTGGCACTTTATGGATATCATCCTCCTTCCATCACTTCATCAAAAAAGGTGTCACCAAGTGTTTAGGCAGTAGAGGACCATTTGCTTCATCACCAACAAGTACTTTTAGGACTCAAGTAGAATTTATCCATGGCACAAAATCAAATGAAACAATAGGCAGACCAATATCATAGTGAAAGAAGTTTTGAAGTTGGGGATTGAGTCTTCTTGAGATTGCAACCTTTAAGAAAATCTCACTGAAGCAACAAAAAAAGAATAATAAGTTATCTCCAAGGTGTTATGGGCCATACCAAATCATGTAAAAGATCGGTAGTGTTTCCTACAAGCTAGAGTTGCCACCAACAACAAAGATACCTCCATTTTTCCATGTTTCTTGTTTGAAGAAGGTAATTGGGCATAATATTCCAACTCAAACAATACTACCAAAGCTTGTTGAAGAAGGAAGAATCATTTTGGAACCTGAGTGCATTCGTCAAACACACACAAAGAAGTTGAGGAATAGAACTCTCACTGAGTATCTCATCCAATGGAAGAATTTACCAGTTGAAGAGGCCACTTGGGAGGATGAGGAGTTCATTCAAAATAATCCAAACTTGATTAGGATTGAGGACAATGCTTCTTTTAAGAAGGGAGGCATGCTACGCCCTTAATATTGGTGTACATCAGGTTATGAATAGTCAGCTTGTGGCTATCTTAACTCCTAATTAATTCATGTTGTCATTATTATATTATTATTTAGTTGGTTGGGTCAGCCTAGGTATTATATAGGGGTGTCTAAGTTGGCCTAGGTGATATCCTAGGCATAAATAGGTATATACAGAAGGGTTTTGAGTCTTATTTCATCATCATATTGTGAAGTGTGTTCTCATTAGAGATATTTGGAGGTTTTCCCCCTCGAAGTGGCTTGCTATTCTTAGTTATTATCAAGTATTTGCATCATATTTCATATCATATTCTTCTATTGTGCAAGTTATTTCCTAACACAGAGCTTATTTCCTCATAAGGAGTTTAACAGCTTGGGGAAGATCTTGGAAAGTGTTTCAATAGATTCAAGCAGTCTTCAACAATAGCTTGTGGTGGCCCTAGATGATCTTGATCAATCAAAATTTGAAGTATGGGAATTGAAAGAAAATCTTCTGAATGCTAAGAGATTCATCAAGTCATTAAAAGAAAAAATCAATAAGTCCAGGGAGAAGAGAAGTGAACTCTGTGATCAAATCAAGCTAGATGACAGTAAATACATTGAAGATGAACAACTGAGTCAAGTCCTGAAGGAAAAGATAGAAGAATGTGAAAATTTTTCTAGAGAAAATACAATCATAAAGCATGAGATGGAATCTATCATGATGAGGATGACAAAGGAAATAGAAGATAGAAATAAGAATGAAGAGAATCTCACACATTCCTTGAAAGAAAAATTTGAAGAGTGCAACTGAATTATTGATGGATTCAATTATTTGGAACTTGAGTTGGATCAATCTAAACATAATGAGGAAGAGCTTGAAAAGCATATTGTTGATATCATAGATGAACTTGCTACTACAAATGAATTCAAGGAGAAGTTTAAGGTTAGCTTAGCCAAGCTAGATGAATTGATTAAAGGTCATAGGACTAATGGTGACAAGCGAGGTCTTGGATATGAGGAAGGAGAAAGTTCCAAATCTGGACAAAGGAGATTCAAACAAGGAAATCAGATGAACAATGCTAGAAGGTATCTGGTAAGACAACCAAATGCTTAGAGGTTCAATGGTTATTGTTTTACTTGCAATAAATTTGGTCATATGGCGGCTCAATATAGAAGTAGAATAAATTCAAGTGGTCCATCATTTTCTGGTCAATGCTTTAATTGTAATAAGTATAGTCATAAGTCAAATGAATGCAAAAATGTGATGAACAACTTCTATAGAGATGTCAGATGTTATACATGCAATAGATTTGGCCATATTGCTAATCAATGCAAATCAAGAGAAAATTAGTGGAACAACTGGTTTGGACAGAGAAATGTGGTGTGCTACAATTGCAACATAACTAGTCATATTGCTAGATTCTACATAAGAGGTCCAGAAAATCAAAGAAGAAACATGTAGAATGATGTAAAAGGAAAAGGGAAAGTCACTACAGATTAGATCAAGAAGTAGATGAAGAAGAAATGGGTGAATAAGAGTCCCTCTGTTGTAGGAAATGAACCTACACCAAAACCTGCTTTTGGTAATTCCTCTGGGAATTAGGTTAAGGCTTCTGGCCTAGGGGGAGTTGTCAAGAAAATATTTCAAAACCCCCTATAGGAGATTGACACTGGGATGTGGATGAGATCAGTAATTGTATTGTTGGTCTACAAATGCTATTGGTTAGTTGGAGAAAGTATTCATGTAGAATTGAAGATCAGTAGAAGAGTTATCTTTCATAGTGTATGGAAATAGGGTATCTGAATGAATTAGGGAAAAAGCATTTGTTGCGTCAAAAATTTAGGTGTGCAAATGATAAAAAGACATTTCTATCTTTCATTTGTCACTTTGCATTTTGAAGAGAAGAATTTTGAAGATCTTTAAAGCAAACTTTGGAAAATTTTGGTGAGAATTCAAGTGTGAAGGTGATTCGAAGTTCAAACCCTAATCCAGTGAAAAGGTATTTTTCGAGAAAACTTGCAAATTTGTGAATTTGTAATGGCTACTCCATTGGTAGTTGAAGTCAAGGAAAGACCCCGTCCAAAATTCAAGTGGCATCCTTTCAAGTCTATTGAGACTGGGCCCTTAGGTGCATTTTCGTCTGTTACGGTCAACATATTGCATATTAAAGATATTAGGGCATACATTCATGCTAATATTGAGGAGTTGGGAAGCTTGTAGTTGCTGAATTTGTATTCCAAACACATTGTTGGAAAGGATTTTTGGTGTTAAGCCTAAATTCAAAACCCTAGAGGAGAAGAAATTCATGCAGATTGTGAAATTCCCCATGTTTGATGAGCATGAATGGGTATGGTATATCTTGAGTTGAGTTCATGTATAATTTATGTGGTTGAATCAACCTTTAAAAATTATAAAATAAGCTATAAGTGTTGTTACAAGTTTAAATTCTTCCGGTGGTTTGCCAGTTTTGAAGTCTGTGAAGAATCAAATGGTCACTGATGTGACTAGTTTGATTTGACAGAATAGCAATGATAATTGATAAAATCATTGATGTGAGTGTGAAATTTGCTTCAATGGTCATTGGATATAAGATATATCAATACGACCGAGAAAATTTTGTATTCGGTACTCCCATATATGCAACCTATCAAATGGTAAAGGAAAATCGAGAGTATTATTTTTTTGAATTGCTTTGAAGTCAACTCATGGAGAATCTTGGCAAGATAAAGAAAGACGAGGAATTCCTTCAAATATGGTAATATGTTATTGTGTTTGCTCTTTTATTTCATGAATGAAGTTCTGGGAGTTGGGAAAGTACGTTGGAAAAGCAATAATCCTATTGTTGTTCAAATTAGAGACATGTTATTCGGCCTTGGTGATTTGCAAACTAGGAAAACTACAATCTGGGGGTATCTCAAGAATTTTCAAAATGTAATGCAAGCAAGGGAAAGAATTCCTACTTCTATTATGGAGAAGTATAAGGGTACAATTTGTTTTATGGTGGATATTGATCAGTGCTTGATGGAATTAGCAGATCCAAGAACTATTTGGATTATTCCTATGGGATATGAAATTGAGGAGAGAATCCTGGAATATTACGCACAACATCTATTGAGCAAGCCTCAAGATCCAGTGGAAGAAAGTTTTGGAACATATGTAGAGAAGAACATGCAAGTCCATGATCAATTGAAGAAACTAATGATACTATGAAGAGAGAAAAGAAGTGGAATTCTTTGCAGAAAGTATGGGAATATCTACATAAATAGTAAGAGAAGCTAGAAGGAAAAGAGAGCAAGCTAAAAGTGAAAAAGGAAAAGAGCCTGATAAAACTAAATCTACTAGTCTAGTAGTATCCTCTACTTGAACTAGATCTACAAGGAGCTCAGTACCCCTATCCAATCATGTCAAGAATTTAGCCCCTACAAAAGCTCAATACAAGGAATCCAGTAAAAGGAAGAAGGATAAGAGCACAAGAGTGTATAAATTTGTTTCAAATAATGAAGAGACAAGATCTGATAAAGAAGTTAGAGAAATAAAGAATATGAGTACCCCTGTAGCAGCAACAACTAAGCCCTCCAGTGAAGAATAAAAAGAAAAGAAGAAGATGAAGCTTGACAAACTAGGTATGTCAGTAGAGGAAGTTGAAAGAGGTATAATTAAGGATGGAAATCTTAACCCTCTATGTGAAGCATATGGTACTTTTGATACTATTGGTCAAAGAGTCCTTGAGAGGCTACAATAAAATATTTGAACAATTTCAATATGACTCTTGTTGAAATAATGGCACAGTTGCCTAAGGAATTGTATGAAATTTTGGAAATGAGGAGAGTTAATGCTAGAACTCAAGAAGAGAAACTAAGAGAATGGGTTCTTGCAAATCTAAGTTTGGTAATGTCTATTGAGGAAATGCAGTCAATCTTGAAAGAAGAAAAAATAGAATTCAAGAGAAAATCAAGAATAAAAAAGCTTATGTTGGGTAGGACTGGAGAAGTAGAAAAAGAAACAGAAAGCATTCTAAAGAAAGTTCTATTAAAGAACAAAATTGATGTTGTTTCTAAAGAAGAGCATGTGGCAAATATCTCATCTAGTCCAACAAATGAAGAGGTTACAATTGAGGATACTCAGATCCCTCCTGAAGTGCATGATACAGAAGAACCTATGGAGATTGAAGCGCCTAACATTGTGTCTATTGCAGAAAAGGAGATGTCAGATGAAGCAGTTGAAGCTCTAAATGACAAGAAAAAATATGTGGTTGTGGAAACAGTAGTTGAAGAAAAGAAATTTGAAGTCAAGGAAGTTCTAGTAGAAGCAAGAGACACTGTAGAGGCAGTGAAGAATTTTCTAAAAGAGCAAAAGGAATAATTTGATCTTGAGTTGGGAGATGCTCCTATTCATTTGTCTACCTTGTCCCCAATTCAGAAAATGAAAGTTGCATCATTTGCACAAGCTAAGGCTAGGGAAGAAATTCTGAAGTCTCATTTTGAGGATAGTGAGTTATTGAATCTTGCATCTGGGATTTTGGAGATCATGCCTACTCATGTTAAGGACCAATCCAGTTCTTCCTTCAGTGAGCTGAAGAAGCTTATAAATTATGTAAGTACTCATTTTGAGTCACTTGAGAAGTCAACTTTGGTCAAGGTACAAAAGGAGTTTGATGTCAAAAGGTTTAGTCTGAAAGGTATGATAGCTAAAGATAAATCTTTGTTAGCTACCTATGTGAAGAATGTTCATAGTGCTCTATCTAAAGGTGGAAATGTTTATAAGTCATGTTTATCTTTTTCAAAACTTACCGAGGAAAATGAGAAGGTTAAGGATTATGAGGAGTTAGCTGCTATTTTTGATGCTTTTGATCCTTTAACTATTTCTGTTGGAAAGTATGAAGGTCAAGTTATATCTCTACTTGAAAAAATAAAGAATCTAAAGCATGACAATGAAAGAATTGTGGAAAGAGCTAGTGAACTTAGAGGCCCAATTGGTCTAAAGATGGAAACTATGTTGAGTTCTTTGAAGGAAGCACAAAATACTTTAGCAGTCAATGATCCAGAGAACCTTGAAACTATTGAGATGCAATCTTATTTTCTTTGCAATCACATAACTATTCTAGAAAGTCTTAAGAAGTGTTGGGATTAAAGCCTAAACTTGTTGAAAACCAATTTTGCAGATACTTTCAAGTTTGTGTAAATTGTTGAAACAAATATGTACTTATGCAGTTTGAGGTTTTTCTCTATTTTTTATGTGGATTCCCTATCATTTCCATTGATGTCAAAGGGGGAGAGTAGAACAATTAAAAATGCATATTCATCTAAGGGGGAGTTGTAATTTTGAGCTGTGAATGAAGATCTTTTTGGAGTTTTGTTTGGCAGTATATTTTTGTTGGTACTAATCTGACACTTAGTTATTTTTCACTAAATGTTGTTGTTATCAATAGTTTTGCACCCTACTGAATGCAGTATTCAACAAACTACTGAAACATGGAAACCTCTTTCAGATGTGGGTGATCTGCATGAAAGAGGAATCTCCAGAGCGAGCTGGTTCTCTGAATGATGAATTCTATTCTAAATGTCTTTTCAAGAAAAAGGATAGAAGGATAAACTGGGTCTGAAAACTAAAACTAAAATTCTATCATTCTAAAAATAATGATTAACTATAAGAAAATCCTGATAATAACTCACTCTCACCAACTCTTTAAAATTGAAATCTCACAATCTCACAACATAGGCAGTTCAACAGTGATTTATGCAAAGGTTAAGTTAACACAAGGCATAACCTGAACTAGCATGCAACTCCTGCAAATTTCTTGACAATAGTAAGAAAAGAAAAGAATCCAACAAATTTGAATCACAGAACAAATCAGATTACTATTCCAAGTCATGAAAAGGAAATGAGAAAGGAAAACTCTGCTATTTTTATTGAATGATGGAGTGAAAACTCTCAGAATCTTAGCAAACATAAGTTTACAAGCTCCCCAAAAATGTGTAAGGGCAAGAAACTCTCTTCTAAACTGTTGTGAAGGGAGAGTTGAAAGACTAAGTCTATCCAAAGAACTCTCTAGGAAACCCTAATTCGAGCTCAAAAAAAGCTCAAGGAAAAAAACTTCAAACAAACTCAAAAACTGCTTTAAAAGCAGAAAAAAACACAATGCTTTTATGATTACACTTTCAAGCCCCTAAAAATAGGCTAAATCTGCTTTAAAAGCACAAAAACACCTTATCTCTCCAAGATAAGTCTCAAATCCGACCAAGAGGAAAAGTCAGTCAAAGATCTGCTAAAAATAGCAAGAAAACATAAAGCAATTTATAGAATATCGCTTTTATGATTCTACTTTACAAGATGCAGATTTTTTACAATTTGTCTTATTTTTGCAATCTAAAGATTGGAAATCTTTTGCAAAAAGAAAATCTCCTTATTTCTCCATTACAACATTCTGATTTTCTCAAAAATCATAAAAATACATTACATAATGTCATATTCCTATCAACTCCATAATTGATTTCTCCAAAATCAATCAAAAATAAAAACCCTAAAAACATTGACCCTAGGCTTAAAGTATTCATAATTCTCCCTTAATTGCTCTTTACTTAAAACAATACCCTAAGGAAAAAACCCATATTTCTCTAAGGCAAAACAATAAGTCTTAAATACCTAAGACATCACCCTAGCATAGAATTTTGGCCTTACATAAATATTGACTTAGACTTAGGTTTAATAAATCACAAGGAAGGCATTATGGATTTTGACCTCCATTTGATATTCTCCACGTGCCTTGAATGAACATTCTGGAACTTCATAATGATTGAATTAGGGATTTGATCAAAACAGGGTCAAACCCTAATTATCATTTCACTTCACACTAGTGACTTTGGAAAGAAGGAAACTCTGTCTGCAAGAACAACGCCACCATGATGGTGTCGGATTCAAGCTCGTGTGCTTCAGTAATCTTTCCTTGCTCTCCAGTTGACCGAAAACTTCAGTGGGTAAGTCTGACTTTGAAGTATTGAAGCTCTTTTAACTTCTTATTAAACACAAAAAAGAGATAATGTCGCGGCCTGCATGAGTTTGGTTTCTGATTCTTCTCTTTCCCTTGCTCCTCCATGCCATCATGAGCTCGAACTCAACCTCTGCAGTCCACTCCATGAAAGCTCGACTTGTATTCTTGTTTTCCTTTACTGCGCAGAGGTAAGCTTTATTTAATGATTTTCATAACCTCTAATTTGGCCTTGAGGCCGTGGTGAACACACTCTGATATCTTTATTCTGCATTTTTTTTGTGTTTCTCCTGCTCATTGTTGTGTATCATTCTCACCATAAAAGCTCGGTCGTTCTTCAAAACTCGAAATCATGCCTTGGAAAGCTGAACAGGAAGCTATGGCCGTGGCTTGAGTGCTCCATCAGAAATTTAAACTGGTAATTTTCCCTGCCAATCTCCAGAGACTTAAATGGTTTCTTTCTACCCATGAATTTTGGCCATATCAGGCCATGCCCCATGTGCACTGTAGGAAACAACTTCTTGACTTTTGGGTTTGACCCATATCATAAAATCGAGCATTATGTCAATTTGATAATATTTTTGCATATGGGTATTAAAGAAAGCTGAATAAAATTGAATCTCTTCCTCTTGTATTTTGACAAAATTCTAGGAGCTTGCATTTTCTTTTCTGTGTGTTTCTTGTGCTCAAACTACTATTAAAGCTCGACCACTAGTTTGAGAGCTCGACCCTTTGGTTTCTATCCTATGAGTGTCACTATAGCTTACCATCATCGGGGATACCTCTCATAGAGAGCTTGAGTCATACCGAAAATCTTTATTATTTCCTAGTTTCCAAGACAATATGTAGTCAGGGTGACGTCTTGTAGAGCATCCTGTGTCTTGCCGAAAACTCATTCTTTCATTCCTATCGCCATGACATATCATTTTCAGGTAGACCTCTTATAGATATCTCGAGTCATACCAAAATTCTTTTTGATTAATTATTTCCTTCGACCCATAACATATTACCTACCTTTATGTCAATTTAAAAGCATTTCCGTTTGTGGGTATCACATAAATTTTGAAAAAACTGCATCTATTGCTCGACCCAACTCAAATACTTGCATCAGTTGTATATATTTGCTTTCTAAATTCAAGATCTCACATGGGTTATCTTTATAATTGTTTCTTCTGCACTTTGAAGCTAACCCTGAAAATGGGTACTCAAAATTTTAAAGGGAAACTACATTTTCTGTATTTTGATGCTAAACTGAAAGTGGGTTTTTGGGATTATTAGAGAAAAATGCATTTTCTTCTCTTATCAACTCAACCTAGCACATAAATCTTCATATTTATAGTCATAATACTTTTGAATGTAAAAGTCAAAATGGGTATTGTAGATTATCATATTTCTGTATTTTCGAAAGCAAACCCTCATGTGGGTATTTGCAATTTCTAAAGAGAAATGCATTTTTTGTACTTTGAAAGTAATTGAAAATATGAAGTAACTGCTATTTGTTATATCCATATGGCTCGAGCTAAAAATAAACAATGGCCTATTCCACACTTTTGAAACAAAACAATATCATGGGTATTGGAAAATTTCAAAGCAAAAGCATGTATTCCTATTTTCTGACAGAGCTTGACCTCCCAAACTGCCTTGAAATGGTGATAAAACTGTATACTTGCTTGCATTTCTTCCAAGATTTTGACTCAAATAACAAGTGACATTTTGCATTTACTTCTAAAACAAAAGGATGCATTGGATATTTGTCTTTATTTTTAACCTACCTGCTGCTTGCTTTAATATGCTTTCAGAAATATGAAAAGAACTTGATGGGGACAATAAGAATCTGTGTGCTTGTTCACATCCATCTGACTCATATACCCAGTTTTCCATCTAGGCATTTTTGTAACTTTCTTTGATAGTTATAATACCTGAGCTCAATTCACAGAACTGTGCTTGACATGGAGCTATAAACTATCCCTAAAAATAACATCCAACCTTCATTCTGAGAAAACTCTCCAGGTACTAAGAATCTGAAAGATTTGTCTTGAATTCAAAATTTCATATGTGGATTAAGCTCGAAATTGAACATTCCATTATGGTCCCCAACTGTATTTTTTTTCTCATCTTGTAGATATGACAAAACTTTTATCTTATTGTTCTCACAAGACCTTGACTGAGTAATCTGAAAATGATCAAAATCTTGCATATTTGTTGTATTTAATTCATGGCTTGACCTATTACAAGTGATGTCTTACTTGACACCTATAACTCACTGAAAAAAAATGAAAGTATATCACATTTGATTGTTGTCCTCCACTAATCATTAATACACGATCCCATTTGAGGCACCATCCCAATTAGAATTAGTTCACTATCCTTGTTGTAACTTCTAATAACTAGTACTTCATATTTGAGTATTATATCATTGATGCTCATTACTGTATCCAGCTACTCCCTTGAAATAGAAATTGTCATAGTTAAGATCTCAAATCACAAATTGATCCAAAGTGAACTCCTATTTTTCTATTTTAGCACTTATGCAGGGCTTTTAACTTAACATCGAATCATAATGGACTCTACCTAGTCTTCTGTTCCTAGGCATAACTGACACCTCAAAACCTTCTTCTGGAAACAAAATGTTCGCCCCTTCCTTGATAGTTTATGAAGATTACTAGCTTAATACTTAGAATTCCCCATGTATATTGTGTGTATAAACAACAATGTCCCTTTTAACTCTAACACAACAGCTTTCACTTTCTATATTCAAATTTTGTAGAGGTTTTACCTTTCTAATTTTGGATTGAAAAATTGCATCTATACAAACCTCCTCAACTCACCGGTTTATATGTATAACTGGTAACTCAGAATCATTCTGGAAAGAAAAAAACTTATTCCTCCAATATTATTCTGGGATGATCTCCTTGTTATTACTATTGATAATGCAGTATTTCTTTACCAGTCAACTCAGAACTAGAAATTCATCTAACACTCAGGTGCACTGTCTATATTTGTTCTCATGAGCAACATGGTACTCTTCATGCATTTTTATATTTCACCGTACAAAACTGCTCTTAAGATCTATCCTCTTTGATGATGAAAATTAGAACAAAATATTTAGGCATATGTATGCCTGTTCACTATCCGAAAGAGAATTGATGAATTGAAACTCACATGACATATGATTACAATCGGCATAGAAAATGAAGTTATTCAGCAATTTCTGATATAAATGTATTCAGCTAAATTCCTTAAGTGAACTAAACTCACTATTCACCTGTAGCCTTCAGAAAGAATCCTGATCGTTATGAATGCACAGTTGGTTTCATTACTTGATGGATTCTCTATTTTATTCTTTCATCTGTATTTCATTTCATTTGTTGTATATGATGAAGTATCTTTTAAAATCGGCCCCATTTAATGAATATGGCAGCATGCTGAGTTCTACCCTTGTGGGAGCCCGTTTTACTCCACATGCTTGTTCTTCGAATAATGTTCAGCTTCATGACTTAACCTATACCTACAGAAGGAAGCAAACAATGTTAGCATAAAAAATAGAACATGTTGATGATGATATTGTTACTTCTCCTTTAGCTCACTTCTTTCATACTGCACTTGATTGATTGTTTCAATGCATTGCTAATAGTATGTTGTACTATTGTAGGTGCATCATATGAGTTATGGCATAGTTGGAGCCACTGACACCCCTATTTTCCTCTTACAGGTCAACGAAGCCCGAGATGACGAGGTGCACCATTCAACATCAAGCATCGATAATCAGGCAATGATGACTATGATGTTACTTATGTGCTTTCCTTTCTGCATCTTCAGTAGTGCAATGTGCTATTAGAAATATGTTGTCACAGTTATATCCACGGCTTGTGTGGATCTTTGATCTCAATTCTGCTTTTCAATTGAAAAGAAAATGCATTTTCATGCAATGTTGTAATACTATTCTAATTGTGAAATCAAATGAACCCTTGTAAAAATATGAGTTTCACAAAATGAATACAAGCATCTAAAATGCTATTTTGCTCATGTACTCAATTCTGTATTTCTTTTAAAACTGCAACATCTAAATGGCACTTTGCAACTCCATAACTTCACTAAAATGCATAACTGTTACTTAATGAAAAAGTAATGT
Organism: Sequoia sempervirens; assembly: GCA_007258455.2. Taxonomy (NCBI): domain Eukaryota; kingdom Viridiplantae; phylum Streptophyta; class Pinopsida; order Cupressales; family Cupressaceae; genus Sequoia; species Sequoia sempervirens. Next base: position 328,109,385 of record VDFB02271358.1, on the reverse strand, counting down.
GAAATAGAATTTAAAATCTAATCTACAATTCCACTTTATATCAAATAGCAATCAGCCAACTCCTCCATTTGAGCTGAGGCAAAAAATATGTAACATTTTGGCGATTTCCACTCTATGCTTGCCTGCTAAGTATAGATCAGTGGCCTTTAAAACATTCATTGGGCACGGAGTCAAATTTGCCCCTTCTTATGAACTCATAAACTTTGAACAACAACACTCCAAATAGCAGCAAGAAAACAAAACAAAACTGAAAGCAACCAAAAGGCCCTGGTGGCCAACAAAACAATGCGCAGCAACACTTAGAGAAAGCAAACTATTGAAATGAAATGTGTGAAACACACTTATTTGCAAACTACTCTACCTAATAGTGAGATAACTTATCTCAAAGGTAGTGCTTGAGGTGGATCCCATTTACTGGGATAGACAGCACCTCGCCAGTCATCTTCGAAAGTTGGAATGTGTTGTGTTCTTTGCATTCCGTGATCACATAAGGCCCATCCCATATTGCATAGAACTTGGAATGTCGTCCAGGTCTACTCTTGAATTCATTCCACTTGAAAACTAGATCTCCAATAATGAAATCACGAGGCTTCGCCCTCTTATCAAAAATATTCTTCATTTGAGCTTGATGTATTTCCAGCTGTCGTAGAGCTTCCTTTCTGGTTTCTTCGAGCTCGACCAACTGTGCAAACCTCACTTCAAGAGGTTGTTCATTCAGTAACTCCAGTTATTTAACATAACTTAATGTTGTCAATTCAATTGAAATAGGCAACTTAGCCTCTCTGCCATAAGTTAAAACAAAAGGTGAACAACCAGTGGCTCTTTTAGGAGTTATTTTGTCAGCCCAAAGGGATAGCTTCAGCTTTTCATGCCATGTTCTCTGGTTATCTTCAATAATATTTTTGATTATCCGAATCAGATTTTTATTTATGGATTTTGCCTGTCCATTACCTTGAGGATAATAATTTGATGAAGTGTTCAGATAAATGTTATTTCTAATAGACCAATCTAAAATCCTTAACCCTATGAAAGCTAAGCCATTATCTGAAATGATTGAATCTAGAATACCAAATCTCGATATGAGATCTTGATAAAAAATAAGCACTAAAGTCTCGTTTGCTTCCTTTAAAGAAACAACTTCGGTCCACTTTGTAAAATAATTTGTGGTAGTAAGAATCCACTTATGACCTGCACTTGACGGTGGGTTTATAGGATCGATAAAATCTAAGCCCCACTTAGCAAAGGGTTGTTCTACCTTAATCGGATGCAGGGCAGCGGTGCAAGCCTCTATTTACCAGCAAATAATGCACATTTCTCACACTTTCTGACCCATGCAATAGCATCTTTAAACAGATCTAGCCAATAATAACCAGCTCTCATAATTTTCAGAGTTGTTCTTGCAGCAAAGTGACCTCCTGAAGGTCCATCATGAAACTCTGCCAATAGCTTATCCACTTGATCAGGCTGAATACAACGTAATAAAATACCTTGGAAATCTCTCCTATAAAGAACGCCATCGATAACTGTATAAGGGATGGCTTGTAATCTATAGTACCTTTTTTTTTTTTTTTCTGTCCAAGCCTTCGGGGCATTCACCAGTTTGCAGATAATGTATCATTTGCTATAGCCATGTAACAGGGGGTGCTTGAACAACACTTAAAACATCATTATTTAATATTGTTTCTATATTTGTAGCCTCTTTTAGGCTGTTGTTTTCACTTCCAACAATTTTCTCGCACAAACCTTTGCCTCTAACGAGCTTGGTTACTTTTATATCAACATTGAACTCCATCACTTTAGTGATCCAACCAGCACGCTTATCATTAATGTCTTCATTGAGCAGAAAATCCTTAACAGTTGAATGAGCCACTAATAAATGAACCTTGTTGTTGGAAAACATGTGTCTAAATTTCTTCAAGCTTCTTACAACAGTAAAAATATGTTTCTCCACAAAAGAGTACTTTACCTCGTAATTGTACAAAACTTGACTGAAAAATGCAACTGGTTGTTCTAAGCCTTCCTTGTTTTGCTGGCATAACATGGCTGAAACTGTATCCACTCCTCCAAAAGCATACAAAATAAAATCTTTGTCAAAATTTGGATTAATGAGAGTAGGAGCGACAGTGAGCACTTCTTTCCTTCTTTGGTCCAACTGAATGGCATGTTCTTCTTTAGCATAGAAGTGAGAGGTTGCAGCAAGGCTGCGATATTTGGTATGAACCTCCTCATGAAATTTATTCTCCCAAGAAAGCTTTGCAAGCCTTTCTTATGGGCTGGTAATGGCAATTCAAGAATTGCAGAAACTCTTTCAGGATCAATTGAAATACCTTGCTTTGAGACAATGTGTCCAAGTAATTTTCCTTCATGTATCAAAAATATACACTTCTTCGGGTTGAGAGACACTCTGAATTCTCTGCACCTTTGAAAAATCTATTCCAAATGATCCAAATGTTCATTAGCACTTCTGGAAAAAATCGTAATATCATCTAAATATACCAGAACAAATTTGTTCATAAGGCCGTGGAAGGTCATATCCATAGCACGCTGGAAAGTTGCTCCAACATTTGATAGGCCAAAAGGCATCTTCTTGTAGGCCATCGTGCCCCACTTGGTTGTAAACACTGTTTTGAACTGATCCTCTTGCTTAACTAGAATTTGATTATAACCTGAGTAGCCATCTAAAAAAGAAAATCTATCAGAACCAGAAACTACCTGTAAAATTTGCTCCATAGAAGGGAGTGAGTAATGGTCTTTCAAAGACACACTATTTAGATCTCAAAAATCGGCACTATTGGAACTGTAAAAATATGATGATCTCACATGTTAGTTTTACTCATAAACTTCCAGATTTGATCCTACCGTGTGCATTTTCCACTCATATTTTTCCCCTTTGTCCCATTGAATCCATTGAGTCATGCATATTTTACATCATGGTTTAGGTCAGCGTGACATTTTCTTTGTCTCCCTGACTCATTTTTGCTAACTTCTGTGTTTTAGGGTGGTCGGTAGGACTTCTCACATGTCTCGGTGATCACATTGGTAGGTGGAACCTTATTGGCATGTGTTGTGGCTATCGGGTTGAATTCTTCCTGATATTCTCTTGTCTTACTGACTAGTGCCTAAGTGGTCATTTTGGTGAGAGTTTTTTCCTCGGTGGAAGCTCTCACCGAATTCATCATGTCTCGCTGATTGGAGGAACATAATTTTCTTATCGGCATAAGTTAGGATCTTCGGTGGAAGTCATAGCGAACCCAAGGGTGTCTCATCAACCGACAACTATAACATACACTTCGGTAAGACTTATGAGCCTTGGTGTTAAGTCTTGGCAAGCCCGTCAGGTCTTGCCGACAAAATCTAACGAATGGCTTTTGGCAAAAGTATTATGTTGTCTTGGTGAATTGGTATGTGCTCAGGTTGACTTTGAAGCCTTCGGTGAAACATTATATTGTCTACATAGGGTTTCCCCAATAGTCACAGGTTATAGCGACAAACATGAAGATGAAGGCTTCTATCGGTATAAGGATATTGATGTCTTGGCGATATATTGTGGCTCGAGGTTTTCGGCAAAATGAAGTGACATCTACAAGAGGTCTCCTCGAGAGCAATATGCTATAGCGACTATGAAAAAAGCAAATGGAAATCACGTGAGGAATGCACTTCGATATAACATGCGGATGGTCACAGTGAATACTGGTAGGGAACTCGGGCAGCAGCGATTAACATTATATTGCCTTCGGCATACCTTCATGATTGTCTTGACGACTAATTCACTGGTGAACGAATAACAAAAATACATTATTGTGGCTGACATGAATTTGTTTAGGTGACTGTTGTTGGCCAACATTGTTGGAGCCCGAATTTTGTGCTTGGCCGACATGATATTTCAAATGTTTTATTTTCTTAATGTTGGCTATAAATATGCCCCGAGATTGTAATTGAACAGGATCAGATTTTAGATAAAAAGCAGTAGGTAGTCAGATGGCTACAGTAGGATAATTTTCTCTTTTTAGAGACTATGTGCATGATTTCAAATGGCGGTTTCAATGAAATTCAGCTGTGTGGTAATTTTTTTTTGGTGTCAATTGTATGTCGAGTTCATTGAAAAGCATTGCTGAAGTTGTCTCCATGTTGATTCTTTCTAGTTATTTAAATTGATGTAACAAGTTTATTTTCAGTTTATCTATGCACATTTGTTGCATTTGTGTGGTTAATCGATTTGGTTCTCTCAAGTAGGGATTAAATCCTTTTCAGTAATCATAGTAATCAGGGAGATTCATCTGAATTATTAAAGTAGAGCTCAATAGTCATAATCTTGCATTGTTTATACAAGTTATGAATAGATCATATGCCTGCAATTTGATTTTCTGCCAGAATAAGTTGCCCATTTCTGTTTCATTTGACTCCGCATACCCAACAAGGCACTGGTCTCTGCAATTTCATTATTTGAATTCATTCAACCTCTTTTATCTGTTAATTAAGTATTTTAGGATTTAGATCTGCAAATTGCTATCAAGTTTGATCTCATTTGTTCACCGTTATCTGCCATTGTGGACAAAGCACATTAGAAGGATAATCATAAGATAAGCCTGCATTGTTCAAGAGAGGTACACCCGCCTAGGTTTAGCAACACTTGAAGAGTAAAAGGTTTGATTGTTTCAAACCTTGTTATGTTACCCTAAAACGTCGTGAAAGCTTGGCAACCTTTCATGGTTCAAACCTGTGTTTTTGAGAGCTAACAAATTGGCGACTTTGTTGGGGATTATATCAGAAAATTTGGTTGAAGACCACATTATAGAGTCATCGGAGGAAAAGTTGTAATTTGAGAAATTTCAGAAAGGGTGATTCCGCTGGGAAAAGATCATAAATAATGATTTTCCTACTTTTGGAAAAGTAGGTGGCGACTCTGAAAGATTTTTTGCAATTTTTTAAACATGAATGGAGGAGGATTTCAGTTCAAGGGAGGTCATGCTGGAGCTCCTCATGGTCAGCAGTATGTGCCATATTATCATACACAGTACTACAGTCTGATGTACCAGCATCCGTACCCACATAATGCTCCCCCTTATCAGTATACAACCATGATTAGATAGTTTGATTTGTTAGGGATTCCATTATCCCCTTATCCAATGGATGGCAGTTGGAGGGGTATTGTTCCAAAGTTTACATGGTGTGATGTAATCACTGCTGAAGATCATTTAAGAAGTTTTGATGCTTTCATCCAAGATTTGGATGTGCCCTACAAAGATTTATGCATGAAGCTATTCATGATATCACTTGTTGAAGATGCTAGGGATTCGTTCAACAGCTTACCAGCTGTCTCTATTGATTCTCTCCAAGGATTTCAAAATCAGTTCCTCGAGAAGTTTGGGAATCTAAATGCACCAGATTTTGCTCTTCATGAATTATTGCACATTCAGAAAGATCAAAGTGATACAATTTATGATTTCAATCAGAGATTTAATAAGTTGCAGAATAAAATACCTATTGGATCAAAGTTGCCAGATTTTGTAGCACTGAGTATCTATTTGAATGCATTTGATCCAAAGACAAGGTATGAGCTTAGAAATAAATTCCCAAGAAGTTTGGCTGAGGCACAGAAGATGGCACAAACAATTGAAAACAATAGGAAGGCTGCTAGGATAATCAATAAAAGAGATATCCCTAGGGTTTCTCAGCAAAGCAACACATACAAGAACGAAATGCCGAGGTTGCATGGCATGCCTTATAATACAGACTGGAAGGACAACAAACCTATAACAGCTAGGCCTGGAAGTGAGGGAGTTTCTGATCCATTGAGTAAGAAAGGAACCTATATGGTAAGTAACAATTACTTTTGTGATTTTTGTGATAAGCCACATTCCCCTGATTATTGTGTTGTAGCCCAGAGAATGTGAGAAGAGGGAATGTTGATGGGAAACAATGAAGAAGATCACACAGTATTTTTGACTTCAGATACTTTTCACCATGTTGTGGGAAAGTATTCATATTTAGAGGATGAGGGTTATCAGCATGATGCTTCAAATCAGAAATATAATGTTCATATGCCTGAATGACAGGTCCTTTCTGACTATAAAGAAGATTATACAGTGCCACATTTTGTTGAGCTTCCTGTTCAATACAGTATGAAGAGACTGAAGAAGAGGTAGAAAGACTAACTATTGCTGATCAGAAGGAAGAAAAAAAAAGAGAGACATTGGAGCAGAAGAAAGGGATTGAGGCAGAAGGCTCCTCTTTTAACTTCATTCCAGCATTGTCCTAGGGAATAAGATATGAGAACATTATCAAGGTTGTTTCCAATGATTTTATTTTTGATGAGTATAGAGAAATTGATCAAACAATGCCCCCAATAGAAGATGAGATATGTGCAAGTCAGTATGGTTCCTGTGATAGCTTGCATAATGAAGATGAAGGTACAAGATACCTCTATTGCATAACAGATTGTGACAGGGAAAGCAGTGTGTGTTATGAGGGATCCAATGAATATTCAGATTTTGAGGATACCCCTGTAGATGTTGATCTGTAGCAAGGGGATTCTTCTACCTCTTACGAAGATCAGGATGAAGAGGCAATGGGAAATGTTGATAGTAAGTAAACAATACCTTTGGTTGCAATTGAAATTTATGAAGATACATTTGATGAAGAAGAGGTTTGTACATTTGAAAGTGATTTCCAAATTTTTTCAAACTCGTTGTATGATGAAGAGTTAAATGAAGATCAGATGATTTTTTGCCAAGGTGTGTCAATGAGTAAGTTTCAGATATTATCAAATCCATTCTATGAAAAGGAGGAAATAATGTCAGACAAGCAAAATGATGGAATAAGCAACTGCACTGATGATGTTTCTGATTTCCCATTCCCTGATGGTACTGAATTTCTATTTGATGATGACAAGAGTGAGGAGTATAATTGTAGTGATGAAAATATAGAGACTTGTTCACTTGTCAGTGAACATATTGCAGATTGGTTTGCTTCTGAATACCAGGGAGGTGCACATGATGAAGATCTTGAAGTTTTTTCTCCATCTTACTTTTGTTTTGACAGTGAAAAATATTTGTGTAAAGATTCTTATGACTCCCCGTGTATTTCTTGGAATGATGGTGATACTTTTGGTATTGATCAAAAGTTTGTGTTTGTTCAGAAGGAGGTATGTGGTTCTGAAATTTCTAATTCATGTGAAGAAGACATTTATTTACATACCAAAGATGATAGATTTCCAGATTTGATTGATTCATATATGCTAGATACTGGAGATGTGAGTTATGATCCAGTGCTATCTTCGAATAGAGACACTAAAGAGATGCAAAAGGTTTCAGATTTGCTTGTTTCAGATAATGTTGGTCTGACAGAGTTTTTTGCTTTTCAAGTGAAGCACTTTGATTGTGAAATTCTTATACAACTGGGAGAGTGTTTTAGAATACATAACAGTGAGGGAGATAATGAGGAATGTTGTATTTCATGTATATGCATTTTGAATGTTGAGATTAACAGGGGTTTGTCCCATGATGATGAAAATTTTAAATTGTAGAATGATGTAAGGAATTTGGTCTAGGCTAAGCTTGGTGGTTTTCCCAAAACTTGCACTAACAGTGACAAGAAGGATTGCATCTGTGTCTTCAGGAGAAATCTGATGAACTCAAGACAAAACCAGGTATTTGACAGGGGAAGGTATGGTCCGAGTTTCAGATTGTATCAACTCAAGACAGGTGAAGTTACAACACAGAGGATTAAGGGTTGACAGTGCATGGACAACTCTTATTTATCCTCTTTAAAATTATTTTCCATGCACAATAGTTTAGGGTTCTGCTCCATCTCCACTTTGCATCCATTTTCCATTCATTTCGCACTCTTTTCCATTTCCATTCCTCCATTGTTGCTCACTGGTTCATAATTTTTGGTCTGGTCTGCTCACCCATGTTTCTGGATCCTTGCATTGATTTTACACTCAATCATCCCCAGACGGAGCCACTGTTGGAACTGTAAAAATTTGATGATCTCACATGTAAGTTTTACTCATAAAATTCCAAATTTGATCCTACTGTGTGCATTTTCCACTCATATTTTTCCCCTTTGTCCCATTGAATCCATTGAGTCATGCATATTTTACATCATGGTTTAGGTCGGCGTGACATTTTCTTTCTCCCCGACTTGTTTTTGCTAACTTTTGTGTTTTAGGGTGGTCGGAAAGACTTCTCACATTTCTTGCGATCACATTGGCAGGTGGAACCTTATCGGCATGCGTTGTGGCTATCGGGTTGAAGTCTCCCCGATCTTCTCTTGTCTTACCGACTGGTGCCTAAGTGGTCATTTCAGTGAGAGTTTTTTCCTTGGTGGAAGCTCTCACCGAATTCATCATGTCTCGCCGATTGGAGGAACATAATTGTCTTATCGGCATAAGTTAGAATCTTCAGTGGAAGTCATAGCGAACCCAAGGGTGTCTCACTGACTGACAACTATAACATACACTTCGGTAAGACTTATGAGCTTTGGTGTTAAGTCTTGGCGAGCCTATCAGGTCTTGCCGACAAAATCTAATGAATGGCTTTCAGCAAAAGTATTATGTTGTCTTGGTGAATTGGTATGTGCTTGGGTTGACTTTGAAGCCTTTGGTGAAACATTATATTGTCTACATAGGGTTTCCCCGATAGTCACAGGTTATAGCGACAAACATGAAGATGAAGGCTTCTATCGGTATAAGGATATTGATGTCTTGGCGATATATTGTGGCTCGAGGTTTTCAGCAGAATGAAGTGACATCGATAAGAGGTCTCCTCAAGAGCACTATGCTATAGTGACTATGAAAAAAGCAAATGGAAAGCACGTGAGGAATGCACTTCGATATAACATGCGGATGGTCATAGCAAATACTGGTAGGGAACTTGGGCAACAACGATTGACGTTATATTGCCTTCGGCATACCTTCACGATTGTCTTGACGACTAATTCACTGGTGAACGAATAACAAAAATACATTATTGTGGCCGACATGAATTTTTTTAGGTTATTGTTGCTGGCCGACATTGTTGGAGACCAAATTTTGTGCTTGGCCGACATGATATTTCAAATGTTTCATTTTCTTAATGTTGGCTATAAATATGCCTTGAGATTGTAATTAAACAAGATCAGATTTTAGATAAAAAGCAGTAGGTAGTCAGATGGCTACAGTAGGATAATTTTCTCTTTTTAGAGACTATGTGCATGATTTCAAATGGTGGTTTCAATGAAATTCAGTTGTGTGGCAGTTTTGTTTTGGTTTCAATTGTGTGTTGAGTTCATTGAAAAGCATTGTTGAAGCTGTCTCCATGTTGATTCTTTCTGGTTATTTAAATTGATGTAACAAGTTTATTTTTAGTTTATCTATGCACATTTGCTACATTTGTGTGGTTAATTGATTTGGTTCTCTCAAGTAGGGATTAAATCCTTTTCAGTAATCACAGTAATCAGGGAGATTCATCTGGATTATTAAAGTAGAGCTCAATAGGCATAATCTTGCATTGTTTATACAAGTTATGAATAGATCATATGCCTGCAATTTGATTTTCTGCCAGAATAAGTTGCCCATTTCTATTTCATTTGACTCTGCATACCCAACAAGGCACTAGTCTCTACAATTTCATTATTTGAATTCATTCAACCTCTTTTATCTATTAATTAAGTATTTTAGGATTTAGATTTGCAAATTGCTATCAAGTTTGATCTCATTTGTTCACTGTTATCTACCATTGTGGACAAAGCACATTAGAAGGATAATCATAAGATAAGCCTGCATTGTTCAAGAGAGGTACACCCGTCTAGGTTTAGTAGCACCTGAAGAGTAGAAGGTTTGATTGTTTCAAACCTTGTTCTGTTACCCTGAAACATCGTGAAAGCTTGGCAACCTTTCGTGGTTCAAACCTACGTTTTTGAGAGCTAACAGATGCAAAGTCTGATTTCTCCACTCTTTTTCCTGACTAGCACTAAATTTGACACCCAAGAGGTGTGCTTGATAGGGAAAATAATACCGCTTTCCACTAGCTTATTCAATTCAGCCTTCATAAGGTGTTCCAACTTGGGATTAAGTGGTCTTTGCTTCTGTCTTATTGGCTTTGCACCAGGTTCAAGCTAGATAGTATGCTGAGCTAATTCGGGGTTAAAACCTCTTAAATCTTTGTATTCCCAAGCAAAAACATCGCTAAATTTCTGACATAACAGGATGAAAGCTTGTTGTTCCTCTTGACTGCATACCTTTCCCAGTTTGAGCAGCTTACCTTTGAAAATTTCAATAGTTGCATAGTGCTCCTCCCTGACGGTCAAGCTGCCCATGTCTTTTCGTACTTGATCATCTGAGTTAAACATAGACTCTAAGGTCACCAATCCTTCTGGTAACTTATTGGTCTTTAATTGCACAATCTGATCCTCATACTGCTGCTGCCATTTTTATTGATTTCCATCTACGAACTCAGCTTCAGCAATCAGAAAATTCACGATTTGCTCATCGCTGTCAAAAACCTGCCAGCTCACATTATTGTCAGGTACAGAAGGTCTGACCACTATTTTCACGTACTGACGTGCTTCTACCTTATGAATTTCTTTGGGAATGTCAAACTGAGCACCTATGGCAGCGAGTCTGTCAGCATGCTTATTTTGATTCTGAGGAATCGACATGATATTAAAAGCATTAAAATCCTCCATTAAATCCCATACACGATGCTTGTATTTCTTAAGTAAATCATTTTTTGGAGCATTTAAAGTTTTGACCTAATTCACAATCAACTCTGAATCACCATAAACTTGTAAGTATTTAATACCTCGTTTGCAGTCCCACTCAAGGCCATGTACCAATGCTTCATACTCAGTTGTATTATTTGAATAGCTGAAAGCTAATCTGCAAGCTGAATAATACTCATCTCCTTCAGGAAATATTAGCATAGCTCCACCTTCGGCACCAACACTACTCCTCGAACCATCGAAATAAAGTTTCCACAACTCATTATCTTTTCTCGTAGATGGTTCATCCTCTTTGCAAAGATTAGGCATGTCGCAATCAGACTTGCGAATCATATAAACTCCTAAACCTACCTCATCTTTTTTTTGGAATGGATCAAGCTCGTGATCTTCAGCTGCCCATTCATCGAGACTGATGTAGTCTCCCTGGGTGCTATAGTCTGAGGTCATGGTTTTCTCCTCCATTGCAAAGGTGGCATAGAGATTAGCGTTTATAGGGCTTGGGGAGTACGGTTCGATATGGTCTTTGGCGAGAGGCTCAGACTTAATGGTCACTTTCATACCATACCTTGTTCTAAAAAATAGATGAGACTAATCAGAAGAAAAAAACCCACCCAACTTGGCTGTAAAATCCCTTGACAAACAAATAGCAAAGTGCGGCAGTAAGTCTATGACATGAATATCCTGATGGATAGCAAAACTTGGGGATGCGTGCAAGGTAAGGGCCAAATTTTTAATGATACCAGCAGTCTTAATAGCAGACCCATCTAATTGCACTACGCCCTTCTGAGGATTTGGCTCATAAACAAGACCTAATTTATCAACTAAACTCTTAGGCATGACTGAACTACTGGCGCTAGAGTCGACCATACAATTATGCACAATTTTATCACCTATGATCAGACTTAAGTAAAATGGAGGGGGCTTTACCTCTTTTTCTTTCTGCCCACTTTTGTCCTCCAGATCATTAGCCAACACAACCTTTGCAACTCCTTGATTGGGGTTGTTAGAAATAGATAACTCAGCTAATGCATTCTGCAGTAAACTTTTCTGCCCTGGAAGCTACAAAGCGTCTAATATTGACATATTGACAGTAGTTTTCTTGAGATGCTCAATGATATTAAAGGATGAAACATTTACCTTCTACTGGTTTTTTGTAACAGCAACTTCATTTTACTTTTGCACAGGCTGAGAATGCATTTTTAGTTGCTCTTTACCGGGTATCTCCTGCCCTCTTTGCAAAATTTGCATTTTAGGCTACATGGCAGCGTTCACATTTGATGAAACAGGCTGAGTACTAACTGTAGGCTATTGTTGTGCACTTCCAACTTGATGTCCTAGATCCATAGCTCATTTTTTAGACCTGGTATTAGCTGAAATAGGAGAATCTTGCTGGTCTTGGCCATTCACGCCACAGAATTCGGAGCTCTGCCAGTTCGGCAAGGTGACTTCTAAATTATCTTGATGTTCTTTATTTTGATCTGCAACATGTTCTGAAGAAGCATATATATTATGCACCATTAAAGCTTGATTCCTCACTTCGTTGGCACAAGTCGATTGGTTGTGGGGTTGATTGCATGGGCAACACCAGTCACAATCTTCAGCAACATTGTTTTGCGGCACAAGTTCTTTTGACGTCCTGGTCGTGTTTGGATTGTATGGCTAGAAAGGTCGAGGGTTAAAATTCCTTCTTTGGGCTTGATAATCACCCCGGAAAGTGGCCCTATTTTGCTAGTTTTGCTGATAAGGGGCTTGATAAGGCTTATGGTCTTGGCCAACATGCTTCTTAATAGTCATGAGGTCATTCCCGATGGTCTTTAATATGTTTTTTAGCTCCTAAATTTCAGGATTTGAGGCTGGGGCAACAACTTCTTGGACCGTACTATGATATCCTATTGCTAGAATTGGCAGGACAGTAGCTAAGGGAGGTATAGTAGTAGGAATAGGCGGTTGTATTTTTGGAAACAAGGGCATGGGGGTCTAGGAGCTATGTCTCCATCTTGAATAGGGCAATTTTCAGCATTAATAGCAATGTTATAAGCATTTGGAAGCATTAAACCACCCATAGACTGAGTCATAACAGCAATCTTACTATTCAAAGCCTTTAGATAAAATAGAAATGCATGTGCCGGTAAGGGATTTATCGTTGTTGGGATTCTATCCCAAGTCCTCTGAAATCTGTAGTTGAAATCCACCAAATGTTCGTGCGATGCCCTTTGAATGGTGCTCAACTGCTCTAATAGAGATAAATTATCAAATTTATCAGCAAAGTGCTGGTATAGGCCATTGCCTAATGCATCCCATGTTGTGATTGAATTTGCAGCGAGGCCTCTAAACCATTGCAGTGCTTTTCCCTTAAGTGATGCAGCTAACATCCTTAGAGCAATGTTCTCCTACATGATATTGTGCACCAAGCATAGCATGGCCACATCACGGATGTGTTCAAATCATGTAGTGTAATCCTCTCCGATGAAATATGGTAGTCCTCTAAGGGTTGCAACTAGAATATCATCATGTTGAGCAAGATCTAACAGACTACCTCCGTTGAAGGGTGTGAATGGGTGTTGCCTCGGTGGTGCTGCCATTGATGGTACTTGTGAGATCGGTACTGGTACACTAGGTGATAGAACTAGAGCACCAAGAACGGGAGGTGTTGACTTTGATCTTGTAGGGGCTTAAAAAAGCCTTCTTGCTATCCTGCTTCTTCTTCATGATGGGGACAACTCCTGATACTTGAAGAGTTTTGAACTTGATCTTATTTGAATATTTCTCATGCGCAGACTGTACTATCCTACAAAACATAAACAGAGTCACCAGGTATATTGATAGCCTCCAGAAGGCTGGAAAAAATTTGCTGCATACACCAAACAGCAAACTGAAAAATTAAATATTCTCTGAAAGTTATTTCTGAATGTCCCACCGGGCGCGCCAAAAACTATTATCAATAGTTTTGCACCCTGTTGAATGCAGTATTCAGCAAACTACTGAAACATGGAAACCTCTTTCAGATGTGGGTGATTTGCATGAAAGAGGAATCTCCAGAGTGAGCTGGTTCTCCGAATGATGAATTCTATTCTAAGTGTCTTTTCAATAAAAAGGATAGAAGGATAAATTGGGTCTGAAAACTAAAACTGAAATTCTATCATTCTAAAAATAATGATTAACTGTAAGAAAATCCTGATAATAACTCACTCTCACCAACTCTTTAAAATTGAAATCTCACAATCTCATAACACAGGTAGTTCAACAATGATTTATGCAAAGGTTAAGTTAACACAAGGCATAACCTGAACTAGCATGCAACTCTTGTAAATTTCTTGACAATAGTAAGAAAAGAAAAGGATCCAACAAATTTGAATCATAGAACAAATCAGATTACTATTCCAAGTCATGAAAAGGAAATGAGAAAGGAAAACTCTGCTATTTTATTGAATGATGGAGTGAAAACTCTCAGAATCTTAGCACACATAAGTTTACAAGCTCCCCAAAAATGTGTAAGGGAAAGAAACTCTCTTTTTGAACTGCTGAGAAGGGAGAGTTGAAAGACTAAGTCTATCCAAAGAACTCTCTAGGAAACCCTAATCCGAGCTCAGAAAAAGCTCAAGGAAAAAAGCTTCAAACAAACTCAAAAATTGCTTTAAAAGCAGAAAAAATCACAATGCTTTTATGATTACACTTTCAAGCCCCTAAAAATAGGCTAAATCTGCTTTAAAAGCACAAAAACACCTTATCTCTCCAAGATAAGTCTCAAATCTGACCAAGAGGAAAAGTCAGTCAAAGATCTGCTAAAAATAGCAAGAAAACATAAAGCAATTTATAGAATATCGCTTTTATGATTCTGCTTTACAAGATGTAGATTTTTTACAATTTGTCTTATTTTTGCAATCTAAAGATTGGAAATTTTTTCAAAAAGAAAATCTCCTTATTTCTCCATTACAACATTCTGATTTTCTCAAAAATCATAAAAATACATTACATAATGTCATATTCCTATCAACTCCATAATTGATTTCTCCAAAATCAATCAAAAATAAAAACCCTAAAAACATTGACCCTAGGCTTAAAGTATTCATAATTCTCCCTTAATTGCTCTTCACTTAAAACAATACCCTAAGGAAAAAACCCATATTTCTCTAAGGCAAAACAATAAGTCTTAAATACCTAAGATGTCACCCTATCATAGAATTTCGGCCTTACATAAATATTGACGTAGACTTAGGTTTAATAAATCACAAGGAAGGCATTATGGATTTCGACCTCCATTTGATCTTCTCCACTTGCCTTGAATGAACATTCTAGAACTTCATAATGCTCAAATTAGGGCTTTGATCAAAACAGGGTCAAACCCTAATTATCATTTCACTTCACACTCGTGACTTTGGAAAGAAGGAAACTCTGTCTACAAGAACAACACCACCATGATGGTGTCGAATTCGAGCTCGTGTGCTTCAGTAATATTTCCCTGCTCTCCAGTTGACCGAAAAACTCTAGTGGGTAAGTCTAACTTTGAAGTATTGAAGCTCTTTTAACTTCTTATTGCACACCAAAAAGAGATAATGTCGCGGCCTGCATGAGTTTGGTTTCTAATTCTTCTCTTTCCCTTACTCCTCCATGCCATCATGAGCTCGAACTCAACCTCTGCAGTCCACTCCATGAAAGCTTGACTTGTATTCTTTTTTTCCTTTACTGTGCAGAGGTAAGCTTTATTTAATGATTTTCATAACCTCTACTTTGGCCTTGAGGCCGTGGTGAACACACTTTGATGTCTTTATTCTGCATTTTCTGTGTGTTTCTCGTGCTCATTGTTGTGTATCATTCTCACCATAAGAGCTCGACCATTCTTCAAAACTAGAAATCATGCCTTGGGAAGTTGAACAGGAAGCTATGGCCGCGGCTTGAGTGCTCCATCAGAAATTTAAACTGGTAATTTTCCTTGCCAATCTCCAGAGACTTAAATGGTTTCTTTCTACCCATGAATTTTGGCCATATCAGGCTGCGCCCCATGTGCACTATAGGAAACAACTTCTTGACTTTTGGGTTCGACCCATATCATAAAATAGAGCATTATGTCAATTTGATAATATTTTTGCATATGGGTATCAAAGAAAGCTGAATAAAATTGAATCTCTTCCTCTTGTATTTTGACACAATTCTGGGATCTTGCATTTGCTTTTTTGTGTGTTTCCTGTGCTCAAACTACTATTAAAGCTTGACCACCAGTTTGAGAGCTCGACCCTTTGGTTTCTAAATACTTCATGAAGCTCTGGTTTCTATCCTATGAGTGTCGCTATAGCTTACCATCATCGGGGAGACCTCTCAAAGAGAGCTTGAGTCATACCAAAAATCTTTATTATTTCCTAGTCACCAAGACAATATGTAGTTGGGGTGACATCTTGTAGATCATCTTGTGTCTTGTCGAACCCTCACGCTTTCATTCCTTTTGCCATGACATATCATTTTCGGGGAGACCTCTTATAGATATCTCGAGTCATACCGAAAGTCTTTTTGATTAATTATTTCCTTCAACCTAGAACATATTACCTACCATTTTGTCAATTTAAAAGTATTTTCGTTTGTGGGTATCACAATTTTTTTGAAAAAACTGCATCTATTGCTCGACCCAACTCAGATACTTGCATCAGTTGTATATCTTTACTTTCTAAATTCAAGATCTCACATGGGTTATCTTTATAATTGTTTCTTCTGCACTTTGAAGCTAACCCTGAAAATGGGTACTCAAAATTTTAAAGGGAAACTGCATTTTCTATATTTTGATGCTAAACTGAAAGTGGGTTTTTGGGATTATTAGAGAAAAATGCATTTTCTTCTCTTCTGAACTCAACCTAGCATAGAAATCTTCATATTTGTACTCATACTTCTTTTGAATGTAAAAATCAAAATGGGTATTATAGATTATCATATTTTTGTATTTTCGAAAGCAAACCCTCATGTGGGTATTTGCAATTTCTGAAGAGAAATGCATTTTTTGTACTTTGAAAGTAATTGAAAATATGAAGTAACTGCTATTTGTTATATCCATATGGCTTGAGCTAAAAATAAACAATGGCCTATTCCACACTTCTGAAACAAAACAATATCATGGGTATTGGAAATTTTCAAAGCAAAAGCATGTATTCCTATTTTCTGACAAAGCTTGACCTCCCGAACTGCCTTGAAATGGTGATAAAACTGTATACTTGCTTGCATTTCTTCTAGAATTTTGACTCAAATAACCAGTGACATTTTTCATTTACTTCTGAAACAAAAGGATTCCTTGGATATTTGTCTTTATTTTTAACCTCCCTTCTGCTTGCTTTAATATGCTTTCAGAAATATGAAAAGAACTTGATGGGGACAATAAGAATCTGTGTGCTTGTTCACATCCATCTGACTCATATACCCAGTTTTCCATCTAGGCATTTCTGTAACTTTCTTTGATAGTTATAATACCTGAGCTCAATTCACAGAACTGTGCTTGACATGGAGCTGTAAACTATCCTTAAAAAGAACATCCAACCTTCATTATGAGAATACTCTCCAGGTACTAAGAATCTAAAAGATCTGTCTTGAATTCAAAATTTCATATGTGTATTAAGCTCGAAATATAACATTCCATTATGGTCCCCAACTGTATTCTATTGCTCATCTTGTAGATATGACAAAAAATTTACCTTACTGTTCTGAAAAGACCTTGACTGAGTAATCTGAAAATGATCAAAATCTTGCATATTTGTTGTATTTAATTCATGGCTTGACCTATTACAAGTGATGTCTTACTTGACACCTATAACTCACTGAAAACAAAATGAAAGTATATCACATTTGATTGCTGTCCTCCACTAATCATTGATACACGATCCCGTTTGAGGCACCATCCCAATCAGAATGAGTTCACTATCCTTGTTGTAACTTCTAATAACCGATACTCCATATTTGAGTATTGTATCACTGATGCTCATTACTGTATCCAGCTACTCCCTTGAAATAGAAATTGTCATAGTTAAGATCTCAAATCACAAATTGATCCAAAGTGAACTCCTATTTTTCTGTTTTAGCACTTATGCAGGGATTTTAACTTAACATCGAATCATAATGGACTCTACCTAGTCTTCTGTTCCTAGGCATAACTAACACCTCAAAACCTTCTTCTGGAAACAAAATGTTCACCCCTTCCTTGATAGTCTATGAAGATTACTAGCTTAATACTTATAACTCCCCATGTATATTGTGTGTATAAACAGCAATGTCCCTTTTAACTCTAACACAACAGCTTTCACTTTCTATATTCAAATTCTATAGAGGTTTTACCTTTTTGCTTTTGGATTGAAACATTGCATCTGTACAAACCTCCTCAACTCACCAGTTTATATGTATAACTGGTAACTCATAATCATTCTAGAAAGAAAAAAACTTATTCCTCCAATATTATTCTTGAAATGATCTCCTTGTTATTACTATTGATAATGTAGTATTTCTTCACCAGTCAACTCAGAACTATAAATTCATCTAACACTCAGGTGCACTATCTATATTTGTTCTCATGAGCAACATGGTACTTTTCATGCATTTTTATATTTCACCGTACAAAACTGCTCTTAAGATCTGTCCTCTTTGATGATGAAAATTAGAACAAAACATTTAGGCATATGTATGCCTGTTCACTATCCGAAAGAGAATTGATGAATTGAAACTCACATGACATATTATTAGTATCAACACAGAAAATGAAGTTATTCAACAATTTCTGATATAAATGTACTCAGCTAAATTCCTTAAGTGAACTAAACTCACTATTCACCTGTAGCCTTCAGAAAGAATCCTAATTGTTATGAATGGACAGTTGGTTTCGTTACTTGATGGATTCTCTGTCTTATTCTTTCAGTTGTATTTCATTTCATTTGTTGTATATGATGAAGTATCTTTTAAAATCAGCCCCATTTATTGAATAGGGCAGCATGCCGAGTTCTACCCTTGTGGGAGCCCGTTTTACTCCTCATGCTTGGTCTTCGAATAATGTTCAACTTCATGACTTAACCTATACCTACACAAGGAAGCAAACAACGTTAGGATAAAAAATAGAACGTGTTGATCATGATATTGTTACTTCTCCTTCAGCTGACTTCTTTCATACTGCACTTGATTGATTGTTTCAATGCATTGCTAATAGTATGTTGTACTATTGTAGGTGCATCATATGAGTTACATCATAGTCAGAGCCACTGACACCCCTCTTTTCCTCTTATAGGTCAATGAAGCCCGAGATGACAAGGTGCACCATTCAACATCAAGCATTGATAATCAGGCAATGATGACTATGCTGTTACTTATGTGCTTTCCTTTCTACATCTTCAGTAATGCAATGTGCTATTAGAAATATGTTGTCACAGTTATATCCACAGCTTGTGTGGATGTTTGATCTCAATTCTGCTTTTCATGCAATGTTGTAATACTATTCTGATTGTGAAATCAAATGAACCCTTGTAAAAATATGAGTTTCACGAAATGAATAAAAGCATCTAAAATGCTATTTTTCTCATGTAATCAATTTTGTATTTCTTTTAAAACTACATCTAAATGGCACTCTGCAACTCCATAACTTCACTAAAATGCATAACTGATACTTAATGCAAAAGTAATGTGAAACATCATTTAAAATCCAATCTGTAATTCAACTTTATGGCAAATAGAAATCAGCCAGCTCCTCCATTTGAGCTGAGGCAAAAAATATGTAACATTTTCCATCAATTCCCAAGGGGGAGATTGTTGGAAAGAGACACTGCACATGTTCTCTGGTGTTGTCATTGATGGCAACCTTTGTTAGCTATTGGATTGGTATGTTGTCATTTACTCATACCGGAAGACAGATTGAAGTTTAGTATTTATCTGTTAAGATAGAACATAGCATTTGGTAGATTCGTGTTGTTCAATTCATATGTAGTTATTATGTTATTATTTTTTGTTTTGGATCTTAGGGAAGTTTTTTCAATACATAATTTTTGTTATCTATAAATCTTGATGCCTCGTATCGACTTGTGTAAAAGTTATAAGATACGGTTGGTGAATTTTCTATTCATCAGTGTATGGAGGCCGACTTGGTGAATATAGTGTGTCATGGATATTTGAGGAGATATTGGTTAAGTGTTTTTATGATTTGATCATTTTTCTTTGGGTCCTCACTATGTTGTGGCTGACTCTTGTGGATGTGCATTGAATATTATGGGTGATTCAAGTCGACAGTTTGTGAATATCTCTTATTTTGTTGAAGTTGACATAAAGCGATTAAATTACTTGCAGTCGATATATATAAGTGATCGATATATCATTTTGGTGTGTGTTTGATGTGATTTTATGTGTGTTGTGAATATCAAAAGATAAAGAAAGTGATTATGCACAGTTTCACTTGTGCATTAAGGATTTTGTGATGCGAGTTGAAGTAGAAAAGAGTAGAAGTGTAAAATCAGATAGAAGGTCTAGAATTCTATCATTGAGCCTAACCAGAACTGTAATTAGGAATTTGTAGATGTTATCTTTCTCAGTTCAATCTTTTGGAACTACTCCAAACTTTTGTAAGGCAATGAGCCTTTTTTATTTTGAGCAGTGAACTCTAGGCGGTGTGCCTGAATGCAAGTGCATTCCCATTTTGTAAACATCTTTTTTAGTATACTTAGATTATATTGTGGATTGGCCATCCACCATGTTTTTTCCCCTAATAGGGTTTCCACGTAAAAATTCTTGTGTTATGGTGTTGTGGTTACTAGCTTTATGTGCATGCATATTTATTTTGGTTGAATTTTATAAGTGCTTTGAAGACCAGATTAACAATGTTAAAAAATGCACAACACTAATTCACCCCCCTCTCAATGTTGCTTGATTCCAACGGGGGGTATCACTCCCTACATTGAAAGACTTCATGGCTTCGACCCAAAGGTTTTGCAGGCTTTCATCAAGGGATGACAAGAAGAGTCCTTAGGGTGTTCGGTATGGAATTCAATATTAATGAAGAATTCATTGGTAATATTACTAGTTTGGCTACAAAGGGAAGGAAGGTATATAGGGACAAGAAAGATTCTAGTGCTACTATGGCGATCTTCTTTAAGGATGATAAATGGAGCCAGTTGGAGAAGGAAAAGTTTAGAGGCTTTTCTCCCAACTCTATCAAGGAAATTTGGGGTGATGTAGTGGCTAAAATCATGAGGTATATTACTATTGATGGATACTTCTTTGTTCTTGTTGACTACCATTTTGTTTTGTTAAATCACTTTAGGCATAAGAAGAGGGTTTCTTTCCCCTTTTACTTGCTTGTCTCCCTTGAAAATGGTATAAAATACCACAAAAGGAATCTTAAGAACCCTATCATCCATGAGGAATTAATTCTCCTAATTATGGAATATGCCAAGTCCTACTCAATTCTTGATGAGCCTAAGAAAATTTCTAAAGGCTGCCCTAAGAAGTTTGATTCTGGGTATGATACTGGGTCTGTTTTGAGTTTTGGTTTTGAGGAGTTTTTTGTTGGGTTGGAAGCCTCTATGGAGGTCCTTTTGGAGCTTCCTAAGACTTTTGAGGGTAAGAAAAAAAAGAAGGCTTAAAATTCTAAGCCCTTTAAGTTTGAAGAGTATATCATTGTTAGTGAGGAGGTGGAGGGTTCTAAAGATTTCATGAGAACCTAGAAGGTCAAATTAGGTAAGTTTTGGCCCCTATTATCAAGAAGTTGAAGGTGAAGGGTGGTGATCTTACCTCTAGTAAGAAGAAGGTAGAGGAGGATGTTGAAGTGAGTGAGGAGGTGGAATCCCCCACCTTTGGTAGGAAAAAGGAAGTTGTGCGTGTAGAAAGGGAGTACTCAAAAGAAGGTTAAGGGAAAGATGCATTCTGGTAACAGGAAATGCTCAACTTAGGAGGAATTTTTTAGTGTTGAACCTAATGAAACTCCCAATGTTGAGACTCAAAGGTTTTCTAATGAAGGCCATGAAAATGTTAACGATGTAGGGTGTTCATGATGTTGTTGAGATTGAGAGGTCTGTGCGCAAAATCAAAGTTCCTAACGATGGTAACAAAGGTAAGGATGTGTTGTAGGATGAGAAGGATAATAGGGTTAATCTTGAGGATCTAGCTGATGATAGGGACACATTTAATTGCAATAGGTAAGATTTTCCTAATGTATTAGGGATGACTAAAGATGGTCGACTAAAGATGGTCCTTTAACTTTTTTTAAGAATTTTTAAGTGTGTGTTTAATAAACTAGATCTAGTTCTAATGTTAAGGTTCGCTCTTTGGTTAACAATTCTAGGGGTACTCCTAATCCCCAGGGGTCCTTTGTTTAGGATTAGGTGAACCAATTGGTTGATGCTCTGAAGATTATGACTAATGAAATGCTAAAGTTGAAAAGAGATTTTGAATTTAGAATCTCAGTCTTGGAGGATAAAATAAATAGAGCTTATGAGAACCTGGAAAAGGTGATCAATGTTAGTAAGTAGAATCTCCATAATGAGGTTGAAGGTCTCCAATTTCTCAACAAGAAAGCTAGGCTATGGAAAGGAGATTCTTCTAGTGTGAAAGAATTTGTTGTTGGTCTGGCGGATCTCCCTAATGATCCAAAAGAAGGGATTAGTGAGAAGGGTCCTTGCACTCATACTTGCAATAAAACCAAGAAGAATTTGGGGGTTCCTATGAAGGAGGTTTTTGAGGTCATGGAAATGCATCAAAATATTATAGATAGTGATCTAGAAGTTGATAATATTCTAAAAAAATTGTAATTTTTTGTTGGTTCTATCCATCTTTTTGGCTAGTTGTTTGCTAGTATTTTGCTTATGAGTTGCTGCTTAGTTTGTTTTGATTATATTTTAAAGAAGCAGTCTATTTTGTAAAGGGTTTCAGGGTCCCTTAAAAACTTGATTTACCTATATTCAAAAACATGATTAGGAAGGAAAGGGGGATATATTAGGAGGTGGAAATTCCAACAAAGGAGAGTGTAATAAATTATAGTGTTGATTTAGAAAGTAAGGATGACAAAATGAACGAGATTTACATTGCTCCTGGAAGTGTCATTTCCTTGAATTAAATGGATTTATTATTAAGATTGCATAATTATTCACCTTGCATATACTAAGGCCTATTGTAATTTAACTTTTCATAGATGGGTAAATAAATTATGTCCCTAATAATTATGGAGAGTAAAATGAGATGCTCATGTGAGGCTAGGGACATGTAACTATTTTATTATTCTCTGGGGACTTATAAATATTGTTGTAATGAGGCATTGATGAGAGGGTTACATAGTGGAATTGTAAGAGTATTTTCTATATTACTTGGGCATGGGATGTAACTAATGCCTCACAGGGGGTGGCTGGGAGTTACATGTGTTAATTTTCATACTAGAGGTCAAAGATGATTGTGTAAAGGTCTAGGATGGATCCACACATGTGATAATCACGATAATTCTTATCATAGTATTTTAGGACCTTGTTTAGGCCCAATTTATAATTTTTTGGTATTTTTTTGCGCCTCCTTAAGTCTATATATTAGAGGCATGGGATGGAGGATATATGAAATGTATCTTCTAGGGTTATGCCTATAGTTTTATTCTAAAGAAGTGAGAATTTGATCTCATTGAAGCTGATGGAAATTCTTTTTTATTCCTTTTTTTCCTTTCAAGTCCTACCTTTGGTCTCTGGTCTTTTATGGTATTTGGGAAATTCCTAAGGTTGGGGTTTTATCTTTTCATTCATGTAAAACATTACTGTTTATTTTATGCCTTGGGTGGTATCTTTTTTTCTATTAATTTTTGGAAGGGTTTAAAAAAAAGCTTATGCCCCATCGTTACATCTATGTTGGGTCCTCTTGGTCTTATTGTTTTAATTCCTTTGCATGCTTTATTTTCCTAAGTCTTGGATGGCCCCATGCTTCATCATTTTAAAACAACTTATGTTGATCGTTTATCATCCGCCTAGTGATGTCCCCTCATCCTTTTAATAAATGTTTTATTTTGCAAGGGGTAATTTGTGTGACCATTGATCGACTATCGTTTGATCTCAGTCATTCCCTACCATCCCATGATGACCCCACCACATTGCTTTGGTTGATTATGATATCGCAGGTGGGTGCCACATGTCTCATCTGGTGAAGCCAGAGGAAGAATGAAATAATTTTCTATATTCATTTGGATTTAATACATTATGCAATAGGTTACTAAAGCATTCATAAGATGTGTGTGCTTCAAATCAATGGAGATGTTATGATCTCTATGAGGAAGATGTTTGATGGTTAATGGTAAAGCTAGCAACTTTTTTGAAGGAACAAGATCACCGATGATCAAGATCTACGGTTTCCCGCTATCACGTGATCAGAAGCTGCAAGGTCTTTATTGATTGCGATATCACGGGTGAGCGCCACATGGACTTTCTTGGCTATGTATAGTATGGTGGGCCCTTATTTCCATGTAGGAAATTGTGTCATCTTGTTTTGAAGGCAGTCATTTGATAATCTGATCAAACTAAAGGATCGACAACTAATATTTAAATCTGCATCAAATACAATTGGAGTCGTTCATGCAGCACGCAAGTGAGCTTTAATGGCAGATGAGACACTTGCTGGCATGATTTGATCAAAATAAAAACAATTCTCTTTTTTTTATTGTATCATACAGCATACAAGTATCTTTGCGAAGAAATTTTAAAGCCGAGAGTGAAGTTGTGAGTCTTTATAGCAAGGAATTGGGATCTCTACAAAAAAAAAGCTATGAGTTAATTTATACATCTCCTGGTTATTCTGCATTTGAATTTGGGAAAAATTTTACTGTATGCTTGTCATAGGGCCTATTGATAAATGTTTCAGGGCTGTAGGTAAATATAATTGTGGGAAATTGCAAGGTTTTATTCTATAATTTCATATTTCTTGGTTATCCCAATTGCTTGAAGCCTGAAATTGTAAAGAAGCCCTAGTTTATCCAAGATGGCACCTCCAAAGCAACATTCCAGCCAAATTGATTATTTAAATAGAAATTATATGATGACTTCCTGGATCAATTGCCCTTGTAAACAAATGATAGGAAGAAGGGATTGGTTTTGATGCAAGGAAAAATCCTAGGGGAATGGTTAGTATATAATTGCTCCAATATAGTCGATGCTAGGGTTCCCCTCACAGGTTTGGAGATGTTCAGATTGTGGTATGGATAGAGGAATTTTCCTCGCCCCTTTTCGAATGGCTAGATGTATGATATGGGGAAGCTTGTGGTGCCAAATGTGTTCCCTGACATAGACTTGCTTAGGGCAGTGGCTGCAAGATATGACCCTGTTACATGGGTAATCAGAGATAATGATGGAAGGGTACTCTTAAGCATTAATAGATAAGAATTTCAGTAGGTTTTTGTTTCAAGAGAGTTGAGTGCATACCTAGTTCCTATTAATCTTGAGGAAATGAAGCAAT
The DNA here is from genome assembly GCA_007258455.2 of Sequoia sempervirens. NCBI lineage: Eukaryota > Viridiplantae > Streptophyta > Pinopsida > Cupressales > Cupressaceae > Sequoia > Sequoia sempervirens. Next base: position 328,084,266 of record VDFB02271358.1, on the reverse strand, counting down.
AATATGGGAAATTAAAGTCTTTTTTCAGAGCCAAGTTGCTTCCACCTCATTTGGTTAGGGCAGGAGGTTCAAGATTTCATATTAGCCCAAGTGACCAAGAACCATTCATATTAAATTGTTTTGCAAATCATTTCTTGGCCACTTTTTACTCATTGTACAAAATTTTGGGTTTCAATCCTAGCACGGTGATGCCCATTGCTTACATGTTCATGGGGGTGAAAATAATACACCCTAACTTCTCTGTGACATATGATTTTGCATCTTTCTTGGTTGAAAGGATACATGAAGGGTTGTTGAAGTTGCAAAAAAATGATATAGGCTACCAATTATTTTGGTATTCTATGTTGATGCATATGTTCTTATTCAAGAATGTCGACTTTTCTCTAGGAAGATGGAATTAAGGAAATTAGTTGATGGAGAAAGATTTCCAGTACAGATATGGGCTATAGATTTATCTTGTAACAAGGAAAGCACCAATTATGTGCAATTTGATAACTATTTTGCATCTAGATTGAGGGCCAGAATGATGGTGAATGTACCAAGGATTCCCAAGGAATTGCATGATTTCCTCAGACCAAAGGGGAGGAGGCCAAAATTGAAAGTCTGCCATAACTGGGGTGACATTATTCCATACCCAGTCAGCACTGTTTTGAGGGTGTACAGTTTTTAGGGGACCCCTTATATATTGCCATGCAATGTGCCACCAAGAGTGGGATTTGCAAAGGTTATGTGGCAAATAGGTTGTATCTATGAGGAAAACCTTACTAGGAGGGGTAAAGGAACATTCTTCCCAGATTATACATTGGTATCAAATTTTGTATTTTCAAAGGGAGGTTGGGTACACTTTGGGAAATTCTTTGAAGATTACCATTTGAGGTGTGGTCCAAGGTGGTAGCATGATCCTGAGGGATTCCTTTCCCTTTTTAGACAAAGAATAAAAGGTGGTAAGTTTGTGCATGAGTTCAACTTTCCTAAGGATTTGATTAGAAATGAATTTGATCTAAACAGGCATGAGTTGAACAAGGAGAAATGGATAGATTATGATAAGCTATTGGATATTGTGCACAAAATGGATCCAAAGTATGATCCATTGTTGGAGTTCAATCCATACCATAATAAAATTGATTTTCTGATGGAGAACTTCAAAGAAATTATGGGCACCTTGAGGACCAAGAAGATAAATTTGGAATTGAATCTAGGTGTATAGGAGCAAGGTGCCAGGCCAGTTGAAACAAGGCCAACATACCAGCCTACGGAAAGGTGGCCCATTTACAAGAGGAAAAGGGATGATAGTAGTGATGAGGAAGAAGTGGATAAAAAAGGAAAACAAATAATGATATTTCCTACACAACTAGGTCCAAAATTCAAAACACTTGGGGCAATTAAGATTATTGATTTGGAATAATCACCAGAAGATAATCCCTCATCACCACCATCTGAGCCAAGCCTTAAGAGGCAAGGAACTAATCAAATATAAGAGGATTTGATGGATGAAATTGTTGTTTCTAATCAGGACATGCAGATTGGTATGCCTTCCCCTCCTAGGCCAGCTGAGTTGGTTCTATCCAACTTGGATATGAAAGGTAAATGTGTACAAGATGCAAGAATGGAAGCATGTAAGGAGTTTCTAGATGATAATGCATTTGTGAAAACTCATGTCTTCTTGCAATTGGTATGGAGGATGAAATTTGAAGAATACCAGGATAAATGTAAGAAGAGAAGAGAATTGAGACCTAATAGGTCAGACCAGGAGAATGATGATGAAGTGAAAGTTGAATTAATGAATGAATTCAAGAACATCACTCCTGAGGAAGGAAGAAAACTGGTAAGTCAGGATGGTGTATTAATTTTTCCTGAATGGGACATTGCAGATGTTGTAGCTTTTAATGCTATTCTAAATTCCAAGCATCCATTGCAAGACTCTAAGGAAGAGTTCAAGGAAGCATTGCAAGATTCTACCTTTAGTGAAGAATATGAAACCCTGAAAATTTGGGCATTGGCCCCTCAAGGGAGAAAGCCAAATGTTACTAATATTAATCCAAATTTTAGAGGAGGATTAATAATAAAGATAGCTTCAGAGACCTCAACCACTGAGGCTACTAATCTAACTGTAAATGTGGCCAAATTGGCCCAAAAGACTGCTAAAAGAGAGGAGGTTGAAAAGAAAAGCCTAATGGAAAAGTATAATCTTTTGATTGAGGAATACAACAAAATGCAGCAAAGAAATGTTGATATACAGACTGAGGTGGATAGATTAAGGTATAAATAGATTGGGGAGACATCAAGTGCTCCAAGGATCAGCACATTGCCTTCCACATTAGGGTCAGTGCCTCCTGCTTATCCAATTATCTCCACACCAGGGTTTCCCAGTATAAATCCCTCCCTCACCCCCTCTTTAGAAAAAAATGATGAAGAAACAGAGTGCTCTGTTGATCCTACAAAGAAGCAGCTATTGCACAAAATTGAAGAATTATGGGCATCATTGAAGGTAAGTGAGGAGGGATCCTTTTTAAAGCAAAAGGAGATTGTTACTACTGTGTTAAGGAATTTAAATGAGAAAGTTGATAGTAGATTGTCATCTGTATATTCTTTATATTCTTTATTATTGGATGCAATAAAGAATATTGATAGGGATCAGGAGGTAGTGATACCATTGATTGAAAATTGGATTCCTAGGGCCAGTGATTTAGACATAATGTATGAAGCCTCAAGGTTTGGTGTAAATAATAGGCCCCAACCATTAAGGCCTACTCAGGTGTTAGTAAAATCATTGCAAGGTTTTTAGACCTTACCAAATGACTTGAGTAGGAAGATCAAGGAATTGGTAAATAATTTTGATGATTGGGGTAACACATTGTTACCTGACATAATTGATGAGCAAGGGAATATCAGGTCACTCCAACAATGCCAGGATCAGGAAAATGAGGTCATCAATGATCAAATTAAGTTAATTTGTGATGACTCAAATTATGATTTGTTGGTGAGCTATATGGAAAAAATCATCAACACTAGCTCATTTTTGGAATCTTTTGAAAGAGAAGCAAATCACGTAGCAGTTAAATACACACCTTATAGTGCCAAGGTGAATGAGGTAATTAATTTTGACTAGCCAACTGATGAGGAATATTGAAAATGGGTAAATAAGTATTTAACTGAGGAAGAATAAAAGGAGTGGGCTACTAATAGATGGCAAATTAGTTGTTGTGGTTACAACGGTTTCCAGTCTTGTTTTTGGTGGCAGTCTTGGCACGAGATTCTTGAGGCCTTTTATGTTGCTACATCAACTTTTCTTAGCAAGCACAATGAAGAAGAATATTCTCTAGGGTAATTGTTGTTGTAACAATTTTTGGAATATGACTAGTTGCTCTATTTGGCTGGTGACACGTGTACTTTTTGGCACGATGCTTGTTTTCTCCTTCATTTTATATAAGAAGGATTTCAAAGCCAGAAGTACGTGTTAGCAAGTTAGATAATTTTGAGTCGAGTCTAGGTGAAGTTGTAGAGCAAATTGTAAAGTTCGATGGTTTTAGAGAAAAATGCAATTTAGGTCCTGAGTCATTCTGTAATAGGTTTTGAATTCATGGGGATTTAATGTTGTATAACAGTACTAGCATTTGAGTTGAAATGATAAATTCAAACTCATGTCTCTCCATTGTACAGGCATATTTGAATTTTGAATAAGATGACTAAGGTTTGTTTCATTCATCTCACTATTGTGGTGTGTATGATCCTTATTTTAGCTTTAATTCAAGGGATTAATTAAAATGCTTCAATGGGATTATAGGTGGTATGTTCTATATAAGGATTTGATAAGTAGTATTGGGTTAGAATGCATACTGATGATAATGTAATGCAATGTTATCAGGGATCTTATATGTTATGTGTTGATTATGTCATAAACCTTTAAATACTTATGAATTTGACTCCTACAATGGATATATGGTACTGATCTAAGTTGTACTTATTCATATGATTTAGTATTTGTTCGTCTTTACCTAGAGCTTGCTACAAATTCAAAATCAAAGATTATTTTCTTTTTTGGATTGTGTTGTAGTTATCTCATGCTCCAAATAGTTGATAATATCGATGAACAACCAATTCTATTTGACTTTTTCCTATTGTGTTGAGCTATTAAATGAGATTATCTGTTATTGTTAATTTTGTTTATGATAATGGTGTAGAGATTGTAAACACATTAAGGGATCACCCTCCTGGGTCCTACAGAGCCCGAAGTGTAGGAGGCTTTTAAAGTCCTCATTAGTTGGTCTAGGTCCTTCGAGCTGCCCTTGATTGAAATTGGAAATTCCAAAGGTAGATTAGAAGACAAGCCTAGTTACAAGTAAAAAACAACCAATAGAAGCCCACATAGATATCTTGTGAATATATTACAATCCTTGATGATGTTGAATAATATATTGGATGTGTGCCCTTTAGAGATTGGGTTTCATCCAAAAGGGTTTTCCTTAGGTATATTTGTGTCATTTATCTTCTCATGGTTGCTTCTATTATTCTTCTCTTCCTCTTTCTTATTTCTAAGTGTTATTTATATCTCATTATGCTACTCCATTTTTATTAATTTTTTTTTGCAATATTCACCTCAAAAGGGTTTATGTGAAATTCCTTGCATGTTTAATAGTTAAACTTTGTTTTGAGTTTAATTACTAATGGGTTTTGAGCTATTTTCATAACATTTAGTATTAGAGAAATGGTAGTTTCATAGTCTGAATGTACTTGCATGTGATTTTCATGTTCTTGTATGTTTCTTACATGTTCTTACATGTGGATTTAATGTGCTTGCATATTGTTGCATGTAGTAGATACTAGTGATTTAGTTCCGGGTATTCCCCATTGTTGATTTCTTAGCCTAGAAAGCTTGTGGGAATCTATTGGAAGGGATTCATTATTTATAAACCTTTGTTTGAGTGGGGTTTTACAATGGACTTAGTTTTATATTTTAAGAAGCAATATGGTGAGTATTGGAAGAATGGTAGAGACATTTGATGGAGCCAAAATTAGGAATTGGAAGCTCAAAATGGGTGATCTTGTAGTTGATCACACTTTTACATATTTCATGGTTGTGATTTGGAGGTCTTATTTAGTAGTATAGGTGACAAGATCTATAATTAACTAGTTTCCTTTTATTGTTTCATGCTTTTCATCATCTCTTTCTACTAAGTTTCAAGACATTACCAAGACCTTTTATACCTTTTATATACTTTTAAGCAGTTTTAAGTATGTTGAAATGGAAATAAGTTATGTTGATATATGTATGTATGAATGCATGAATGTATATGAAATTTAGTAGGATTTTATGTTTAATTTATGATTATTAATAATGTAAATGCTTTAAGAATAAGAGTAACACTTGCAACAAGAAGAATTGTCAACTCGCAACAATGGGTTTCTCAGCCTACAACATAAGGAGTGTAGATTGTTGTAATGAAGAAGTAAAATGACTAGGGCATGACACTTTTAGAAGGAAATGAGGCTAATCATTTATTAATCAATCTATGAGTCGTTGCATATCACTCTTACTCACTAAATAAGATAGTTAGGAGAAGAAGGAATTTAATTGCATTGAGACTAATTTATGACAAAATTGTTTTGTGAACACGTTTTTGTTATGAGCAGTTAAGTTGTTAAATATAGAGTTTGTATTTGGTTTTTCTACTCCTATTTCAGATAATTATATTGTTGTTTCTATAGACACTCAAAATATCCTGGTCGACATCATGCATTTGATTCTGATTAACTAACTTCGATTCTTCCTTGATCAACCAATTAATAATCTTTATTTAATTAATTCATCAAAATTCCTCCTTTAATTAAATAAATCAACTTTATTTAATTAAACCCTAATTCCTCCTTTAATTAAATAAATCAAATTTATTTAATTAAGTCATAATGTTCTCTCTTTGATTAAATAAATCAACTTTATTTAATTAAGTCCTAATGTTCTCTCTTTGATTAAATAAATCAACTTTATTTAATTAAGTCCTAATGTTCTCTCTTTGATTAAATAAATCAACTTTATTTAATTAAATCCTAATGCTCCTCATTTAATTGAACAAATCAAATTTAATTAATTAAATTACTAATGTTATTTATCCTCTCATTTGATTTAAATAAACCCAAATATTTAAATTAAATGTCACAATCAACTAAGTTAGTTAATCCTAAATTAATTTACTCCTAACACTAATCCTCCATTCCTCTAGCTTTTGACTCCACCCTTGGGTAAGTCAACCTTGGTCAAGTTGCACATGTAAATCAATTTATTTTATTTAAAATTACCCAATTTTCATTCAAATATGGCATATTCTTGGAATATTCCACTTATTTGAACTTTCCCTCCCAAAGGACTTTTGTCCTGCAACTTGGCATTAAAAGCTCTGACATGTCCTCCTCTTGAGCCACCTTGGCATTAAAAGCACTTGCACCTCCTCTTACACAAGTCACCTCTTCAAATTAAAATTTCACCTCCATGCATTTAACATGCACATTGTTCAAAATGTGCTCCACTCTCCTTCATTAGCATGTTGACAAGTGGCACAATGCCATTGGTCACTTCTTTAATCCCACATTCATCCTATTATTCATTATAAATAGAGGCCTTATCTATTGATTTGAGGACAAAACTTCATGTAAATACATTATAGTCATTTGAGTCCAAAGCATCCATGATTCTATCCACAATTTCATCCAAGTTAGCATAGAATTTTATCATCCATAGTGAGGTTATTGGAATTTTGCATCAAGAATCACACATCTATCATCAAGCTTATCAAGGAATTGGGAAAGGGATTCTTTCCACATTAAAGAAGCACCAATTCCCCCATGGGATGTTGGTTTGAGCATTTATAATAGAATTTCATTAGTAGTTTATTTGATTACTTTACTTTGATTTCATGTTCTTGTGTTTGAATGAATTTCATGGGGAATGCTTGTTTACACTTGTTTAAGGACTAATGTTTCTTTTTTGTCCATGTTTGAGAAAGTCTAGGCAAAGAATTCACATTTTAGAGCTAGAAAGAGGGTGAATCTTTCAAAATTAACACATTTTTTTTGGTCAATTTCATTGTTTTTTCTATTTTTTGTTCTTTCAGGACACAAGGATGTTATCAGTCTAGCGTCACTATATAGCAACGCTGCATTTGCAACCAAATGGTGACACTCTATTCATTTTCCTAAGGGTCAGATCATTCAAATCTTAAAGGGTGATGCTAGAGAAAATAGCAATACAATCGCGGTCTCTATTTTTCCATAGAGCGACACTGATTTCCATAGAGAAACGTTGAAGCTCCAAATAGAAATGCCTTTGCCGATTGCGACACTGGGTTGGGGTAAAAATAAATTTTCAAATTTATTTTGACATGTGCTTTATGTTGTTGATTTCACCTGACCATTAACCTATTTTGTGGCCCTGTTTTCTATAGGCTGATCAACTTTTGCAGGTTAGGGGACAAAGAAGGAAAAGAGGAAACAAAGAGAAGGTCTCTTATGGCACTATTTCATGATTGTAAAAAGTGTTTTTTAACACTTTAGGGATACTTATAACCCAATCTTCGGAAATCTTGTCATCTTTCATTTTAGGACTCAAATACATTTCGTTTGGGCTTTAAAAATAACATGCAAAGGGTTAAAAAGAACATTAGAAACTCGCTAGATTTGATTTTGGGTTTTAAAAATTGAACAATCAAATTCACACTCAAGTTTGGTGCTTTAAAAAGAACTCACTATTTCTTTTGAGGTCTAAAATGAACATGTGCTTATCTTGTTTTGTAATATTTTTAAAAAACTAATACCATCAAAATGTGTATGTACTTCTCTCATGCTTCACAGTGATCTTGAGAATCAAAAGAATTTTATGATATTAGGTTGTCTAAAATATCTCCTCAACATTTCAAAATTGCACTCTTAAAATTGAACAAAGCTTGCCAGTGTGAAAAAAATGCATCACATGTGTTCTATCTTTGTTCACATAGATTGATCAAACTATGGATGTACTTCTCATTTTTTTTCAACTTTAGAGGGCCTACCTTGGTGGGAAGAAGTACTCACCCCAAGGGAATGATCCAAGGGGTAACGAGCATAAGCCAAGCTCTTCCAAACCACTATATAAATTTGTGGTTACGATGAAAATCATAAACAATGGGAAGCGGTGCATGATCACTCTCCCCCAATTTCTTTATGATGCATAAATACCTTATTCTAAGGGTTGGGAGATCTCTCACAAGGAGTTTATCATGGCACCCCCTAAACTAGATGCCCTTACTATGAACCTTTGCTTAGAATCCAAAATCTGAATATTTGTTGGCATTAGGAGGTCGGACCTCCAGAGACATCCCACATATTTGTCGTTCTTTGTAGAGATGAAAATTTCATCCTGGGAGATTCATGAGAACTGAAGCTTCGCTGACCTGTAGAAGTGAGTGTCATGGAGGGGAGCTAGTGTGGTCAAGCTTCTAGTCATCCACTCTGAATAAGCGTAGCTGGATTTATCCAAGTGGGAATTCAACAAATATTTTATTTTCCATCCTAGGGTTGTGCAATCTTTGATTCAATTAAACACATTGCTTGAATCCAAAATATTGAAAACAAACGTTGAACAATGGTCATCAAATTTCAAACCTTTAGAAGGAGAAAATACCTTTGAAAAAATTCAAGTGTCATTGCTTGTCCCTAGGGATTTCATCCTTAGAGGCTTCTAAGTATTTTTATTTATATCTCAATTTTCTCTCTAAAGTCAACATTAGTGGTGCAGGAGCACCTGAGTTAGAGCACCTGGCAAGGTTTAAGTTTTGAAGTTTTTGGTTAATGTTTAATTTTGTTGTGTAAGGTCATGTTGACCATTAGTAGTGACTTAGGGATGGTTTTTCTTAGTTGGAAGGAGGTTAACAAGAGTTAAGTATTTTTTTACTCTTCATTTTGGCTAAATTGTAAAAATTGCCTAAGTGCTTGAAAACACATTGGGTTTTACAAAAATGCATTTTAGGTAATCTAAGCCTCGACCCAAGAAGCTAAACTAATTGGGAGGAATATTAAAAGATATCCTCGACCTTTGTGCAAGGTTAGAAAAAGTTTTGTATGAACTGTGTTTTGAGAAATTGTAGAAAACAACGTTGGAAAGGCAGTTTTCCTGTATTCTTGTGTTGAAACTGATTTTTAATGGTGTGATTTTGTATTTTACTATGTGTGGCATGTAGTGTGAGGCTTATACAATCTTGGGAAGCCTTTATTTTTTATTTTGTAGTGTGTTTTTAATTTGTATTTGTAAAAGACTTTAATTTTCTGTGTTTTTGGCTCAATCAAGCAGTGAAGGAAAGATGGAGGCTTAAAGAACCTTCCCACCGTAAAATTTGTACGGCCTTTTGGGAAATGTGTCCTACCTCCATGCTTGTAAATATGGTAGGAGTTAGTTTGTTTTTGTGTGCAGGAGTCAAGAGAAAGGCCTTACCCTAGGCGAGACAGTGAGAACCCGGCTAGGAAAAGGCTAGAGGACAGCATGAATAATTTGCAGGGGAGTGAAGTTTTTTAAGAAATTATTTTTTGAGGATTTGGGGGAGTGTCTTGGCTCTACATGGTGACAAGGAAGAGCCTTTAACAATCCTTTTGAATGAATAACTTTTCACTAGTCTTGAATCAACCTAAGAAAGCTAAGGAAACCCTAGTTTCTTGACCTTTTTGGTGTCTGTACAGTATGGAGCCTGAGTAGTCTTGAAACCATAGGAATATTGGAGGTGAGGGAAAGTGAAACACGTTTCCTAAGCAAAGAACCAGGTTACTTGGTGGGTTTAGAAAGAAAGAAGCATTTTTCCCCTGTTCAGTGACCTAATTGGGGGCTCAAGGCTACAAGCTTTCAAACCCAAGAAAAAAATTTTCTTGAAAGCGATGGAGAACAAGTTGAATGGAGGTTGATCAAGAGCCTTTTTCAGATGAATTTGAGGCCATGGAAGCTTTTCACACCCCTACAACAAGATTTGGGAGTATTTGGAGGTGAGCTAGTCTTTAAGAGTATTAAGGGCTAGGAAATTGCATGAGAGGAAGAGCACCAAGTTTGGCTTGGTTTATGGACTTGAATTGATAGTAGGGTTGGTAGAGGAACCAAGGGTGCCTAGGTAGAATAGGACCTATAGGTTGAGTGGTGGAGGAAGTGACACCAAGAGGTTATCAAAGTTGAGACCCGAAGCATTGAGTCAGTGATTGATTCAATCCAACCCTGTCCCTATCATATTGGTATCAGAGCGGGTTAAAGATTTGGGAAAGAAATCTTGCATGTCAGACATTGAGTCAAGTGATTCTTCCACCATGGTGACCAATGTAGAACCGGATAAGATGGTTGAAGAGCAAGAAGAAGACAATAAGCAGTTGAGGGAAAGAATAGCCCAACTTGAGGCAGCAGTGAGGAGTGCACAGTTTGAGGGGAGAATTCCAAAAGAAGAAGAGGTTGTAGAGGAAGATAAGACCCCTGAACCTGACCCTGTTTTGAAGGAGGAGCCTTTTTTGAAGGCATTAAAAGATTTGAGTGGAAAAGAACTTGAAGGCATACCACTATTTAGTGGAAAGATGGAACCTGACCTAGTCATGGACTGGATAGAAGGCATGGAGAATCACTTTGAGTGTGATGGAGTCACGGAAGCTCAGAAGGAGAAGGTTGCTAAGTCAAGATTGAGAGGATCAGCTTTACATGGTGGAAATTTGTTCAGACTGAGAGGGAGAAAGAAGGAAAGCAGGCCATATCAACTTGGAAAGGAATGGTTGCTAAGGTAAAGGAAGCATATATGCCAGATGATTATGAGATTCAACTTCACAAGAAGAGGCAGAGTCTAAGGAAAAAAGACCAAGATGTCAACACCTATACAGAAGAGTTTCAAAAGCTTTGCTTGAGATCAAATGTGACAGAGGATGAGAGCCTAAAAGTGGCTAGGTACCTTAATGGCTTGAAGTGGAACATTCAGGAAGAGATGGCTTTACTGAGTCCCAAGACAGTCCAGCAATGTTATTAGTTGGCCATAAATATTGAGGAAAGGAACAAAAGAAAGCATGACCAGTCCTCTAAAGGTAGAGGTAGAGGCAAAGATCAAAGAGGACAACGTGGTGGCCACCAAGGAAGAGGTAGTGACCAAAGAAACCAAGGAGAATCAAAACTCACTGAGCATGGAGGTGAAACATCTTCAAGAGGAGGATTTAACAGAGGAAGAGGACCTCAAGGAGGTTCAAATAGAGGAAGAGGAGTAGGCAGAAGTAACTCTTACTTTGCCACCATGAAGTGTTATCATTGCAACCAAATGGGTCACCCTGCTTATAGGTGCCCGGAGAAAGCTTCTTCTTCAAGCAATGAAAAGAGAGTGGCTTATGCAAAAGAGGACACCATGAGTCCTAAGGCAACTAAGATCAATCATATAGAATCTAAAATTGGAGAGAGTCTGATGTTTAACAGAGTGTTGATCAGACAACCAGTCAAGGAGGAACCTAGGCAAAGAAGAGCTCTTTTTAGAGTAAGTTGCAAAATACTTGGTAAAGTATGCAAGGTCATTGTAGATTCTAGTTCCACAGATAATATAATTTTAGAGGAGGTAGTAATTAAGTTAAAATTGTAGAAGGTACCTCATGCTAACCCCTACAAGGTCACATGGTTGAACAAAGGGCAGAGTGTTCTAGTGAATGAGCAGGTGACAGTGGAATTTTCAATTAGAGGATATAAAGACAAGTTGGTTTGTGATGTACTACCAATGGATGCATGCCATCTTCTACTTGGCAGGCCATGGAAATATGACAGAGGTGCTATATATCATGGGAAGGAGAACACCATTGAGTTAAAGAAGGATGAAAGAACTTTCAAGCTGCAGTCATTGACTGAGGAAGATGAGGGACAGTCCAAGGTGCCAAACATCATGTTGAGAAGTGGTAAGGAGTTTATCAGCAATCTACATCAAGGAGGTGAAGGTTATGTGGTTTTAATGTAGTCCAAAGAGGAAGAAAAGGCTGAAAGGATAGTCTTACTAGAAGCAGTCCAAAAGTTGCTTGATAAATACAAGAGCATAGTGAGTGATGGAACACTAGCAACTCTACCACCAAAGAGAGCAATAAGTCATCAAATTGACTTCATACCTGGAGCCTCTTTGCCTAACAAAGCAGCATACAACCTTACACCTGAGCAGAACCAAGAGGTGGCTAGGAAAGTGGAAGAATTGTTGGGTCAAGGTCTAATTCAGAAGAGTATCAGCCCATGTGCAGTCCCAGTGGTTTTGGCAACAAAAAAAGGTGGTACATGGAGATTATGCACTGATTCTAGACCAATTAATAGAATCATAATTAGGTATAGGTTTCCTATTCCTAGAATTGAATAATTGATGGATTGTCTTGGATGTGCAAAATTCTTCACCAAATTGGATCTTAAGAGCGGTTACCATCAGATTAGAATCAAGGAGGGTGATGAATGGAAGACAACTTTTAAAACAAATGATGGCTTGTATGAGTGGAAAGTGATGCCATTTGGCCTCTCAAATGACCCCAGTACATTCATGAGACTAATGAATGAGGTGCTTAAGGATTTCACAGGGATTTTTGTAGTAGTCTATCTTGATGACATACTGATTTTTAGTAAGACAGCAGAAGAACATTTGAAGCATGTGGAGATGGTACTTAGAAGGCTGCAAGAAGAACAATTGGCAATTAACCTTGAGAAGTGTGAGTTCTTCAAACAAGAACTTGTGTATCTAGGATTTTTAGTATCCCAAGGAACGTTGAAGATGGATCCAAGCAAGGTGGAAGCCATCCTAAACTGGCCTACACCAACCATAGCAACAGAGGTAAGGAGCTTTCATGGTTTATCTCAGTTTTATAGAAAATTCATAAGGAATTTTAGTGGTATATGTGCACCAGTCCTAGATACTATCAAAGGTGGTCTAAAAACAAAGTTTAAATGGACTCAAGAAGCTGATAAAGGGTTTGAAAAACTGAAACAAGAAGTGGCAACTCAACCAATTTTGTTATTGCCTAGTTTTGACAAGTTGTTCACAGTTGAGTGTGATGCTAGTGGAGTAGCAGTAGGAGGAGTACTTAGTCAAGAAGGTAGGCTTGTAGCCTTCTTTAGTGAAAATCTCAATGAAGCCAAACAAAGATACTCCACCTATGATCTGGAATTATATGCTTTAGTGCAGTCCCTTAGGAAGTGGAGGCATTATTTGTTTCCCAAAGAGTTTGTGGTTTTCACAGATAACCAGGCACTCAGTTACATCAACACCCAAGAGAAGCTGAGTAATAAACACTTGAAATGGATGGAATACATCCAAGATTTCACTTTTACCATCAAGCACAAGAAGGGACAAATGAATAAGGTGGTTGATGCATTAAGCAGGAGAATGTTGACAGTGCAGGAAATACAGTTGAAGAGCATTGGATTGGAGAGCTTCAAAGACCTCTATGGTGAAGATGAAGACTTTTCAGAAGCCTATAAGGTATGCTCTAATTTTGAGAATCACTTTCATAGTTAGTATGCTAAGTATACATTGCAAAATGGACTGTTATTTAAGGGTAATCTGTTATGTGTCCCAAGAGGATCAATGAGGGAAAATATGATCCAAGAGAAACATAATGGCAGTCTTAGTGGGCATTTTGGAATAAATAAAACTTTAGAGCTGGTACAAAGGTTCTATTATTGGCCTAAGTTGGCAAGAGATGTCAGGAAATATGTGGAGCAGTGTGTAGTTTTCATGAAAGCCAAAGGGGGAGCCAACAATGCAAGTTTGTATCAACCTTTACCCATTCCCAATAGACCATGGGAGTGTGTTAGTATGGATTTTGTGGTAGGACTCCCCAAGACTAAGGCAGGGTTTGACAGTATTTATGTAGTTGTGGACAGATTTAGCAAGATGAGTCACTTTATCCCTTGCAAGGCTACACATGATGCTAGCTACATTACCCATCTTTTCTTCAGGGAGATAGTAAGGATCCATGGATTGCCATTAAGCATTGTTTCTGACAGAGATATGAAGTTCATGAGTCATTTTTTGAAGACACTTTGGAGTAGATTGGGTACAAATATGTCTTTTGGATCAGCTTACCATCCTCAGACCGATGGTCAAACAGAGGTGGTTAACAGAGTGCTAGGTAATCTCCTGAGGTGCTTGACAAAGGAATATGGACATACATGGGATGTGGTGATCTCTCAAGCTGAGTATGCTTATAATGACAGTGTAAACAGAACTATAGGAAAAAGTCCATTTGAAGTGGTGTATGGGATGTACCCAAGAGGCATATGTGAGCTCAGAGATCTGGAATCCATGGAGAATAGGAATGGACATGCAGAAGACTTCACTCAGACCATGAAAGAGATTCATGAGCAGGTTAAGAAGACAATCACAGCAGCAACACAAAAATTGAAAGATAAAGTTGATGTGTCAAGGAGAGATGTGGAATTTGCAGTAGAATATGTTATGGTCCATCTTAACAAATCCAGGTTGCAGAAGGGAATGTCAACCAAAATGCAGATGAAAAGAGTGGGACCATGCAAGGTGTTAGCCAAGTATGGGAAGAATGCATACAAGGTAGAATTACCATCAAATTTGGGCATATCTCCAGTCTTTAGTGTTGCGGATTTGATCAGGTATAAGGGGACAGTCAGTGATGAAGTTCAAAATAGTTAGGAGGTCTTTAAGGATATCAGTAACATACCCCTTCCTAGTCAAGAGAAGCCTCAGGCAGAGGTCTTGGAGTCCAGGGTGAAGAAGGCTACAAGACACAAGGTGTACATGGAGCACCTTGTCAAGTGGAGGAACAAACATGAATCTGAGGCTACCTGGGTTGAGGAAGCTGAATTTAAGAAGCTAGGCATTGATCTATCACTGATATCACCTCAAGTTCCTTGATCTTTGTGCAGAGAGGGGGAGAATGGTGCAAGAGCACTTGAGTTGGAGCACCTGGCAAGGTTTAAGTTTTGAAGTTTTTGGTTAATGTTTAATTTTGTTGTGTAAGGTCATGTTGACCATTAGTGGTGACTTAGGGATGGTTTTTCTTAGTTGGAAGGAGGTTAACAAGAGTTAAGTATTTTTTTACTCTTCATTTTGGCTAAATTGTAAAAATTGCCTAAGTGCTTGAAAACACATTAGGTTTTACAAAACTGCATTTTAGGTAATCTAAGCCTCGACCCAAGAAGCTAAACTGATTGGGAGGCATATTAAAAGGTATCCTCGACCTTTGTGCAAGGTTAGAAAAAGTTTTGTACGGACTGTGTTTTGAGAAATTGCAGAAAACAATGTTGGAAAGGCAGTTTTCCTGTATTCTTGTGTTGAAACTGATTTTTAATGGTGTGATTCTATATTTTACTATGTGTGGCATGTAGTGTGAGGCTTATACAATCTTGGGAAGCCTTTCTTTTTTATTTTTTAGTGTTTTTTTAATTTGTATTTGTAAAAGACTTTGATTTTCTGTGTTTTTGGCTGAATCAAGCAGTGAAGGAAAGATGGAGGCTTAGAGCACCTTCCCACCGTACAATTTGTACGGCCTTTTGGGAAATGTGTCCTACCTCCATGCTTGTAAATATGGTAGGAGTTATTTTGTTTGTGTGTGTAGGAGTCAAGAGAAAGGCCTTACCCTAGGCGAGACAGTGAGAACCTGGCTAGGAAAAGGCTAGAGGACAGCATGAATAATTTGCAGGGGAGTGAAGTTTTTTAAGAAATTTTTTTTTGAGGATTTAGGGGAGTGTCTTGGCTCTGCATGGTGACAAGGAAGAGCCTTTAACAATCCTTTTGAATGAATAACTTTTCACTAGTCTTAAATCAGCCTGAGAAAGCTAAGGAAACCCTAGTTTCTTGACCTTTTTGGTGTCTGGACAGTATGGAGCCTTAGCAGTCTTGAAACCATATTAATACTGGAGGTGAGGGCAAGTGAAACATGTTTCCTAAGAAAATAACCAGGTTACTTGGTGGGTTTAGAAAGAAAGAAGAATTTTTCCCCTGTTCAGCGACCTAATTGGGGGCTCGAGGCTACAAGCTTTCAAACCCAAGAAAAGAATTTTCTTGAAAGCGATGGAGAACAAGTTGAATGGAGGTTGATCAGGAGCCTTTTTTAGATGACTTTGAGGCCATGGAAGCTTTTCACACCCCTGCAACAAGATTTGGGAGTATTTGGAGGTGAGCTAGTCTTTAAGAGTATTAAGGGCTAGGAAATTGCATGAGAGGAAGAGCACCAAGTTTGGCTTGGTTTATGGACTTGAATTGATAGTAGGGTTGGTAGAGGAACCAGGGGTGCCTAGGTATCATAGGACCTATAGGTTGAGTGGTGGAGGAAGTGACACCAAGGGGTTATCAAAGTTGAGACCCGGAGCATTGAGTCAGTGATTGATTCAATCCAACCCTGTCCCTATCAATTAGGGAACTATTGCCTTGATTCCATTGATTTCCACATAATGGACCTTGTGGGATGAAAATAAATTTAGACATGGACATTTAGTTTGAAAATCTAAGAAAGAAAGTGTTTTTTGTAAAAAGAATCCATTAAGCAAAGATAAAAGACATTGAATCCCACACGTGTTTCTTCAAATGATTTCCAAATAGATCAAAATCCCAAAACAAATGTATTTGTGCAAAAGTTTCATGTTTAGGTATCATACTCAAAAATTCATGAAGAAATACATTAGGAAGTGCAACCAAAAACAATATCTCAAAATAAGAAAGAAGTTCACAATGTTTTATAGACTCATTCCTTTGAACAATCCAGATATGTATGCTCAATTTGAACCACTTCTTGGTTGAAAAAGTCCTTGGAAGTATAGCATGTTCTTCAATACCTAGGTCTTGTAAACAAAAGTCTCTCTAAGTTCACTTAGGATCAAAATCAACACTTTTATCCATTCTCAAACATCAAATTAAAACCCATATCACAAAAAACTCTTAGAATCTTGGAAAAATCCTTCATACTATACTTTTGGAAAATCCTTTAAATCAAATCAAAATCATCTTGTTTGACTAGGTGTGTGTAGATGAATCCTCTTCATACACTTAGTTAAATTATCACCTTGTGGACAAGTTTATTCCAAGACAACATCTAACCTCTTGGAGTTTATGAGTTCATTATCAAATCCAAATCAAATCAAACCAAATAAAAAATAAAAAATCCAAAAGTCCTAAAGTCTAATATCCCCTTCAAGGTTTCTTAAGAGTTTAATCATTCATATCATCCATCTTTCATTTATCTCATCACCATCCTTTGATCCTTAACATCGTAGATTTTATTTTTTGTACCTAAAGTTTAGACCAATCTAAGGAGTTAGAGGTTCACCTCCCACATTCCTAAAAATTGATCCTTATTTTATGGTCCAAACTAGATCTCAACACAAGAAGAACATGGAAACAAAAAAAGAAACATCAACTTCAAGTGACTTGAGTAAATTTTCACTTGAAATCAACCCCATTGGATCTAGCAATACCCCACTCAACCTTCCTCAACTACCACAAGATCTTCAAGAGGGAGGTTTCCAAGTGGAGGATATCACCAACAATGTCCTACGAATGACTCAAGATGAAATCATAGAAATGGTCTAAAATTCTGAAAATCACAAAATTGTCAATGCAATGATGAGACTTAATCCTTCACAATACATGCTAGAATTAGCAAAGGAAGGGGCTAAACTCCCTTTTGATTCTGATGTAAGCACTATTGTGAAAAAACCTCTTAAGGATATGCTGCTTGTACCATTCACATCACCTTTTCAAAACATCATTCAACCCATCCCACAACCGACCTCATCTCATGCTCCAATTCAACCCATGGTTACCAAAGGAAGTTCCTTGCTTCATGCTCTTCAAACACATCCCCTTGTAAATAAACAAGACTTGGATGCAAACACCATCTTGGGTCAACCAAATATCATTCCTCAAAACCCAAAGCATCCATACATTTCGCTCATCTTTCATGACACCAACAATCCATCCACTTTTGCTACATCACCAAAATATTCTCTTGACACATAAGTCTCTCTCCCCATGACTTCACAAGGACAAGGGGGAATCTTTGATCCCTCATCATCACTTTCTCAAGGAAACACACCACCCATCTTCCCACCATTTCCCCCTCTACCATTACCATCCACACCAATCCTCAATTTAGGGAAACCCCCTTTACCAATCCTCAATCAACCAAATCAAAGCAATCCTCCAGTCATGAATCAAATCAACATACCATTTCCTCTTATCATGCCACTGATATCGTAATACCAGGTGGCACCAATCCAAATGACATAATCAATTATCGCACCATCTATAAATGTGGTCTCCCAAGGACCTAACATAACAACTACACCATCTATCACACAACCCCCTTATCATCAATCTAATGGCACCTCAAAAACCACCTCAACAAACTCTCATCACAACATCTCACACCATTCCAAATCCTCCACCTCCACTACCAAAACCAAACATGCAAAATCAATACAGTATCACACTACAAGCTGCCCAACAAGCCTATCAGAAAGCATTTCAACAATTTCAAGCTCAACAAGCCATGCAAGTTGCACAACAAGAACAGGCATAGTAAGCCACATAACAAGCACAACAAGTTGCTTAACCACAAGCTGAGGCTTTATTTCAACAACAACAAGTCGCACAAGCAGCACAAGCCACACAAATTGCACAAGTTGCCCAGGCTTCTCAAAAAGCTCAAGCTCATGCACAAGCTCAATATCAAGCCCATCAAGCTCAAGCGCAAGCACAATACCAAGAACAAAAAGAAGTAGCCCAACAACAAGCATTGTTGGAACACCAACAACAAGGCCAACAACAAGCATTGTTGGAACAACAGCAACAAGACCAACAACAAGCATTATTGGCACAACAACAATTGTAGGCATACCAAAAAGCATTGGTCGCACAAAAAAATGTGCAACAACTTTCCGCGAACACACAAAGAAAACCACCCATCACTCAAATGATCAAACCACCCCAAAACACATTCATCCCACTACCCGATCTGCAAAACGATGTGTCTACACAAATCAAATTTCTCTCACAACAAGTGTTAGACCTACAATTCGGAAAAAAAACAAAACCCTAAGGGAATTTGTTCCCTTATCCTTTCGACAGAAGCATTGTGATGGTTCCATTCGCAAAAGGGTTTGAGATACCTAAACTTGACAAATATTGTGGAATTGGTAACCCTGAAGATCACATCAGGGAATTTTATGTTCACTATATGGAAGTTGCATATGATGAAACTTATCTAATGTGACTATTTCCTCAGAGTTTGGCTGGACCAGCAATGAAATGGTTCTCTCACCTTCCTCCCGAAATCAAAAAGTTCCAAGAAATTATGGACGCATTCATACAGAACTACACATTCAACATAGGCATGGATGTGAGTCTAGAAGAACTATCTGCCCTCAAAAAAGCTAAGGGGGAAACATTCACATCCTTCATACAACGATGGATATCCAAGGCCAACATAAGCAAGTGGACTATGCCAAAAGAACAAAAAATTTGTACTATCATCGCTAATCTTGAAGGAACCTTGTCCTTCCATCTAAAAATGCAATGCATCACCACATACGACCAGTTGATCCCTGAGGTGCTCAACATCGAAAGAGCCCTTATAACACAAGGGGACACCTACTTATCAAGACAATCATCCATCAACCAGTTACAATGAAAAACATCACACATGGGAAAAGAATAAAAATGTTACTAATGATGGTGTAGTTGATGCAAAAGTTGTTATCGGTGCCCCAATGAAAAACACCCAATCATATCAACAACCAAAACAACACAATCCAACACATCATCACAACGACCCAACAACCAAGCAGTTAATAACTTGAACAATCAAGGGGGACCACCCCTAAGGAAGTATCCCCCTAAATAGAAATACACACCACTTGGGGAACCAATTGAGTCTATCATGCAATGGCTAGTCTAGGAAAATCTCATCAAGATCCCTATTTATGAAAATTATCAAGAACCTCAAGTCAAACCACCATGGTATGATGAGAAAAAACTCTGTGATTTTCACAAGATAAAGGGACACACAACAGCTAGTTGCATGTGACTTAAGAATCTGATTCAGGACCTCACTGATGACACAACCGTAAACATTGAACAACCTACAAGAAATCAAGATCTAAAGATATACCTGAATCTGATGCCAGATCACAAAAGGGGAACAACAATGGTAAGACAAAGTATAATAATGTGAAACATGTTTATGACCATGTGATTGTGTCCTTAGATGTTGTTACACCCTTAGATGAATGGGTTATTGTTTTCAATATCAAAGAATCCTGAGCTGACTGTGGATTCATCATGCATGGTGGAAAATTTACCATTTTAGGACCATCCCAGGCACCCAAATGATCCACTACCAATCCAAACATTGATAAAATTTGACTCAAAATCCAACAAAAGTTTGTTGGAATTTTGATGCCATTTCATCAGTATTTTTCATCAATTTTTTGATGAAATTTGAAATGTCAAAATTCTGACCCAGTCGACGATGTTGGGTCAGAATTTTGACATTTCAAATGTTGTCAAGAAATCGATGAAAAAATACCAACTAAATGGCATCAAAATTCTGATGAAATTTTGTCGGATTTTGAGTCAAAATGCATCAGTGAAAATCAATTACCAATGGCTATAATGTCTTGGACTAGCTAAAAAGAACCACCCAGATCTCCATCATGGATATGCTGAAAATATTGCCCACACATAGGAAAATCCTAGAAGAAGCATTAGCCACATCTTCCTTCCCAACAGATCTTGACACAGACTAGTTCCAAGCTATGGTCGGATGCATTACCATGCCACATCTCCTAACAATTTTTGATCAGGACTTCCCCACACAACCATCTCATAACCACACAATCCATCTCGAAGTCCTAGTTCATAAGAATAAAGTCAAAAGAGTCTTGGTGGATGGGGGTGCAGGTCTAAATATTTGTACTCTCAAGCTAATAAAGAGTCTAGGGTTCTTTGAAGACGTCATTGAAAAAGGTAAGGGTATTACTATTAGGGCATATGATGATCAAGAACGGGTGTCCCAAGGCACCATTAAACTCCCTATTCAAGTAGGGCCAGTTATCATGGAAATCACATACCAAGTCCTTGACCTTGAATTACCTTAGAATATCCTCCTGGGGTTCCCATGGATTCATGGGATGCAAGTTGTCACATCTACCTTCCATCAATGTGTCAAGTTTCCCTATCAAAATCAAGAGTTCACAATCCATGGTGATCTCGAGCCATTTTATTATTGCAAGAATTTGGAAGCCAAGTACTACAAGATCCCTCAAGTCCCAAATAATGATGAAGGCCCTATGACTCCATATGTAGACCCATCTACCTTAGCCTCCACTTCTGAGATAAAGACACCCTCCATTCTAGACATCTCTGATATCAAAGTCATTATCCAAGATAATGGGTGTGGGGATTACAAAATGAAAAAGAGTGCCTTTGTAATAGGAGAGTTACCTCAATCTCCTCAATCTCATGGACAACCTCAACCAATTGACATATCAAATCAAACCTTTAAAGCAGACCCCTCCAAATTCAAGTGTTTGGGGGACCTAAGCCAAGAAGTGGTAGACGAAAAAGACCTATCAAGTCTGCTATACCAAGATGAAAGGCCCACACCTGATCTTCTCATGGACAATGACAACAAAGGACTACAGATGATGCTTGGCATGGGCTACAACAAAAGCAAGAAACTCGGGAAAAATGACAACGGCCTATTAGAACCTATCATTCCTGAGAAGCGTATAAATAATCTTGGCCTTGGATGTACCCCTCCGAAAATAACCATACTTGGCAAAGGTGCCCCAGTTAAAATGGTCAAAGCTTCCCCCTCAGTTCCAGTATCAATTACTTACCATTTTGAAGACCCTCTTACTGACCTACCTATATTATTCAAGGATTCCTCCCTTCTCATGATTAGTACCCTATCTTTTGAACCAAATAGCCAGACCAATGAGCTAAAACTTGTATATCCCCAACTCATCGATTATGACCAACGAGGACCACCGATTTTGGACACATTTGAAAATGATGAAGCTCTCTCGAAATTCATGGGAATGTGGGATACAATACCATATGGAGATCACAAATTTGGGTTTGACATTGATCTAGACACACACACCTACTATGGGGAAATAGTTGAATCCTTTAGTCGCAAAATGGAAAATTTAAGAGTATTATCTAGATCTTTGAGTGAAAACCACAATGTGGCACTCTCTAACCAAAAAATAGTAAAAAAAGAAGAAGTATCCAATAGTTAAAACCTCTCTGAGGCACTAGAGGATGAGGGATTCAATCTTCCCCTTAGTTCTATTCATCAGGAGAAGTCAACAGTCTTGGCAGAGAAGTGCAATCTAGTCAATCTAGGGACCAAGGAAACACCACATATCACATTCTATGCAGAATCATTATTGACAGAAGAACAAGAACTTTTAGCTACATTTCTAAGGGAAAGAAAAGTAAAATTTGCATGAACCTATGATGACATGCTTGGTCTTGATCCAAAAGTTATGGTTCACCATCTAGCTGTCTATCCAGAAGCCAAACCAGTAAAAAAAAAGCTGAGAAAGATGCATCCACAAATAGCATTACTGGTCAAACTTGAATTACAAAAGCTCCTTGATGCTAGCTTCATACGAGTATGTGCAAGATCATGATGGACCAAAAAGTGGCAATATGATGGGTATGTGGCTGACAACTTTTTTTTACCCAAAATTGATGAAACGAAAAGGGTTTTTAAAGGAGATTATCAACTTTCCACCAATATAAATTATGCTTTACTTTGAATTTAATAATTAATTATTATTCATTTTCTATTCAAATTACAACTAAAGTCTTGATTGATAGACTGATTGAAAAACATCTATAGATTGTAAACGACATCACATTTTTTGAATCTAAAACATGTGTCACATTCTATGTTTCACATACTATAGGATTAAAAAAAGAAAAAATGAATTTCATGAAGTTTTGACCACGTTAAGGTGGTCACACATATGATTTTTATATTTTTAAAAGTTGTAATAAAAAATTCATAATTAATTATTTACTTGGAAAAGAATTACAAAAAATATGCATCACATCGAGACATGAGTCCTCTAATTATATTTAATATATTATAAAAAAATATTATCATTTTATTGTGGTTAGGGTGGTCAGACACCTACTTCTTATTTTTCCCGAAATTTAAGTACTCATTGAAATTTCAAATTTTCACCAAATAGATTTTTTAAAAAAACCTAGTAGTCTAGAAACTAAATTCAATTTGCTACAAATTCTATTCTTACATATTTTTTGAAATAATATAGATAACTTATTCAAATTTTTACATCAAGTTGTCTAACTCTAATTTTTTTGATTTTTTTGCCATTTAAGGGCCTATTTTTTCCACGATGATCTTGCACATACCCATATGACCAATTGATTATCTAGAATGGGTTTCAAACTTGGTACTAGTCACTAAACCCACTGGGGGGCATCCACATCTATATTGACTTCAGAGACCTAAACAAGGCATGTCCTAAGATGACTTCCCTCTTCTCAATATCGACATGATTATGGATCAAACAATAGGACATGAAATGTTGTCCTTAATGGATGGGTTCTTAGTGTACAATCAAATAATGATAGCCAAAGATGACCAACACAAAACAACTTTCACCTGTCCATGGGGGACTTATTGTTGGAACATGATGCCATTTGGGCTGAAAAAATGTAGGAGCTACCTATCAAAGAGCTATGATGTTTACCTTCCATGACATGATTCACAAAACTATGGAAGACTATGTGGATGACATATTAGCTAAATCAAGAAAACGTTGAGATCACATACTAGCTCTACGCTATATCTTTGATAGACTAGAAGAATACAAGGTTAGACTCAATCCAAAGAAGTGTATCTTTAGTGTACAATCAGGAAATCTCTTTGGATACATTGTATCTATGAGGGGAATCGAGATAGACCCCACCAAAGTCAAAGAAATTCTTCAAATGGAGGCACCAAGAACATTGAAGTAGTTAAGAGGTATGTACAGGATCATGGTGGGCCAAAAAGTGGCAATATGATGGGTATGTGGCCGATGACTTTATTTTTACCCAAAATTGATGAAATGAAAAGGGTTTTTAAAGGAGACTCTTAGCTTTCCAACAATATAAATTATTCTTTACTTTGAATTTAATAAGTAATTATTATTCATTTTCTATTCAAATTATGACTAAAGTCTTGATTGATAGACTGATTGAAAAACATCTATAGCTTTCAAATAGTATCATATTTTTTGAATCCAAAACATGCGTCACATTCTATGATTCACATACTATAGGATTTAAAAATTGAATTTCATGAAGTTTTGACCAAGTTAAGGTGGTACAAGTTTTTATATTTTTTAAAAGTTGTAATAAAAAAATCATAATTAAATATTTACTTGGAAAAAATTACAAAAAAATATGCATCACATCAAGACATGAGTCCTCTACTTATATCTAAAATCTTATAAAAATTTGTTATCATTTTATTGTGGTTAGGGTGGTCAGACAAACACCTACTTATTTTTTACCTGAAATTTAAGTACTAATACATTGAAATTTATAATTTTCACCAAATAGATTTCTTTTTTTTAAACAAACCTAGTAGTTTAGAAACTATATTAAATTTTCTACAGATTCTATTCTTACATATTTTTGAAATAATATAGATAACTTATTCAAATTTTTATGTTAATTTTCCTAACTCTGATTTTCCTAATTTTTTTGCCACTTAAGGGCCTTTTTTTCCATGATGATCCTGCACATACCCTAATATTACTATTAATATTAATATTAATGGGTTTGCAAGGAAGGCTCCAATCCATTCATTGGTTTATAGCATAGTTAGCAGATAAGGCTATCCCATATTATCATCTACTCCACAAGGAGGTAGCATACAAACGGGATGAGAAATGTGATCAGGAGTTCAATAAAATCAAGGAGTACTTGCTTCGTACCACCAGTCCTTATGCCACCAATTCCAAACAAGCCTGTAATCCTATATATATCGGCAACAACAACATCCCTTGGCACTCTCTTAGCACAACATGATGAAAGTGGGAAAGAGAGTTATTTACTACATCAGTAGAACAATGGTAGGACATGAGCTGAATTATACATCCATTGAGAAGGCTTGCTTAGTAGTCGTGTTCGCAACACAAAAAAATTGACACTATATGCTAGCACATCAGATAAAGCTCATTGCCAAGATAGATCCTCTCAAGTATCTACTTTCTAAAGCAACACTCACAAGGGGAACAACTAAATGGGTCATGATCCTGATAGAACACAACATTGAGTATGTACAATGAAAGGCCAATAAAGGACAAGTAATTGTAGATCAACTAGAAGAAGCACTGATATATTCAAAAAACCCATGGATATCAGAATTCCCCGATGAGTCCATCTTTAACATAAGTATAGCAGATCACTGGAAAGTATATTTTGATGGATCCTACACACAACATGGTGTTGATGATGTTTTCTACACAGCAACAACTCAGATAGAATATAACATCCTCTCTCTTGAAAGGTAAATCTCTATCAGTAAGCCTCAAGAGATAACCCCAAGGTCTCTAATGTCAGGTCTTGACAATGCATAAACAACTCAATGATAAATGTGAAAATGTTGGTAATCACAAAGGGACCTTACTACAAGCAAATACTGAATCTTTAATTTATGAAATCTAGCAATGTAATGATACTTCAGTCCTAAATCTAACCCAAATGATGAAAGGAATAACAAAAGATTAGGGTTTCAGAGAGATTCCTAAATTTAACACTACTCCTAAGATTAGCAATGCAAATGACGAAATACTTGAAATGGACCAATCCCTCATAAACTAATTCTTGCTTAACCTAGATGATTCTGCAATCTTACAAGAATAGTGAAATCTTCTAAGGTATTAAAGGTTTTCATATCATGAACATTCATCCAAGACAACCCTATTGCAATTGAAATGAACAAACACTCACAATTGAACTAAGCACAATAGATATATGGTCTAGGATAACTTTGCAAAGGAACTAACAGTCAGCTAGCTGCAAAAAGTATGGACCAGGGATCACTACAAACACTTCAAGCATTAAATCATAAACACCATTGAATCATGTCTAAGTCTAAATCTAGAATACATCTAATACTTCTCAAGCAATCTTAAATAATGGAACAACAAGAACCATGCAAGATAAGAATAACACAAGTATGGCACCAAATCACAAAGTCATTACTTACATCAAATTATCCACTGAAGCAACAATTCTAGTTTTCTGTTAAAATATTTGCTTGAAAACAACTAACTTCTAACTCTTGCTCTACTGCTTAATTCTCTCTAGCATCAAGACTATCTATCTAGCTATCTAGCCCTTACAAATGAGGCAGAATGCCATATTTATAGAAACCCCCCAAGATATGTCATCCTAATTAGAGTTTACAATAATAATTGGTCACAAAACAAGTCGACCCAAGGAGAATTCAAAATTAGATAAAATATGCATTAAATGCATGCACTCCATCCAGGTCGACCTGGGATCTCCAATGTAGTTCAGACCAATGCATGCAAAATAATAGGGAAGCACAAATTTTGATGTAGCCCAGCATTAACTTCTTTCCCCTTTGTCTTTATTTAGATCCACCATATCATGCACCATCAAAAGTACTTTGTCCAAGTCAGCTATAGGTGGCAGAGGCAAAACCTTAAGTCTCCTTTCAATTGATTTAATATTTTCTCTTGATTGCTCCACCGATTTATCCCACTCAACCTTATTGGTTTGATATTTATCAATAACTTCAGTATAAGTGGCTGCATCATCCAATTGATGTTCAATAACCAGATCTTCACTAGCTAGAGAATATACATCATGGCACCATTTTCTTAATTGTTCTAAGCTCAAATGCTTCGGTGCAAACCTCCTTATCCCTGTCATGACCTCAAATAAAGAAATGCATCCATTATAGATATCAGTCAAAGCATCCTCAATTTTCCTGCTCTGCTTATATATCTTCTTTAGAACCTTCTGCCTTATTTGCAAAGCTTCAAACCATTCCCAAGGTTCTGCAGCTTTGGAGGAAGGGAGAATTCCATCCTTCACAAGCTTATCCTTAGTGTATTCCATGATGGTTCTGGTTTTCTGCAACTCCATGATGGTTCTGGTTTTCTGCAACAGGAGATCTACATCTTCCTTATCTTGAGCCAATACATCTTTCAACCAATCTATTTCCAACATTGCATCTCTTTTGATTGAAAGAATGTCCTTGATAGCATTATCTCCCTTAGTTTGCACCCCTTGTAACCAGTTTGTTGTAGCAAAAGTAGTGGCCTTCATTCTTCCCATCTCAGTTATAGTTTCTTGGGGCAGGAAGCTTGCAACAGAGGATGAGGAACTAATGGACTACAAGGGTTTCATCAGATCTTCTAAATATTTCTTAAGTCTTTCATTCTCTTTCTTCAACTCCTATTTAGTTTGTGCTTCTTTTCTCAATCTTCCTAGGATTACTGCACTAGAACCCTCATACTCCTCAATATCCTAGTCCATGGAAGTGGGTCCTAGGTTGATAGTTTTCATGTTGTAATCACTCCCGGTAACCTCATCTCTATTATTTTTTATAGCAGGAGTTGCAATGTGGACCACTCTGTTGTTGGCTTCAACCCTTTTGATCTTGGAGATGACCCTGGCCTTCTTCTTTCCTTCACCTTTTCCTATCTTTTCCAGTAGCTAATCCCAATTGGGAGGGGTATCATCCACAACAACTTGTTTCTTCTTTATTTCTCTATCGAGCCAATTTGGAATAGCAGCTCTGACTGTGTTTCACTCTATCCCACCTCTTCTTGCTGGTCCTTAGGCGTATCTTCATTCAAATCCTATCTCTCAAGAATCTCATCTGTCTTATCCTCCTTTTCTTCAGTATGCTCTTCTCCGTGCATAGGTGATGGAGTCCTAATAGATGTTTCCTCTCTTTGAGGTGGTCTGTCCTCTTCACTTCTAGTGGGTGAGTCCTCATTAGTTACCAAGGGAGACTATAGGAATTTCTCAATTTCTGCAGCTGCACTATGGAGCTCACCTTCTCAAACTTCTCCTCCCTCTTCACTTGACGGGTGCTCTAGTTGCTCTGATATACCATGTGGCTCATAGGATGGAGGAGCCTCTTTGTGTTGTTTTGTAGCAGAGGTTGCTAGAGTATCCTTCTTTGGCACACTGTCCTTGGGAGGAGTTCTTGATCTCCTTGTATACACCTGTGTCTTCTCTCCAGAACTTTCTACATTTACCATCGTTGAAGGATCAACTTCACTTTTATCCTTGGAAGGTCCACCTTTCTTTCTTGAACCCCTGGTTGTTTTCCTCCTTTTAGGTGTTGGGGCACTGTCCTTTTCTCCTCCTTCACCAAGTTCTTCCTTTACATATTTTTTTGTCCTTGAAGTAGCAGTCCTCTTCTTTGCTTTTGGTTTCCTTTGTTTCTCCTGCTCTTCTAATTGGGAACCTTTGATCTTAATCTTATAAGGAGAATCTAGCTTGGTTTTTCCCTTAGGTTCTTCCTCAACCAACTCCTAAAAAGTGGAATGGGATTTTAGATCCCCCATCAGATTATAGGTGCATGGAACACCTTCACTTTCAAGCTCCCACACCTTGTGCTTGAGCCACAACTTGGTGTATTTCATCGCAGGGTTCATGATTTGTTCTAATTTATTTGTTTCTTCTTCCAGTCTACTTCTCCAATTGGCTTGTCCTTAATTGGCTCATAATCATGACTTTGGATTAGGTCACCATCATCTTTTTCCTGATCGGGAACCATTTTCACACTATACATTCAGACCGCATCAACTGGGAATCTAGAGAATTTCTTCTTTCTTACCTCAAACTCATCCTTACTATTGGCCCAGTAGTCCTCTATGTCATCTTTGTGGTGATATTCCCTGCTGGCTTTCTTTTGTGCTTCACCAGTGATATCAAAACCCAACCTTTTGGAGTGGTAAGACAACCCATGAGTGTTCATTTCCTCATCAGAAGTATAGGCTGAATTAATTGAAGGTCATACCTCACCAATACCTATCTTCAAAGGAAAATCTCCACCAAATCCATATTTATTCTTATCTTTCTTTACAATGGCATCAAAGTCACATATTTTCCTCATGACCTCCAAAAGTATAACATGGTCTGTGGGATATCTTGGAAGCCTATATGGAGCCCTCTAAAAACCATCAATTCTTATGTAGGAGAAGGTGGGAAACTGTATGAACCAAGCCCCATACCTTTTGGTCAACTCCTTAGCATCATCTGACATTCTCACATGCTCTGCACCTTGGAGTAGTCTAGTAATGTGCATGGTGAATGCATCATTCACCCTCTTGTAACTTGAGCTTCCTAAGTGTAATCAAGGATAAACTTCATAAATTACATCCTATCCAAATATTCCTCTTGTGCTCAATCCTTTATAGGAATGGAATCTTGCAAGTGCATAGACTAAATAAGAAGTCATCGTGAATGTCTTGGTCTACAACACATTACATAATTGCTCATGGATCACAACACTTATAACACCTGCCCAATGATAGTTGATCTTCTCATGTTCCATCCTCACAATGACATGACACATCCAATTCTCAAACATACCTGCACTCTTTAGGCCTACCACCTGGCTAAGAAATGTGATGGCATCATAGACTTCTTGTTTAAACTTTTCCTTGTGCAACTACTTAGGCAGTTTAGAGAAATGAGACTTTGGCTTCTCAAGCCAAGAATTGATAACCTACTGTGACTTAATAGTCTCCTCCTCATAGTACCTTTTAGCTGTCTCCATATTGAATGCTACCACATGGGATTTTTCTGGCATGTCAAAAGTCTATGCAATAGAGACAGGGTTAAGATTAGCTAGTACCCTCCCTTGAGGACTAACTATCCTTTGTGAATCCTTGTCATAATGTCGAGCACATTCCAATACCAATTCATAACACTGAACCGTGGGGGGAAACCATGCTACATGAGATAATCCTAATTCCATTAGTCTCCTGGCCAGCAGTGGAAGATCTTTTTGTGCCATTCTTGTCTTAAACTCCTCATAGCCCCATCGATACACATTTGTATTTGAAACCTCAGACCAAACAGAGGCTATCTTACTTTCTGGAATCTTGCCTCTCATGTCCAATTTAACTCTTTCTGCCTCTGAGATGGAGGACCCCTCCATATTACTCTTAACTTTTCTAGCCGCTACCTTGCTAGACTTGGCCTGTATCCACCAAAACCAGCATAAAAATCCCATTGTCAATAGCATATTCATCAAAGTGTTAGCTCAAAATCATAATAAGACCATCAAATCAACCATAAATCACCATAACTGAAAATTTTGGGACTTCAAGCTAACCGGGGAAAACCAGTCTAGGAGGAATTTTGGAAAATTCATGACCAGGTGGATTCTCCCAAAGAAGGCATGGATATAAACCATAGATCATTGAAATGAAGAAAATATGTAGATAACATTGTGTAATATATCAATTTAAAGCATGGAATGTTAAGCATTCATCATTAAATTCATCCATTTCACCCAATCTCTAAGCTCCACAAAGCTTCACAGAGAAACTAGAAAAATTCGACCGAACTAGAATTCCAAAAAAATAACAATAGAATATGAATTCCAGGGAAATGAGGGGACAAAGGAAAAATCAGAAAAATCCGAAATTGACGAAAATCTGCAAAGAAGGAAAAGTTCCAGATTTTCAACACACCTCAGAAAACTAAAGGTTAAATGGAATCCGGTAAATTCTGATCCTCGCAGAATTCTGTGAAGCCCTCAGAATCCCAAAAAACTATCACTTCATTAGATTTTTCTTTGATATGATCTAACAACCATGAATCTCAAATCTTCTGGGCTTGAATCGAACCTAAATTAGGTTTCATATCAACCTCTTTGGATCAATACTACTTAAGGTGTTAAATGATGAATATTTATAGCAAACCAATGATGCCCTAGTTTTAACTAATGAAACCTCCGCCATGGGTGAAAGGAACTAGCTCAGAATGCGTCAAATTAAACTAGACTTTGTGAAACCCTAACCCAAACCAAACTAAAAAATTGAATCACGAGGAAAGGGTGGGAACCACTTGAGAATGCAAAACATCACTCAGATCTAATGGATTAACTAGGGTGGAATAAAATAGGCATTAAGAACCCCAAACATCAAGCGCAATCCTAGTTTCAATTGTCAAACATGCAGAATCAAGCTCCTAGACAAACTTAAAATGACCATGACCAACCAACAATTAAAAATTCAAAGGTAGGGATCATGGTACATACCATAAGTGGATCAAATTTGACCATGAAGAAAATAAGTAGTGAACTCAAATGCCCTAGCGACCAGATAAAACTGAATGCAAGAAATTCAATTGCCTCAGCAAGCAAATCAATAGATTTGAGCTCCCAAATTGCCAAATCTCATATGCAAGTGTAATACTCAATGAAAGATGAGATCAAATGGTGCAAAATTCGCTTAAATTTTACCACACTTGTGCTGCAGGGATCATATCTAGGTGCATTAATGTCGTCGACAAGACAAACTGAAGAAACTCGAAAACCCGATAGCAAAACAAATTTTTAGAAAAATCTAGTCCCTACAGAATTCCGTGAAGAACCAAATTCTCTAAACTGCAGCACTGAAACCCTTTCACCAGAGTTTGAGTGGGATCCGAGAAAATACATATGGGGAGGAAAATCCTGAAACAGAGTAAAACCTAAACTTTCTCCCAAAACTTAGATTTTCAAAGTACGACTCAGGGGAATCACTTAGGCAAGCAAGATAAACATTTTAAGTTTATGCCAAGGTAGGGGAAATCCTCAAAATCAAAGGGCCAAAACACCAAAAAATAGAAGCAAAAGAGGGTCCTTGCCTTCAATGGGGCGTGTGTGCAAAAAAATGCACACCACATGGGTCAAGAGCTAGAGTCTTCTTCATTACACCACAAGGAGATTGCATACCCAAGTCATACAAGCTATCTTTTCCTTGCACAATTAACATTGCAGAATATGAGGCTCTTGTCATAGGACTCATAATTGTAGTACAATGGCAGACCATGACACTTAAGGTCTATGAAGATTCGTAGCTAATCATTAATCAGGTAAATGAAGAATACCAAATGAAGGATGACAAATTGACCCCATACAAGAAACTAGTGGAAAGCCTCAAATAATTCTTCATTGACATCATGTTTGAGAAAATACCAAGGGAAAAAAATAGGGAAATAGATGTTATGGAAACAATTGGATCACTATAGGATATCCCATGCAACATCCCTAAGCAAGAATTCCTTGTAGAGCAGCTTCTCATACCAGCTTTTGAGGTACCAAAGTCTAAATTCGTGTGTGAAATCATTGGTCTCAGTGACCCTTGGTATCATTACATATACACCTACTTGAAAATAGGAGTCCTCCTCGTTGATATCACCTTGAACCTTAAAAGAAAATTTGTCAAAAATTCATCCTGTTTTGTCATCTTAGGAGACACCCTATATCGTAGGAGTATCAAGGGAACCCTGTTATGATGCCTTAACCCTGAAGAAGCTTTGAATACTTTAACTGAGGTACATAATGGCATTTGTGGGTCACATTCGAGTGGTATGACCTTGGCTAAGAAACTGCTAAGGACTGGGTACTACTGGCCTACAATGGAGAAGGAAGCTCACGACTATGTTCAAAGATGTGTGCAGTGTCAACAACATGGGGACCTCATCCATGCACTAGCTTAGGGGCTCCATCCAATCATTACACCTTGTGCCTTTTCACAATGGGGGCTCAATCTCATTGGTAAAATCACTCCCACCTCGTCTAGTGGACATAAGTTCATTATCACTGCAATGGAGTACTTCACAAAGTGGGAAGAGGCCATCCCAATGACCTATAGTACAAGAAAGAAAATTTCCAAGTTCATCCTGAACTACCTAATTTTCTGCTATGGTGTCCCTCAAGCCATTATCTTAGATAACGTGACACCTTTCAAAAACTAGGATGTTCGAGACCTATTCCAAAAGTTCAATATCCAACATCACTTCTCCACACCATATTACCCCCAAGGCAACGGCCAAGCTAAGGCTACCAATAAAACCATCTTGAAAATCCCAAAGAAAATAGTCAATGACGTTGGTTGTGACTAGCACTTACAGCTAAATCCTTCCCTCTTGGCTTACTGAATAAGCATCCACACACCAATAGGTGCAACCCCATTCTCCCTAGTCTATGGATCAGAAGCCATCCTTCCCATTGAAATCAAGCTCCCATCATTAATAATATCATTGCAAAATCTCATCACGAATGAAGAATATCAAGTGTCATGGTTGAACGAGTTAGAACTACTAGATGAGCGGTGCATGGATGCCTTAAACCACCTACAAGTCTACCAAAACCTTCTCAAAAGGAGATACAATAAGAAGATCAAGAGTTAGACTTTTCAAGTCAGAGAGCTCGTATTGAAGGAGAATCAGAAGAATGTACCAAATCCAAATAGCAAGGGAAATTTTGAACCCAATTGGTTGGGACCCTTCATCATCTTGACAAGTTACAAATTAGGAGCATATCAGCTATCAACACCTAAAGGTGAACCTCTACAACAGCCCATGAATAGCTCCCATCTCAAAAAAATTTATGCCTAATATTTTAAGGTA
Source organism: Sequoia sempervirens (assembly GCA_007258455.2). Classification (NCBI taxonomy): domain Eukaryota; kingdom Viridiplantae; phylum Streptophyta; class Pinopsida; order Cupressales; family Cupressaceae; genus Sequoia; species Sequoia sempervirens. Next base: position 328,050,598 of record VDFB02271358.1, on the reverse strand, counting down.
TAAATCCAAAATACAAAAAAATTAAAAAAATATAAAAATCCAAAAAAAATAGAAAAGGGATTGAAAACAGTAAAGAAAAAAATTGTCCTCTAGTGAAAACCACTTCGGTGGCGCTTTGGGAAAGTACCTTAGTGAAAACCTACCAAACATATGCCTTGTGTAAATAAGCACTTTCCATCCACTATGATCTTTATTGCTTGTTTTGCATCATTCATCCACCACACTTCCATATCCCCTTCCATCACCCATCTGTGTCTGCATCATAGCTTGATCATGTGTTTGTATCATGTTCCCTCCTAATACTACTTGGCCTATTCTTAAGATTAGTTGTCCTACCTATATTCAGAGTAGTCTATCGCACCATGTTGGGGGCATGTTCTTATACCTACATTGGATCAGATTTGTGTATATTCTTGAAGTCTTCTTTAAAATCAGAAAATCCAAAAACATTCATAAAATTAAAAAATCCAAAAAACATTCAAAAAATCAAAAAATCCAAAAACATTCATAAAATCAGAAAATCCAAAAACATTCAAAAAATCAGAAAATCCAAAAACATTCATAAAATCAGAAAATCCAAAAATATTCAAAACATATCAAAAATCCAAAAACAGGTCAAAAAGTCCAAAAAAGTCAAAAAAATAGAGTTGCCTTGTCAAACTATGGGTCTTTGAGCTCTAAATGTAGGCAAGGCCATCATCGATGTGCCCCTGAGACACCCTAGGTCAGTCCTTTAGGAGTTTGTCGTAATAAACTAACAATCCATTTGTTCATGTTTCATCAATAAACGAGCCTATGTCAGTCAAACTATGTGGTATCTGCATGTATAACATAGGAAAGGCTAATCTTTGATTAGCCCTGGAGACCCCTAGGATAGGTCTTTAGGTTAGGTTCTTGGTCAAAATCTCAGAAAACACAAAAACATTGGAAAATTTGAAAATCAAAGCATTTGTAAAACATCTCAAAAAATACCAAAAACAACCTCAAAACATTTCAAAACTCCAAAAATATCCAAATATTTGAAAAAATCCATCCACCCCATCTCACGATTACCCGAAATAAACATCCACTCATAATAAGTGATCAACACTCCCAAACTTGGGTGAAACAATCAGAAACAAGTCTAGCATCTAAAAGTGAACACTCAAATGTCAAGGTCTCAAGTCTAGGTTAGTAGGTAAACAAGTTGGTAAACTCTTGATATTAATAGCCCATCATCCAGTCAATCCCAATCATCTGATAATATCATGTCCTACGTTGCATCCTTCATACAATGGACATCAACATCAGGCATCACCATAGTTTAGTCTTGGCTAGAGGTATGAAGAACATTAGCTTGTTTGTTTACTTGATCTTTTCTTTTGATTTATCTTATAGCACTCATTCCAATGACCTCTCGATGATGTCTAATCAAAACAATTTAGAGAGAAAGGAATGGGGCATTTATCATTATATTTTTATCTACTGTGCTTGTTGGATATTCTTGTAATATAACCTTGGTCATTCTTACTTTGTTTGGTCTATAGGGAGGGTGTTTTGAATATCTTGTTGACCACATGGGAAGGTTCTACCTTTCTATGTTTTGGTCCGAGATGTTTAAAATATCCTAACTGCATTATAAATAGGGTCCCATATGCTAGGTGTGAACAAGGATACTCCTATCTAATTGTCAAGTCAAAGTCCATCACACTAAGTACAATGTCATCCCAGTTCTATATGCCTTGATTCATCGTATCTATGTGTGTTATCAAACATAAGGAAAGTAAGCTCTTTATGTCCCCAATCTCTAATAAGTGAAACATCATCAATCTCTCATCATTATTTCTAATAAAGTCTCAGCATATTATGGACTTGTTGGATCCTCTTTTCATCATCTCATTTCTTCTTTCTTCTCTCTGCGCTAACATGGTATCATGACAATCAACCAAACATCACAAATGCATCCATCCTACATCCACAAACCATCAGCATACCACATATCATTCATATCATACATAATAGGAAACACCAATCATTTCACATGCATTACATTTCCATCATTCCACCATAATATAGATCTGTTAGTCTAAGCATCTCATAAACCATACATTTGCATAAAACATCCATTGCAGAATCATATAGGCATCATCAAATCATCCATACATACATACATACTACATCATCATATTACACATAGAAAAGATGTTGCAAAGAGAAAAAGAGCATATCATAACATCATCCATCTCATCCATCTCATCCATCTCATAGGCATTGCATCATCATTTCAGTTGTTTAGGATAATATAGATTGGTTATTCTAAGCATCTTAAAACCATCTCATTTTCATCATCATCACACCATCCATACATCCATCTTGAACCTCTTTGTCGTGAGATCAACCCTCAAATTGAACTTTTCGCTTGATCTCTCGAGGGGGTAGTGTACCAATATACTTCTTTCCACTAGGGCATCCAAAAAAAATAAAAATTGAACTTTGATCTCAACAAGATTATTCTTTGAACCAATGCAGTAGGTACATTGCTTCAAAGAGGGGCAAAATGTAGACAATATACTGGTTGACATCATGCATTTGATTCTGATTAACTAACTTTGATTGTTCCTTGATCAACCAATTAATAATCTTTATTTAATTAATTCATCAAAATTCCTCCTTTAATTAAATAAATTAACTTTATTTAATTAAACCCTAATTCCTACTTTAATTAAATAAATCAACTTTATTTAATTAAGTCATAATGTTCTCGCTTTGATTAAATAAATCAACTTTATTTAATTAAGTCCTAATGTTCTGTCTTTGATTAAATAAATCGACTTTATTTAATTAAATTCTAATGTTCCTCATTTAATTTAATTAATTAAATTACTAATGGTCTTTATCCTCTCATTTGATTTAAATAAACCCAAATATTTAAATTAAATGTCACAATCAACTAAGTTAGTTAATCCTAAATTAATTAACTCCTAACACTAATCCTCCATTCCTCTAGCTTTTGACTCCACCCTTGGGTAAGTCAACCTTGGTCAAGTTGCACATGTAAATCAATTTATTTTATTTAAAATTACCCTATTTTCATTCAAATATGACATATTCTTGGAATATTCCACTTATTTGGACTTTCCCTCCCAAAGGACTTTTTTCCTCCAACTTGTCATTTAAAGCTCTTACATGTCCTCTCCTTGAGCCACCTTGGCATTAAAAGCACTTGCACCTCCTCTTACACAAGTCACCTCTTCAAATTCAAATTTCACCTACATGCATGCAACATGCACATTGTTCAAAATGTGTTCCACTCCCCTTCATTAGCATGTTGACAAGTGGCACAATGCCATTGGTCCCTTCTTTAATCCCACATTCATCCTATTCTTCAATATTCAACTCTTATTCATTATAAATAGAGGCCTTTTCTATTGATTTGAGGATAGAAATTCATGCAAATACATTATCGTCATTTGAGTCCAAAGCATCCATGATTCTATCCACAATTTCATCCAAGTTATCATAGAATTTTATCATCCATAGTGAGTTTATTGGCATTTTGCATCAAGAATCACACATCTATCATCAAGCTTAAGGGCTTCTTTCCACATCAAAGAAGCACCAATTCCCCAATGGGATGCTGGTTTGACCATTTAGAATAGAATTTCATTAGTAGTTTATTTGATTGCTTTACTTTGATTTCATGTTCTTGTGTTAGAATGAAATTCATGGGGAATGCTTGTTTACACTTGTTTAAGGACTAATGTTTGCTTGGTTTTCCATGTTTGAGTAGGTCTAGGAAAAGTATTCACAGTTTCAAAGTCAGTCCTATTCTTATCTTTGAGGGAGAGCTTATAGTTGTTTCATAAGTCTATTTTCAATCCATGAATAATGAAACTCCTCATAGACCCTATAAAGTAGGATCTTTTGTCGAGGAGGAGATATAGGTAGCTAGTTATCTATTTACCATTATTACTCAGTAGTTGTAGAAATAGAATGTGTGCTACATTACAAAGATCTTCAATAGATTAATGTTAAATTTCATGTGAGTTTAGTGTTAGAATGCAATAAAGGAAATTGGTTTGATATCATGATTTTTTTAGTGAGTGTTTGATAAATTCTATGGAAGTAACAACTCAGGCAAGGGCCACTTGAGGTACTTCTAAACCACTTTAGTTTTAGTTGTTAGAATAGATAATGCATTATGAATTTAGTCGGTAGTTTCCAATTATATAATCATGAACGAATGTGTTACATTTACAGTGGTAGAGGAGATCCCCAGATGCATGTGTCATATTTTGATGCCATGTGTATTAATTTATTCCATCATGATACTTTGCTGGAAAAACTATTCCTGTGTTCTCTCAAGGACACTACCTTGGAACAGTATTTCTCTCTCCTAGATAATTCTATCTTTTCTTTTGATCAGCTTGTGAATCAATTCTTACATAAATTCTAGGCTAATATCAGATCAAACATTTCTTTTACCGATCTCATTTGATGTAAGTAGGGTCCGCATGTGAAAGTGGTTGATTTGATCACCCATTACCAAGCTATCTTTTGTCAAATCTCCTATGTCTTGCCAGATTCTAATGTACAACAAGTGTTCATTGGGAACTTTCTACCAACATTGTGACATAAATTTCTTCTAATGAAATATCCATCTTTCACCCATTTTTGTGATGCTCTATGTGAGTACAAACTGATAATTGCTCAGTACAAGGATTCTTCCTCATCCTTCTATTTGGATGGTCGTTTATCGATGTCTATCTCTAGAGAGTTAAGGAAAAATAAATTGGTAGATGTGATTGACATATTAGTATGGGTTGACTACACTTGATCCATGAGGATACAAAGCATAAAGAAGTCACTAAATTTCAATACCAATAAGATCAATCAATTTAAAACTAAACTAGGAATCCATTAAAACTAACATACTAAATCACGAAGGTTTCAAAAACACCTATTCTAATTCATTGAAACTTATCCTCTTAGGGGAGTGGTGTCACATTAATGTGTAATGGAAACCCTTTCCCAATCCCTTGGATAATGAGCTTGTTTCGATCAATTCTATTGAAGAGAATCGATGAAATCATTGATAGATGTGTGTAAAAACATGATTTAATGCTAAATTAACATTATGCAAGCTATTTTAACATGATTTATGCTAAGATGACCGATATGGATGTATGCAAAGCTAATATAAATGGATTTTAAGCTAAAATGATTCAAACCCTAATTACCAAAGAAGCCAAATGGGCACATCTATGTTATCATGGAAGCCATTAAAGGAGGCTAAGCTAATATGCAAGTAAATTAAGCTAAAATGATGTAAAATGTGAGTGCAAGTGTAAATGATTTTAACAACATAAGTTTTTTGTTAAGATCCATTTGTCTCAAAATAGTGACCTATTTATAGGAGGACAAATGAGAAATGAAGGGTTAAGATTAAAAAGGTTAATCAATGGTCAAAAATGGAAGAAAGATGAAACATGGATCATGGATAAATGATCACATGGATCAAGAAAAGAATCAAGGGCCCATATTCTTCCAAGAAAACACACTCAAAACTTTCACAAGAAGTCTTGTAATTTTGTTAGGAGGGAGAATATTCCTTTTTTTCAAATGAGTGAAGAAAGATAATATTCTTTGGAATATTTTCATGGGTGAGGGAAAATTAGATATTTAGCAAATTAAAACAAAGTTTAATTGTGCAAAAGGGAAAGGAATATTCCATGGGAATATTCATTTTGGAGGAATGTGCAAAGGAGGAATATTCCCTTGCAAGTGGGGGGGAATTAGATTAATTAGTAATTGATAATTAAAACAAAGTTTTAATTATGTCAATTTAGGGGAATTTCATAATATTCATTAAATAAATGATTTAATAAAAAGGGGAAAGTGAAATGATATTTAATTAAATAACTTAGAGTTATTTAATTAAATAAGAGGACTTAGGGGATTAAATTAAATAATTTTATTTATTTAATTTAATAGGATGAAATGTTACCATGAAAGGGAATGAATTCGCCTAATTACGCTAATTAGATCAATAGATGAAAATGATGCAATTAATTAAATAGCTAGGCTAATTTAATCAATTAAGTGAAAAGAAGATGGTTTTTAGGATGAAATTATGTTAGTATATCTGATTCAAGTGTGTGATATCATTCAAGACATTTTTAAGTGTCTACATTTTTCCCCTCTTGAAGCGAGGTACCTATTACGTTGGTTCAAAGACTGACGCTTTTCGAATTAAAACTGCTGCTTAGATAAATATATATATATATATTTAGATGCCCCACTGTTGCTCCAATGGAAGGAATAAGCTGGTTCTCTATCCCCTTGAGAAATTGGGCAGCAATTTTGAATTTTGGGTTCATTTCTCAACAAAGGTTAAGATATATGTGAAGGTGCTAAAACAGGCCCCAAGATACCAAAAATGGCCTTAGAAACACCAAAACTGGCTCAAAATAGGTTGCACAAGGATGGAAATAGGTAAAATAGGTGAAAACCCTAGCTTTTGGATGAAATTAGAGCAAAAAACCCTAATTTTTAGGCTTAAATATGTGATGAAGGGTCACTTTCAATTCATTTGTGCATTCACACCTTAGAGATTTAGTGCATTTTGAGCTCTGACACCTTGGAAAAATGGATCGCCATGTGCTTCCTCTTCACCTTTTGGATAGGGTTCGAGAGTACCAGTGGCGAGCAGTTGCAGGACCCCGGGTATGTGACTCAAAACTTTTCTTGATTTTTCTTTTAGGTGCATTTAATAGGGGCTCAAAGTTAGGTCCTCTAGCACGTCGCTATAGAGCAACACTTTTGAAGCGTTGGAAGTGTCGTTATTGATGCGAAAGTGACACACTTAGTGTTCATCGACACACCCCAATATTTTAGTAGAGCAACGCATATGATTATGGATTCACAAGGGGAATATAGTGACACATAGGATTTTCATGTTTAGCATTTCTTTAAAAAGCAATGGTCAATGCACTTAAGTTTTAGCGATGCACCCCAATATTTTAGTAGAGCAACGCACCCCAATGTTGATTCACTATTGAGCGTAGAAACGCGTGTCATCAAAATGGCGATGCACCTCCCAAATGGATACATTGATGCACTCAAAACTCAATGACACTATTGATTTTAGCGACGCTTTTGATGTTTTTGGATGCAAAGTCTTAAATTTTGACTTTTTTTTTTACTTTTTTGACAAATTGACATTGTGTGTGTGATGCGTGTAGGAGGATCCTCCATTGTTGATGTCGCGAGAGCATCGATCATACATTCTATCAACGGCCCAAGATTTTGATGACTTGGAGGTAGAGCAATTGGGTATATTGGGGTTAGGATTTATTGCATTCTTTCCTAAGGTTAGGACCCATCTCGCTGTGATGACTACATCGATCAAGAGGTGACACAGTGAGACCTCTTCATTTCACTTTCCTATTGGGGAGGCAACCATCACACTAGAGGACGTGTGGCACATTTTTCAATTACCGATTTATGACAAGCGTGTCATATATGACATAGATGTCACGAGATACGTATGTCTCTCACTTCTACACAGACAAGAGATCATCCCGGTGAGCTCTCAGATAGATCTCGATGTGTATCAGGATTGAGTTTCCATATTTAGATTGTTCATAGTTGCACTGATCTATGGAGTTATTGTCCTAGACCAACAAGGCAGAGGCTTCAGTCCCAGATGGGGATTAGTTTGGGAGGGCATGCTTAGGAGGACCACCATGTATGCATGGGTTCTATTCCTCCTTGCTTCATTGTACCATGACATGCATGAGGTCATCTATCGAGAGGGTAGGAGCATTGGAGCAGGTGTGACTCTACTCCACATTTGGACATACAAGCATATTGTTGTATTGAGGCCCTTGGTTATTTTGGTAGATGTTCACAAGGATGAGCCTATAGCCTTTAGATACGGGGTGTTGATGACACTACAATGCAGGTGCTATAGGTCTAGCTTAAAGGCATCATGTCATTGATGACATGATGGTGTTCATATGGAGGTCATGGATACAACATCCAAGATGGTACGACAGCCAATAGCAACTGGATTTTGCTTGTCAAACCTAACACATATAGGGTAGAGAGCACACCATCATTGAGTGATACCTCCTAGACCGTGTTGCTCGACAGTTTGGCGAGGTACAAGATGTACCAGCTCAAGATTATACTATAGTGTTTTCCAGATCACAGAGAGAGGTTTAGTGGGGAGCCCAGATTGATCCCCAAGTGGCCATTGATGACTTCAGATAGCTCGTCCCATAGTCATGGGCATATGATCAGGGCCTTCTAGATTTGGGGACTACCCTAGCATATGATGTGTGGTTCAGGCCACCTACTCACCTAACAGATCTAGCATGGGGATACCCCAAAGGCAGAGGAAAAGGTAGAGGCAGAGGAAGAGGTAGGGATGGTGGTCAAGGAAGAAGCCAGTAGGATAGGATTTAGGTACTAGGTGATGGGAACCAACAACAGCCAGATCAGGCACAAGTGCCAAGGAAGTAGGGTGGACATGATGAACATTTTCTGGGGACATCACTACCTCCTCCACCCATACACCCAGATGCAAAGCTACAAGAATAGCTGCAAGAAGTTACTATAGAGAGTGATTAGCTATGATAACAACTTTAGGCCATGACATCCTAAAGGGATCAAGAGGTTCAGTTGTAGTAACAATTGGACTTACAATTGGCTTAGGAGATTGTGTGGAGACAACAGTTGGAGGCGGTGACCAGGTAAATGAAAGAAGATGAGTTCATGAAACATGGAAGTTTTTTCCTTAGCAAAAAACCTGAAATTGACTTCAACAAAATGGGATCATGTTTAGGTTTGAGGGCCCGAGCAAAAAATGAGATCCCATTTTTTAAAAAAATGGATCCCATTCTGAAATGGGATCTCGTTCTAAAACGAGATCTCATATCAAAAAAAATAAAATAAGTTTTTTCTAAAATGGGATCCCATTTTTAAAAAGCAGGATCTCGGTTGGAAAATGGGATCCCGTTTCAAAAAAACATAAAAATTAATTTTTTATAATTTTAAGAAACAGGATCCCATTTCTTAAAATCATTAAAAAAAAAATTATGAAACAGGTTCTCAGTTTAGAATGGGATCCCATTTTTAAAAATTTGATATTTTGGTCATATTTTTGCTTTGTTTTTCAGTTCATGAAAAAGCTTGGGGACTTGAACCTAAGCTTTGGACCTGGTTTGACCTGCAAGTTGAAGGTCTTGGCAATGTCACAAGAAAATAGTGACTTTGGGCATATGTCTAAAGACATTTTTTGTAGATTTTTTTGATGAACTTAAAACCCATTATAGATGAGACAGTGTAGATTCTAAATATGTAATTTTTTTTACAATTGGATTATTTTTTCTATTTGTCAATTAATTTCTAATGAAACTGGTCCATAAACTTGAATTATCAAGGTTTTTTAGTATTTTAATAACTTTTTTATTAACATAATTTTTAAAAAAAAAATTGTACAAAAACGTACTTCAAACAATTCTTTTCAATTTAAAAAAAATGAAAAATGATAAGTTTAGGTCATCTTATGCATGACGTACATGACAATTTTTCAAAACACCAAATATGGCCAGTAAAAAAATAACAAAAAAAATATTCAATAAAAAGTTATAAAAAAATATGGAAAGCGTGCTTCAGTTAATCTTTTCCCAAAAGGATTTAGAAAAATATGATTATTTAGGTCAAAATATGGATGACGTACACGTGCATGGTATGGTAAAAAAAAAGTGACTTTTAAACAGTGGTTTTTAGAAATGCCTATTGAAAATCAATTTGTATCATCTGGGTATTGAAATAAATTACACATTTGGAAACTAGACTCTGAGTACTACATTTTATGATTAGTGAATTTTTCCAATATTCCATCTCTAAGTGCTTCAAATTTTAAGGTAAAATGTGTTGAATTCTGAAAAATAAGGGAAAACACTTCCACTAAATGCCCAAAAAGTGGACTCAACTTCTTGCCAACACCCGACTGTAGCTTAGCAGGGGCGGATAGTATCGGCTCGACTATATAGAGAGGTAGTTGAAGAGGTTGCATATTACCACATGCATTATCATCATGATGTCCCTCAGACGATGAGAGAGCCTAACTTTTCACAGTGGAGAGGAACACCACCTAGATCCAAGGATCATCCATTGGTTAGGGGTGAGTCGAGTAGCCACCAGGGCTACCCTATTCATGTAGACACTCGTTGATTGTTTCTCGATTATTTATATAGATATTCATTCATGGGATCCTTTTTGATAGCCTCATGGATATTTTACTTTTTATTTGATATACATACGTTGATTCAGATATTGTATCATGATAGTCACCACTTTTTGCTATATGTATATGAGATGATCTAGATTTGATATGATGTGCCTTTATTTCATGCTTTATGAATGTATGGATGCATATGTTATGATGTGATGTGATATGCTTATGACATGATTATGTATGGATGCTATATAATGGATGTACTTATTTTATTTATGTTTATGTGATATGCGATGATGTAATGTTTACGATATATGTGATGTTATGAGAGGAATGTAGTGGAATGTAATGGATATGTTATCTTATTTTTCGGTATCTTTTTATGCTATGGATGATGCTATCATATGATATGCTTATGCAGATGATATGGATGTTTATGCAAGATGTTATGGATGTATTATTTTTGATGTACCTTTTATGTTGCAATTTATGATGTCATGATTTATGTATGGATATGGATGCATATAGTATGGATGGTATAAATGTTCATGATATGGATGTGATAAATGATAATGTCATGGATTAAATTTCCCATTATTATGATATGCTATGATAATGTAAGATGTATGGATGTTGATGATTTGTGGATGCAGGATGGATGCATGATGATGTTTTTGTTGACTATCATGATACTGGGTTAGCGTGGAAAGAAAAATAAGATGATTTAACCATTGATTTTGAATATTGATTCAAAATTACAAGTCTATGATCCACCAAGACTTTATTAGATGATGGGGAGAGATGATGATGATTTTCTCATATCTTCGGATTGGGATTTTTTGTCATTCCTTATGTTTGATATAACACATAGTGACAATGCATCAAGGTACTGATAACCAGGATGGCATTGTATCTAGTGTAATGGACTTTGACTCTACAAATAGATAGGATAGTTCTTGTTCACACCTTGACATATAGAAACCTCGTCGGAATGTAGTTTAGTAGTTTAGAATATATCAGACCAAAGAATAAGCAATAGTCAACAATCTACTCCAAGCAACCTCCCTACACACAACTAAGCAAGTATGCACCAAGATTATTTTACAAGAGTATCCACAAGCACAAAAAAAAAAGATAATGATTGATGCCCCTTTCCTTTCTCTCTAATTTTTTTTGATAGAAATCATCGAGAGGTCCTCATAATGGGTCATTGAGATAAATCATAAGAAAAGATCAAAGACAAATAGTTTGCTTCATCTATATCTCTTGCCAATTTAATATAGCTAAGGCAATTTTTTATGTTGATGTCCATCATAGGAAGGATGCATCCTAGGACATGTTGATCAAGTGTTTAGATTAGGATAAGATGTGTGAAAAGTCGTTGATACAAACTTCTCTGACTTGTTTACCTATGATCCAAAATTTAGATTTTGACACTTAGGTTCTCACTTTACGACTTGCGATACTTGCTTTCTATTTACTTTACCAAAGGTTGAAGATGATGATTGATTTATTATGGGTGAAGGTTATTGTGAGTGAAAGTGAGATGGGATGGATGGTTTTTTATTTTCCTAGAATATTTCAATGTTTTTGGTGTTTTGAAAATCTTTTGAGGCTATTTTTAGTCTTTTTTGAATGTTTATGTGAATTTTTTGGTCTTTAATTATTTGAGGTTGTATAGGGTTTTTCTAAGTTTTCAAATGTTTTTGGTTTTTTTGAATGTTTGGATGTTTTTTGTATTTTCTAAGTTTACAAATGTTTAAGTTTTTTTTTGAATTTTTAGATGTTTAGGGATTTTCCAAGTTTTTGACCAAGAACCTAACCTAAAAGACTATCCTAGGGGCCTCAAGGGCTGATCAAAGATAAGCCGTGTTTATGTTATACATGTAGAGATCACAAAGTTCTAGTAACTTGACTCATTTGTTGATGATGAGATATGAACACTTGATGGAATTTCAGTTTATTATGACGAACTCCTAAAAGACTAACCTAGGGTGTCCTGGGGGCACATCAATGATGTATTTTCCTACATTCAAGCTCAGAGACTCACAGTTCGACAAGGTACTATTTTTGGATTTTTGATGTTTTGACCTTTTTAGGGATTTTGATGTGTTTTGGATGTTTTGGATTTTTTGATTTTACAACTTTTCAAATGTTTTTGGATTTTAGTTGTACTAGATTTTGATGTTTTTGGATTTTTTGATTTTGCAAGTGTTTTTGGATTTTGATAGGATTTTATGAATGTTTTTGGGATTTTCAAAGATTTTGATAATCTTAAGATATACAAGAACCCAATCCGATCCAGAATGAATTTCCCCCAGTGTGATGTGATAGACTACCTCAATATAGGTAGAAAAAGCTGACATTAGGAATATGCCAAGCAGTACTAAAGGGGAATAGGATACTTCACAATATCAAGCTATGATACAGATGTGGATGGGCGATGGAATAAATAGGATGAATGATACGATGGATGGATGGATGGGTGGAATGATAGGATAAAGATCCCAAGATAGATGGATGTCCTTTATTTACACAAGGTGCTTGTTTGCCAGGTTTTCACCAAGGTACTTTCTCAAAGCACCACCGAAGTGGTTTTCACTAGAGGACGATTATTTTTCTCTTTACTTTTTAAATCCTTTTTCTCATTTTTTTGGATTTTGATCATTTTTTATTTTTCTATATTTTTAGATTTACACCCTTCAAGCCTAGGTGTAAATTTTTTTAAGATGCAATGTATTGGTTTGTTCATGTAAGGGTTCCCCTTCAAGCATTGGCAATTGATATGATCATGATCCATAGCTTGTTGTGACAACAAAGGGACCCAACCAGTTAGGCTCAAACTTTCCCTTACTATCCTAATCTGAAATATTTTTCTAATTTTGCTTGAGAACAAGATCCCCTACCTGAAAAAACTGCCACTTGATCTTCTTGTAATAGCTCTGTTTCAGTCATTTTTGATCTACTTGCAAGTGATTAAGGGCATCAAGACGACATTCATCTAAGAATTCTAGCTCATTCAGCTGAGATACTCTATATTCATCATCAATGATTAGGTTTTGTAGTGACACCCGCATTGATGGAAGCTCAACCTCTATAGGAAGGATGGCTTATGATTCGTAGACCAAGGAGAATGGGATGGTACTAGTAGGTGTGCATATATTGGTTCAATAGGCCCAGAGGGTGGGATTTAACTGTAGATGCCAGTCACGGCCAACTTCATCGATTGTTTTCTTTAGGATTTTCAGAATGGTCTTGTTTGTAGCCTCAGCTTGACCATTACCCTGGGGGTAATATGGGGTAGAGAATCGACATTGGATGTTAAATTTTTGACATAGATCTTTCAAATATTGATTCTTGAAAGGTGTTCTATTATCTAAAATAAGGGCTTGCAGAACACCATAACGAAAAATAAGGTAATTCAGGATAAACTTGGAAATTTTCTTCCCTTTTATGTAGGTCATCGGAATGGCTTCAACCCACTTGGTAAAGTACTTAGTGGCTGTTATGATGAACTTATGGCCATTAGATGAGGTGGGATTAATTTTTCCTATGAGGTCAAGCCCCAACTATGAGAAAGGCCAAGGTGTGACCATTGGTTGTAACTCCTGAGTTGGAGCATGAATAAGATCTCCATGTTGTTGACATTAGACACACTTCTACACATATTGATGAGCTTCTCTTTCCATGGTTGGCCAGTAGTACCATGTCCTCAACAATTTCTTAGCTAAAGTCATACCACTAGAATGGGAACTGCATATGCCATTATGTACTTTGTTAAGGAAGGCAAGGCTTCCTCTTGGTTAAGACATCAAAGTAATGTCCCCTCGACACTTCTTCAATAAAGGTTATCACCTAGGATCATGAATTGAGATTCCTTTTTAACAAGGTCTTTTTAAGGTTGGAGGTGATATCAGATGGAAGGATTCCTCTACTAAGATAGGTAAATATATCATGATACCATGGGGATCCAAGACCAATGATGACACACACAAATTCAGATTTAGGGATTTCAAAATTTGGTACAAGAAGTTCTACCAAGAATTTGCATTGAAGGACAAGTGTGACATGTCTAACAATTATCCAATTATTTCCATAGCATTTTTTGCTTTATTGTTCATGCGAGGAATCTATTCAAAAGTTATATCTATGAAAAGGTCCTTGAGACTCTCTACCATCTTCTTGTAAGGAGTAAGCTTTTTATCGCTAGTTTGGTAATCGTCATTGACTTGGTTGATAACCAGTTGCGAGTCCCCATAGACTTTCAATTCTTGTATCTACCATTGAACTACTATCCTTAGACCTATGATTAGGGCCATGTACTTAGCAATATTGTCAGTACACAGAAATGATAGCCTATATGACTTCATAATGCAATCACCTTAAGGGGTGATAAAAAGGATACACACCCCTGATCCATGTTGGGTGAATGATCCATCAAATTACATTTTCCATTGATTGGTTAGATTGGCAAGGAATACTAATTCATCAGGGAATTCATATATCAACGGATTCTCTACATAGATAGGCGCATCTACTAATTGTTCTGTGATCACTTGTCCTTTGATTGCCTTGCCCTCCATGTACTCTATGTCAAATTCAATCAAGATCATTACGCATTTGGCCATTCGTCTGGTGAGAGTTGCTTTGGATAATAGGTATTTCAAGGGATCTATATTTGCAATAAGCTTTATTTGATGCGACAACATGTAGTTTCTAAAATTTTGTGAAGCAAAAACCACTGCTAAGCATGCTTTCTCAATAGGGGAATAGTTCATTTCATATCCTACCAAGGTCCTACTGATTTAATAGATAGCTCTTTCTTTTCCATGTTCATCATGTTGTGCTAGGAGAGTGCCTAGTGCTGTTGATATTGCTGAGATATATATAATCAATGGCTTGTGTGGTATCAGCGGCATGAGAACTAGAGGTGTCAATAGGTAGTCCTTGATTTGTTGAAAATATTTATCACACTTCTCATCCCACTTGTAAGTTATTCCTTTATGGAGAAGATGTGAGAAAGGATGGATCTTATCTGATAATTGTGCTATGAAGCTTCTGATGGATTACAACCTTCCTTGTAACCCTCTCATTTTCTTCAATGTTTGTGGTGGTTCCATGTCTAGGATGGATTTTACCTTTATCCCTCTTTGTGATACATTGTATCCAAGAAGCTTCCCTAATGTAACCTCAAAGACACATTTTTTTGGGTTTAGCCGTACATTATATTCTTCAAGTATATCGAAGATGGGTCCTAATACTTCTATATGCTCACTTCTTTTCTTTGATTTTTCCAAAATATCATCCACATAATCTTCAATTGTTGTGTGGATCATGTTGTGAAATATGAGGGTCATTTCTCTTTGATAGTTTTCTCCTGCATTCTTCAACCCAAATCGCATCATGTTCTAGCAATATGTTCCCCATGGACAAGTGAATATCATTTTGTGTTGATCCTCTTTGGTGATCATGATCTAATTGTAGCCAAAAAAAATCCATGAGTGATAGAATTTCATGCCCAGTTGTTAAATCCACTATGATGTCAATGTTAGGAAGAGGGAAATCATCCTTCGAGCATGCTTTGTTTAAGTATATAAAATCTGTGCATATTCTGATGCCCCTAGTGGATTTGGAGATTGGTACCAGGTTGGAAATCCACTCAAGATAATATATCAGTCAGATAAATCCAATAATGAGAAGCTTTTGTAACTCAATTTTCATCAAGAGTGCTATCTGAGGGTGCATTTTTCTCAGTTTCTGCTTCACTGGTTTAGCTCCAAGATAGACTGCTAAATGATGCACAACCACTTCTGGATCGAGCTCAATCATATCTGTGTATGACCATGTAAATTTGGCTCTTCTCTCTTTCAAGAATGCTTCTAGTTTTTTTTGTTCTTCATCTAACAAGGATTTGACATAGAAAGTGATCTTGGGTGCTTCTTTTGTTCCCACATTGATTGGAGTGGCCTTCTCTGCTAACACTGCTGAATTTTTTGGATGCATTGCACTAAGGGTGAGATTCAATCCGTCATCCTTGGGCACCTCAAAGAGGTTTTCACCCTCATATATGTCCTTACTTTTTACTATTTTAGCATTATAAAGTGCCATAGTGTTGTTTTCACTCAAAGATTTGCATGTTAGTTGTATTTCATCCATTTTGTGACTAAAGGATTCAATCATCTCCTTGCAATACACCCCTATATCTATATCTATATCAAAAATAGCTTTGTGATCCCCATATGGTATGCTATCACAGAGTCCCATGAATTCATAGATTACTTCATCATTTTTGAATAAATCTATAATCGGTGGTCCTCCTTGGTCCAGGTCAATGAGTTGGGGGTATACTAGTCTTATTTTAGTGTTTTGATCATTTAGGGTGAAGTATGTTGTGGATATCATGAAGAAAGAGTTATTCTCAAATAGATCAACATTAAAGGGGAAGTCATCTAGGGGAGTATCACATGATGTTGGTAACCAAGAGGAAGCCTCAACCCATTTAGTGGAAGTACTTTTTCTAAGAAGGGTAACCTTACTAGTAGTACAACCTAGGCTAATATTTTTTAAACGTCTCTCAAGAATGATGGGTTCTAGCAAACCATTGCCATTTTTTCCCAATTTCTCATTCTTGTTGTATTCTCACTTTTTCATTAGTTACAAGCCTTTATTGTCATCATCCATGGGAAGAGCGGGGATAGGTCGTTCATCTTGATATAATAGTTTAGAGACATCTTCCTCGTTGATATCTTCATTATTTAGATCCCCCCACTTGGTGAAGGTAGTAGCTGCCATTTTGATTGTTTCATGTTCTTTGTTTCTAGATGTGGGTTTCCCATGGGATTGAGGAGAAAGAGGTAGCTCCCCCAACACAAAATTATCCTTTGTTAGTTTATAATTTCCACAACCATCATCTTGGATCATTACTTTGATGTCAGGAATATTTTGCACAATAGGTTTTTTTTCTTTTGATGTAGATGCAAGGGATGATAGATCAATAAATGAGGAGGATCATGTAGGACCTTCATCATCCTTTGGTATCTAGGGTATCTTATAAAAATTGGCGTCAATATTCTTGTAGTAGTAAATAGGCTTAGGATCTTCATGGATAGTAACTTCTCTACCCTCAAAAGGAAACTTTACACATTGATGGTAGGTCAAAAGCTACAGCTTTTAGGGCATGGATCCATGGTTGGCCAAGCAAGATGTTGTAGGGGAGATCAAGGTCTAATACTTGGCATGTAGTCTTTGCAATTATAGGTCCCACTTAGATGGGTAGTGCAATGATGCCTTGTGATACTCACTCTTGATTATCATATGCTCTGATGGTGGTACTCTTTGTTTTTTCAATAGTATCCTCTGAATAGCCTAGGTTCTTGATCAATTGAAGGGTGAAAATGTTCCGACCAATACCTTCATCTACTATGACACTTTTCACCTTATTCTTATGAATGATGACCTCAAGGTGTAAGGTAGGATAATGAGATGGTTATGATGGTAGGTCTTTCTTTGAAAAGGTGAGATGATTAGTGATATACCCTACCATAGCCTAAAACTGATCAGTATCAATATCCTTAGGGACAAATGATTCGGATAAAGATTTCTCTAATATTTCTTGATGTGTGGGGGACAACCTCAATAGTTCCAAGATAGAAATATATGCCAAGGTCTTTTTGAGCTGATCTAAGAGATTGTATTTGATAGGGTTTGATGTTGACAAAGTGGGTTGTGAACTAGGTTGAGATGGGACTCCTTGGATGGTGACTTTTCAACATCATGTGGTGACTCCACACTCTGCACTAGGTCCTTTGATGGTGACAACAATGATAACACTATCATAGGAAGCGACCACATTGGAATAGGTATGCTGCACATTTGTGTAATCCTTAGCTTTTCCAGTGTTGTTTCCTTTGTTATGATTAGGCATAGGTTTCTTGTATATCTTGAGATCTTGATTATCGGTAGGTACCTCAATAGATATGGCTTCACTCTTGATAAGAATGTGGATGATATTTTTAAGCTTTATATAGTTCATCATTTTGTGTTTTTTTATTTGTGAAAGTCATAAAGATCTTTTTCGTTGTACCAGGGTGGTTTATCATGTGGTTCTTGGTAGTTATTGAAATTGGTAAGTGTTATCAAGTTTGACTCTACTAGTTTCTTCATGATGTTTTCAATATGTTCTGATAACTATGTGTATTTGCATTTTAGATAGTTGTTTTTGTTGAGGGTTTGTCATTGTGTTTCGATGTTTTTTATTTAATTGTTTTGTGGTGGTGTTGTTTGTTGCACAATTGGTTGAACGCTAGCTATTGGAGTGTTATTTGGCCTAGGAGAACTTAGGACCACCTTAGCATCTACCATGCCATCATTGGTTGCATTCTTGTTCTTAGCCCTTGAACACAAGGCTTATCATTTGAACTGGTTGATGGGCGGTTGTCTTTGTAGGCTTGAGTATTTCCTTGTGAGACTAGATCTCTTTCAATGTTAAGAGCTCTAGGGACAAGCTCATCATAAGATCTAATACACTACATATTTATGTGGAAAAATAGATCTGGATCGAGATTGATATAATAATCCCTACTTGTTGTTCATCAGGAATTGGCCACTTACTCTTACTAGCTCTTTGTCTCCATCATTGCAAGAAATTGTTGAAATATTCTCCTTTGTTTTGTTTGAGAGTGTATATCTCTTCTAGGCTTACGTCCATGTCAAGATTAAAGGAGAAGTGATCTATGAATTTATCAATGATTTCTTGGAAGGTTTTGATACCTGGAGGTAACTAGGAAAACCAGTCGATGGTTGTGCCTATTAAGCTTCATGAAAAGAGGTGCATTAAATAGGACTCATTCTAGGTGACCTCCATGCACATGAAATTAAACTCTTTGACATGGTTGATAGAACTTCCCCTCCCTTTGTATTTATTGAATTTTGGAACTTCAAAACCAGGAGGGAATGGTACCATTGTGATGTATCAATCGAATGGATATGGGAACAGGTTCTATGTATGGGGCTTCTTCATTTTTCCCATTCGGATATCCTACTTCTCTTTGGTTAATGCATTTAGTTGTGATGCGACATCATCTTGTGGCTTTTTTGGAGGAACATATGTGGCATATTGTGGGATGGTGGATGGATTTTAGGTGGTATTTTGATATGATGGGTTGTTGTATGGTGTGTATGGTGGTGTGGGATATTGTGAAGGTGATGGTGGTGGAGGTGTATATGTTCCTGACGTGTTTAGGTTGATGATTTTCTATTGTGGACTATAGTAAGAGCCTTGTTGTTTTTTTTGTGTATACTGCTGAGTTAGTAAGGCTTGTTGTTTTTGTTGGGCCATGAGGGCTGCTTGTTGGGCTTGTTGTTGTTGTTGTGCCACTAAGGCTACTTTTTTTTTTTTTCTACTATTGTTGCTATTGTTGTTGTGTTGCTAAGGCTGCTTGCAATTTTTGTTGTTTTTGTTGTGTTGCTAAGGCTACTTGCTAATAAGCCTATTGTGCTTACTGTAAAGCTAGGGCATGTGCTTGCAATGTAGGATCAGTTGGTTGTTGGGACATTTGTGATAGGTTTTGGGCATTGATGTTTTGAATGGGTTGTGGGTTTTTGATGAGAGGTTGGGGGTTCCCTTGTTTTAACATTCCTTGTAAAATGGTGGAGTGGGATGGAGGAATGTAAGTTTGACGTCTTGTTAGATTTTGCAAGATGTGGGAGAATGAGTGGAAAGACGATGTTGGTGCCACCTGGTATTGCGATAGTAATGGCACATTTGAACCTTGAGTCCATTGATTGAAAGAGTTCCCTTGGCTAATGTATGAATGGTTTCCTTGTGTTTGAGATGTGATCAAGGTATTACCATGGTTGATGGGATTTGTGACCAAGGTGTTAGTTTGGTTTGGGTCGATGATGGATGGGATCGATGTGTTCTATGAAACCAATGGTATGGATGAACCAATAGGGCGGCTGGATAGAGATGTCCCTATTTATGTTAAGGGTTGATTTTGTATAAGGGTATTGACTTGCCCTTGTTGATCCTTTTGGGGTACTTGGTCCACACTACCTTGTGTGATGTTAGGCACACTTGTGGTCCTCATGGGGATGGATGATGAGGGGTACCCTTGATATGTTGAAGTGGGCATGGATTCATGAAGTGTAAGTGGTTTATGTTGATGTTGGGGGTGTTCAGGAATGACAGGAGCACCAAAGGTAGGTGTCCAAGTGGTATTTTGGGGTGAATTAGTGTTGAGAGTACCCACAAGTGTGTTGCTTGCAAAAGCTAAAGTATGAAAAAATTCCTTAGCGAGACTAGTTGTGAGGCTAGGTATTTTTTTATATTTAGCCCTAGTGATGAATTTGATGCAATGGTAGAAGAAGTCAGGCCTTCAGTCAAGGGTTGCATGACAAAAGATGGAGAAATTTGGGCTACTTTTTCTAAGGCTTGACATTCCTATTTGTACTCATTGACTTTTTCCTTAGTAAGTTCAAATGGGTTGTTCATGACGTCTTCAATCTCAAATGGTCTTGATGGAGATGAGGGTTGTTGTGATGGGGTAAGATGACTTCTTGGATCAAATTCTTGAGGATTGGTATCACCTACGGTGAATGTGAATTTGGTTTTTTTCCATGATTCTCTTGTGCTGTGATCTTGTCTTTACCATAAATTGTGGGTCACCTATGGGAGAGTGATGTTGATATTTTTAATGTTTAAACACTCTAGTTGACTCAAATCTAGGTAGAAGGGACACTCTAAGTATTTTTGGAGCAGTGGTGAGAATGGGAAATGAAAAGGATGAATGATATGGGGAGTGATCTTTGCAAATGTTCTTGGGACAACACTTTTGACTATTGGTGTGATTTTTGATGTTTGGATAAAGGATGTTAATGTATTCATGAATCTTTAAAGCAGGCTTATGACCTCCAAGATAAACTTGTCCAAAGTTGATATCTAACTTAACTAAGTGCATGGAAAAACATTCATTTCACATACAAGGTTGCTAAGTTAGGGTTTGGGTTGATAGATGTTCAAGTTCAAGGTGTTGGTGTATTCAAATTTTTTGCAAAGATTTGTGAAATGAAGGATGAGTTTTGATGAAGGGGTGAATGAAATGTTTGACCCAATGTTGACCTAGATTGAACCTTTTTTTTCCAAGACCAAGGTAGTGAGAATGATGCTAGACCTATATAGTTTTCAAATCCTAAAGACTCAATGATTAAGGAGAAGTTCTTGTCAAATGTGTAAATCAGGTTCATCCATGAAATAGCATAGAAAGCATCTCATTGGTGATTTATCTCGATTGTGGTACTATCTCAAGATCCTTCTTCTAATATACTTTGAACTACATGATGTCTAAGTTTGAAATAGTGGCATCTGGAATTTCTCTTGAGGATTTTGATTTTGCATGAGATCATTTAGAGAAGTACAATATCATGGAAAAGAGGATATTTATTTCCATGTGGGTGGTGGTAATAGGGGTCTTCCAGCCACAATATCAGCTTGTTCCTCTTTATTGTCTAAGATATATGTTGTGTTTCTCCACTGAATGGGTGTTTCCTTTGTTTCAAAAGTGAAGCTTCTCAAACTACTAATTATGTCAAGTTGTTCTCCCTCAATGAGTTCAAAGTTTGGTTGAATGATAGAGGGTGTAAGGTTTGGTTGTTCAACTGGAGTGATCAGACGCTAAATGGTGACGAAAAATCAAAGGCGAGATGAAAAATAAAGTTAGCATCACTATATTAAAATGTGGTGATGAAATCAATTATGCATCGCTATTTTAATTATGTGTTGATAAACTAAAATTTCAAGTGCATCACCATATAGCAACACGTCATCAAATGCATTGATGGATAATCAATAGCATCGATGTACCTGAAAACACAAGGAAAATGAAGATTTAATAAGAAATTTGTTAGATTAGTTAGTTTGTGCCCTCCTAGTGCCAAAATGTGACCGACGGATTGGTATGGGCTAACTATACTTGATCCATGAGGATTTGAAGTGTATTCAAGCCACTAAAAATCAATCCCAATAATATCAATTAATTTAAAACTAAACTAGAAATCCATTAAAACTAACATACTAAATCATGAAAGCTTCAAAAACACCTATTCTAATCCATTAAAACTTATCCTATTAGGGGAGTGGTGTCGCATTGATGTGGAATTGTGACCCTTTCCCAATCCCTTGGATAATGAGCTTGTTTCGATTGATTCTATTGAAGAGAATCGACAAAACCGTTGATAGATGTGTGTGTGAAAACATGATTTAATGCTAAATTGACATGATGTAATCTATTTTAACATGATTTATGCTAAGATGATCGATATGGATTAATGAAAAGCTAATATAAATGGATTATAAGCTAAAAAGATTCAAACCCTAATTACCAAAGAAGCTAAATGAGTGCACTATGTTATCATGGAAGCCATTAATGGAAGCTAGGCTAATATACAAGTAAATTAAGCTAAAATGATGTAAAATATGAGTGAAAATGCCAATGATTTTAACAATATAAGTTTGTTGTTAAAAGATGGATCCATGTGTCTCCAAAAAGTGACCTATTTATAAGAGGACAAATGAGAAATGAAGGGTTAAGATTAAAAAGGTTAATCAATGGTCAAAAATGGAGGAAAGATGAAACATGGATCATAGATTCTCATAAATGGATGAGAATCAATTATCACATGGATCAAGGAAAGAATCAAGGGCCCAAATTCTTCCAAACAAACACACTCAAAACTTGCACAAGAAGTCTTGTATGTTTGTTAGGAGGGAGAATATTCCTTTTTTTTCAAATGAGTGAAGAAAGAGAATATTCTTTGGAATATTTTCATGGGTGAGGGAAAATTAGATATTTAGCAAATTAAAACAAAGTTTAATTGTGCAAAATGGGAACGAATATTTCATGGGAATATTCATTTTGGAGGAATGTACAAAGGAGGAATATTCCCTTGAAAGTGGGGGGGAATTAGATTTATTAGTAATTAGTAATTAATAATTAAAACAAAGTTTTAATTATGTCAATTTAGGGTAATTTCATGATATTCATTAAATAAATTATTTAATGAAAAGGAGAAAGTGAGATGATATTTAATTAAATAACTTAGGGTTATTTAATTAAATAAGAGGACTTAAGAGATTAAATTAAATAATTTGATTTATTCAATTTAATAGGACAAAATGTTGGCATGAAAGGGAATGAATTCACTGAATTAGGTTAATTAGATCAATAGATGAAAATGATGCAATTAATTAAATAGCTAGGCTAATTTAATCAATTAAGTGAAAAGAAGATGAGTTTTAGAATGAAATGATGTTAGTATATCTGATTCAAGTGCATGATATCATTCAAGACATTTCTAAGTGTCTACAGTAACAACATGGTTTTTTTTCCTACCAATAAGTTTTGCAAACCAAAATAGAATATTTACAAAGTTATTTGAATCTTATATAAATGTACTATAGAATTTATTAAAAGATGGTGTAATTTCTCTTCTAGAGATCAGACCACTTTTTAAGCCTTATCCTCAATGGTATGATGCACAAATTTTTTGCTAACACCATTGAGTATCAAGTCATGATACCAAGTGATGTGTGCATCTTCATCATGTTATACAAGACCGCATCGATAATGGTACCATCCAACTTGATGATAAAAATAAAAACTCTAATACATCTTTATCGAAGCCTAATAGCCAACTGAAAATTTACACAGATCCCTTTCAATCCCATTCTTCCAATCTTGTAACCCTTACTTCTTCTTCCAGTCTAAATCCTTCTGAGTATGTGAACATGGTTTTATTTACTTGTGTTCCTCCTCTATGATGCATGGATAGTATACCTGATATAATATTTACACTATGTGACCCGCCACTTAACAAAGAGACCTCTCTGTTGTATATCTCTACTCATGTCAATGATAATATAGTAACTGGCATTATGGTTGACCCCATGAGTTGGGTCAATATTATCACGAAGGAGACTCTTTTTTATAAATAATTTGCATAAAGTGAAATATGAGGAGTCACAGACCATGCTCCACACACATGATGGATTTTTTTTCCTATTGGTTCCATTTCTCTATCGGTCCTAGTTGGACCTAAAACTTTGAAAGTTCCATTTGTCATGATACACGAGTCTAGCCTCTTCAGAGCTAGACTAGGCATCCCATGACTAATATTTATGAACACAATTTCCTTGATTATCCATAAATTCTTGAATTTTCCCCATGAGGGCACCATGCACACTATATAGGACATTGGATATAGACCACTGGTGTTGCGTGAGGGCTCCTCTCTTGATCACTTTTAGCCCCCTCCAGTTGGACCTATGCCACCCAGAGGAGACCTATTATACAAGGCTTATTTTAGGTATAAGATTGGGGGATCGGTGCCTAAAAGTGGTTTTCCACCTTTAGCTCAGGCTATTTCTTTGAAGGCTTCTTTGCATTCACAACAACATGCCTCATCCTCTACCCCTCTAAAGAGTAAGGACAAGCAAGATATTTCCCTTAGGCCTTCTCCTTTTATTTCATCCTCTTATGTTGCTTCCCAACCTTTGGTGGTGTCCTCTATTCCTTCTATTATTCCTGGCACAAGAAAGGGAAAGGTTCCCATATTGTAGAAGTTGAAGGCTTAGGTCTTTCAGCTCTTGGTTTTTCCCACAGTCCCCCAACTCACCCTATATGGCAAGGGGAATCATTCTCATGGGGTTGTTCCTACATCTCGACCTCTAATGCCTCCCCCTATTCCTCCACCTATCCCAAGGTAGATAAAGAAAAGGGGACCACCGTTGAGATGCTCATCTCTCTTCCTATCTTTATACCTCCTCCTATTCCTCCTTAGGAGCCTACCTTTCACTAGCAATGACTATAGAGGTTGCTCCTTTAATGGAAAAAGATCCCTCAACATCTTCTCAAGGTGTACCTTCTAATTCCCTTAGCCATCATAATCAGCTTACACGAGAGCATAAGCACTATCAATGTACCTTGGCTAAGGAGCATGAAGCTTCACAAAGGACTGAGGATGGGCCTCCTCTTTTTGCTTTTGCTACTTTCATTTTTTCTCTTGCTCTTGTCTCTGCTTCTCTTTCTTCTTCAGTTCCCATCACCTTCGTGTTGCTTTCAACTTCATCAATGGATCTAAATGAACCTCACCCCAAAAGGGTGCAAGTGTTCATCACTCCTATGGAGTTTCCTCTTATCACCTCTCTTCTAGCTCTTCTTCCTTTCTATAGCCCATTGACATGCCTTTTACCAAGGTTATGTCCTTTATGTCTTGATAGATCCTTCTCCCTCTTCCACCTTTGTTGCATAGATCCCACATCCTCCATTGAAGTGTAAGTTGGAGAGCAACCTTGTCACAAGAAATTGTAAGAAAAATTCTTCATCTTTTGAGTCTTGTTCCACCTTGGCTTGTACCATCCTTGTGACAGAGATATCACCTCTCTCCTTGAAGTTTTTCACTACCCCTCTTCCTGATGTCAACAATGACTCTCGGGTTTCCTATCCTTCTCTTGTCCAATTGCATCATGTCACTCTAGCAAAGTGCATGTTTGAATTGTTGGAGGAGATTCTAATTTTTTCATCAATATTTGCTAGATTGATGGTGTTGGTCTCACATGAGCCTGGTGGGGAAGACCTTGAAGGGGCTTCTTCCTTAGCTTTCCATAGGGATTCGTCTAGCACCACCCTAGCTATTCCCCCCCCTTACGAGCACGCCTTTCATCCCCTTATGATGATCTAGACTAGGAAAAAGATGAATTTTCGGAGGTTTCAGGTTAGAGCAACACCTTTTCTTTATCTTTAGATTAGTTTTTTGTATTTATTTATGTTCCCCCATGCTTATATATTTATATATGTGTTATTTCTTAGAGTACCCTTGCTACCCTTGTAGGCACTTGGATATAGGAGATTAAATCTATCATACACTTCTTCTATTTGTATCATCATTCTTCTATATGCTGTGCAATTTTCTTTTTCATATCAAGAATGATGCAAAGTGTTGGGGAATTTAAGCCTCTTCCATGTTGACCTAATTTTTATTGTCTTCATGTGCTCTTCTTCCCATTCTGATCTATTTGAGGGGTGATGACAGTTCATACATATTATATTATATTTATCTATCTGTGTCTATGAGTAGTTATGACCCCAAATAATTGGATCCCCTGTGATCTTGAGTTCTCTGTCCCTGTTTTTCTCTTTTGTGATGTTGTGGTTTTTATGTTTTTTCCCTCATGTGACAACATTCCACGGATACATATCACTATGTATTTCATGCCACAACATCCCTTTGTATTTTTCTTCTCCTTAGGATGAAATGTGCTCCTCTGCATAGCACACATAATTCTAAGGGGGGGCTATCATATCTACCTAATTTTCAAAATATTTCAAAAATATTTAAAATATGTCTTGATGTCTCATGTCTTTCCATTTAGCTTGGGGGAAACCTAACTAGACTTGTCTTGTCTTTTTTGTGACTGTCTTGTAATGCAATTTGTAACAACCACATGCCTATCTTCTTGTCATATGGTCTCCATCCTTGTTATCCATACCTATCAATTCCATCTTTTATTTGATCAAATTATTTCATATCATGTATATTTTTTACTTTTTCACCTAACATGTTTGTGGTGAGATGATAGTCAACTTTGCAATATGGAAGACCTATGTCCCCTTCATGTCTTGGCACAACTTCTCTACATCACATATATCAGATTGAAGACCTATGTCCTCTTCATCTTGGGTATATTCTCTTCAACCTTTTTCTACTTTAGCTCACACGTGTTTAGAATACATATGCTTGCTAAAGTGGGGGACATTTATGTAATATCGTAAAATTTCACCTCAATGTAATTTCACATTACATAACCCTCACTTTAGCCTAATAAAGGTGATAATTCAAATACTTCTTTTTCTCGCCTTCATTTTTATCCTTGACCCCATTTTTTTCGATCAATGAAGGAATTTTTGTCACAGGTTTGTGGATTCTGATTGGGCAAGGAGATATTGACAGTAGAAGATCCACCAATGGATATATATTCATGATGCTTGGTGGTGCTATTAGTTGGATGAGTAAGCGGAAAGTTGTAGTTTCTTTTTTCATGATAGAAGCAGAGTACATGGAAGTTACTCATGCTTGTAAGGAAGCCATTTGGCTTAAGCATTTATGTTCAAATTTTGGGATTGATGTAAGATATATCATTATTTTTTGTGATGGTCAAAGTGTCATTTTCTTGGCAAATAATCCTACTTTCCATACTAGAACAAAGCATATTAATGAGCATTTTCATTTTGTTTGTGATATGGTGTGTAGTGCCCCTCCATGATTCACCCTTTTCGTGATGTTTGAATTAATTTGATTTGTATGTTGTTCTTGGATAATTAATTTATTAAATTAAATTATTGAGTTATAAAGTATTATTTATAATTAAATATAAATATTCATTTTTAATATTGAATCTAAATAAATTTAAAAGGTGGGAAAATATTAAAAAGGAAATAAAATACTAAAATAAAATATTAAAAAGAAAGAGATAATGGACAATCTGTTAAAACAATTTAAAAAGATAGAAAGAGTTTGCATGCTGCATATGCATAACTTCAAACAAAAGGTTGAAAAGGAAACTTGATATGTTATTGGAGATTTTAGGGATTTTTGTCCGATTTTTGGATTTGGGAAATAAAACCTGCAAGAAATGGGATAGGCTATAAAATATTTCAAGATTTTTTGAGATTGAGCATTATGTTCTTCTGAAAATTGGATTCCATCATTTTCTTCTAAAGAATAGATGTCTTCGGTAAATGGTATTTACATACTGAAATTTTATATGAGTTCATATCTATCAAAAAACCACAGTCAACCTTAGTGGAGAAGAAAATGGATAGGGGCTATCGGCATAGGGGATGGGAGCATATGCATGAAGAGGTAAGTGAATTTTTTGAGGTATTTGCATGTCTAAATATTATTATCTACATATTTAAACATTAATGAGCTTAATCAACACTCTTGGGCATTGTTTATCTCCACTGTTTATGGGGAAAAATTGTAAAACATTGTATTGTACCTCAAATCGTTTCTTGAGTCGATGTAGAATGTTGTAATTGTTTATAGATTTTCTTCTTCTTATCTCCTCGGTATTTAGGCCTGTGTTAAGTCAACCATCATTTCCTCACCTTAGGCATGCTCGGACCAAACACATCATCACTGCCTTGAATTCATTCTGGAATCTTTTCCTTCTTTTACACCTCTCGTAAGATTTATATGCCTTCAAATAAGACAACCTTGCTAGAACCTGAAGTGATATAATTACTTATGATTTCTTGGGTTAATGTCTCTTCGGGTAGTCTATCAAATAGTCTTTGTGCCTTGTCTTTATTTCATAATGCATGCATGACTGCCTAATCATTACAAACTAAAACATTTGGCATACCCTATTCATAAGTGTCATTTTGATCAAGCCATGAGGGATGCTAGCAAAGGTTGGGAACTTTAGTTTCTTTTACTGCCAGTCAAATTTTCTTGAAAGCTTCTTAAGTCTTATAAGGAAGCTAGCCAGTTATTCAGCAGGAAAATAACCCCCTTGAGATCACCAAAATGTTACCTGATTTTTATGGAAAATTAGGATGAAAAAATATAGAAGGAAAATATTTTATGCAAAAGAAAGTCAAAGTCAAAGTCAAATTCAAGGGAAGAAAGTCAAAGAAAAGGGAAGAAAGTCAAAGAAAAAGTTAAGAAGGTCAAAGGAAAAGTCAAATTCAAAAGAGGTCAAAGTCAAAGTCAAGGGATAAGGATAAGGATTGCAAAATATCTTATCTTCAAAGGATAAGATTGACAACTCACAAGATAAGGATGACAACTCATGGGGAAAATATCTAAAGTCAACATGAATTTTTGATTTTAGGCTGTCAAAATCTATAAATAAGAGGCCTATGTTTGTTGAAAAGCATTGGAAAAGTTTATTGTGACAAAGTGACATTTGGTCCTTTGATTTTTTCAATCATAATCAGGTCTCTACTTTTGTAATCTTCTTCATTGATTGCATCTTCAACCTTATTTCACTCTAAAATAATGGTTGAGTGTATGCTTGTGATGTAATATTTTTCCATTTTTCTAGAAAATAGTCATTGTAGCAGCCTTTAGTAATTCAAAGATCAGCATTTTGCCTCTATTTGTTTCAATTTTCTTTGTTTATGAAAGAAAATCAAGTATTATTGTGAGTACTATGACTCCTTGATTGTTGTTGTTCTAACTTTACCTCTGAATTATTGTTGCAAATTATTGTGTGATGCTTTAGATTGATATTCATAGGTTGTGTTGCTAAAACCAAGTAGAAATCTACTATATTTGGTGTATCACCTCTATTTTCCATTTTAGTTTTAGATTATTAGATCTTTCTCCTCTCTTTTCCCAGCAAGGTTCTTTAGTTAGAGTTAGTTTTTTAGGTGATTTTCCAAGGGGAAGCCACCTTATAATCGAAGGTTTACCTCGAGTTTCACGAGTCCCACAACTCAAGAGGTCATCCCATGTTTCACAAGATAGGTGGATTCAAGATTCAGCAGGGTGCATATTCCAGGTGATAACAATTTTCATAATCTAGGTGATAACAGATACCCTCTCGCAATGTGTGAGCGGGGCAAAACTAATCAACATCCATCTCAAAAATCATAATCATGAAACAATTAAGATATCAATTGCATATGATTCAAGAAATATCAACCATTCCATAATGACAAACATGTGCAAATAATATGTACAACTGATTATCAAATCAAATCAAGAATATTCTATAGAGGCAAACAAATATCAAATTGTCATAGTATCATGCAAAAATAATGTTATCACTCTCAATGAATCATTTAAAACATTGAATATACAATCCTTAATCAGTCAGTTAATTGTTCATTAAAAATATATCCATAATAAGTGATTAATAAAAGGATGTGACATCCTTTTCTGGTAGGAAAAATTCATTGTTTTGATGGTTTAATTAAACATGACAATAAAAGTTTGTTTTGAAAGTATTATGCATCTAAATTATTATGCAAAAAGATTAGGAAAATCTCTATGAAACTTTTCATAGTCCTCAGATGTGGTATTTCCCTCTGAATATTAATCCCATTGGACCTTGCATTGAGTTTCTTCTTTGTTACACAAGTAGAGCTTGCGAACCTTGAGAAATTTTTGAAGCACCATTATTACCATGGTTAGGTCTAGATCCTATAAAGACTTCCTATCAAGAACATGAGCTAAGTTTGAACAAGATACATTGAAGACATTATGCAATCAAGAAAGAGTAGGAGGCAAGGGTAATCTGTATGCAATTGGGTTAATGAATTCCAACAATTTGAAGGGCCTATGAATCTAGGAGCCAACTTTGCTGACTTTCCAAACTTAATCAAACTTTTGTGAGGTTTTAATTTGGGGAGAATGTTGTCTCTCACGAAAAACTATCTCATTGTTCACTTTAAGTTGGCATAACTCTTCTACCTATCAATGGCTTTATTAAACCTTTTCTTGATCAATTTGATTTAATCTTCCATTTTTGTTTACATTTCTGGCCCAATGCATACCCTATCTTCTAGTTTATTTGAATTGATGGGGGTTCTACATTTTCTACTGTACAGTGCTTCAAATGGATCCATTTTCAAAGCAAAGTGATAGGAATTATTATATGCAAATTTGACTAGTGGTAGGTATTATTCTCATTTGTATTGCTAGTCCATCTAGAATATTCTTAGCAAATATTCTAGCACTTGATTCACCCTTTCAATTTGACCATTAGTCTCTGGGTGGTAAGCTATACTAATTTTCAATTGAGTTCCCAACATTGAAAACAAGGTTTTCCAAAACTTTAAAGTTATTCGCACATCTCTATTCAAGATAATCTTTTCTAGAACTCGATGGAGTCTAAAGATCTCAAAAATGAATCTTGTTACAAGGATCAATGCACCATTCATCAAGTTTCTTGGTATAAAATGAGAAAATTTTGTGACCTTGTCTACTACTGCTAGGATCATATTGTGGTGGATCCTAAACATTGGAAGACCTTGGTTAGAATCCATGCTAAGCACTTGCCATTTCCACTCCAATACATCATGTGGATAGAGTAATCTTGTAGGGTGCATGAGTTTAGCCTTAACCTGCTGACACTCCAAACATCTGGCCACAAAATTGGTTGCGCCTTGCTTGATTCCTTTCCAGAAATATAGTGGCTTTGGATCAGCCATCAACTTGGTTACAACTAGGTGTCTGAAATAAGGCACATAGTGAGCTTCTCTTAGCATTAATATCTTCAAATGTAATGTCCCCTCCTTGCCCCTGAGTAGTTGAGAGTTTTCCATTAGCCTATTCCAAATTTCTTGTAGGCTAAGTGGATTTTGGTTGGGGGACTCATAGCCAGTGTTCCTTCTGTGATGGTTTCAAGACTTTCTGGCAAGACTTCCTATTTTTAGCAGTGGCCAATTCCATTACTTACTATTTATAGTAAGTCTTAGTGTTTCTCAGTTTTTATGTTAGTTTGATGATTTGGAGTATTTACTATTTTTAGAAATTTCTATTTATAGTAAGCTTATTTTCAGTAACTGGTCTTGGCCTAGGCTACTTTAGCAGTGTTGGAAATTAGTGTTCACATAGGTGTTTAGGTTAGCTATAAATTTGTTGACAAAAAACATATTATTATTGTTAGAATATAATATTGTTAGTGTGGTTTGTTAGAATATTATATAATTAGTTGTACGAGAGATTATAGGTATGTGATTTGTTAGAACAACTCATATAATTAGGGAGTGGTTCCTAAAATATAGGAGATTAAAATCCTATATATGTGTGTACTATGTATTGAATGATGGATGAAGAAAATAGAAGTGTATTATTATGTGTATAGAATTTTCTGTTTAGCTTTTACAATTGCTTCTCAAATATTTTCCCATATTTTCTAATATGGTATCAGAGCAAGGACAACCTTGAATCTCTCATGAGAGGGGCTAGAATATGAGCTCATTATTATCCTCTTGGATGTAGGACTAGAATAGCATAGGTTTATGTAGATTTTCATTTATTATTAGAAGATTTCATTGGTGGGTAGCTCCTTTTTATCTCTTTGTTGAGGTTCTATCTAAGTTAAAACTAAATGTTCATGAGATTCATTCAAGAGAATCCCTAAGGTTTTCAAAAGTAGAGAGAGAAAAAGGAGATTGATCGAATAATAGTCACAATGGAGTCAGACCAGTGCTTTGGCCAGAAGAAGACAACGGTGGCAATAACATAATGTAAGCACAGGCGAGGATTAATAAAGATTAATGGGTGTCTGATAAAGCAGATGGAGCTAGAGATCCTACACTATAAGGTGTTCAATTCCATCTTTCTACTAAGCTACCAACACTTTAGTGGCTTCCTCATGTGTATCTGATTGAAGGGAAACAATCACACCTGCAAGATGAGCTATAGCAAGTCTTCAGTGACAGGCGATCCAGACAAGAGTTGAACCCCACTTCCAGGTGATGGAATCGATCCTGAGATTACATTTTGGGGGCTATTCTCTTCGAGGAGACACTTTACCAGTCCACTAAAGATGGAAAGAAGATTGTCGATGATGCTCAAGTGTGATCCATGACATGGAAAGCATATCACATGTTTTTTGATGTATAGGTGTGATGTTGTCCCCAAAGACGTGAATCCCACAATGGCCACTATCATGAAAAAATAGACCATCCAATTCATGGACTCGTATCACATTATCTTTAGGTACAAAATTACTTATGAGTGAGTTCTAAAGCATAGGAGGAGCATTCCATTTTATTTTGCATGGTCTTTCTGCAGATTAGTAGATGATATCATGAGATGGTGTAAGTGAGTCTGTGATGAAATATAGAGGAAAATGGTGGATCTAGAAAAGGTAAAATAGAGGATAATGTGTTTCTTGTAGGGCACATCACCCTCCCAGTGCAATATTCATCTAATATTTTTAACAGGCTGATTTCTTTTCATGCATCTTTACACATTGTTCAAGGGTCATTCATGATGGACTTTGTTTAGGAAGATTGCTTGATATTGTTCTCGGAGCTATTATGGCATCATGTTTTATTATTTATTTTCCCTAAGCATATAATCGCTTTGTATTAAATTCACCAAGGTGCGGCATGGTCAAAATAGAGAAACTATTCAATACAGGAGCTGTGAGTCTCTAGAAATCTCTATTGAAGGTAAATCAAAAGACTGGTGCAGTGAAAGTCTTATGGATCCTACCAAGCAATGTCCACCTCATCATAGATGTGTTGTAGCTAATGGTTTCTTTGAAGTATACATTTATAGATTAAGTTTTATAAATATATATATGTAATGTATTTGAGTGGAATAAGAGGAAGCACAAGATTATTCATGCAAAATAATAATAATAATAATAATAAAATAATTTCAATTGTAATTGGAGTGCATGATCGATGGAACCCAAAACTACCATATTTTGTAGAAGAGAATTTCACATCAAGGGGGGGAGGATACATTCTTTCCTAACAACTGTGAAATGTGCCTCAAAGGATAGATCTTCTAAGTAGCCAACACACTAGAGGATGGAGGCACTAGAGGCTGGAGGATACTCAGTGACCTCTCATTAGTCACTAGCGACGAGGCCGCAAAATTGTTATAGTGACAAAACAACTTCTGCCAAAATGACTAAAGCCAAGATTGGTTTCTAGGTGGCAGCAACAACCGTCTCATATCATTTGTGATCAGAGTGGCAATGATCTACAATGGTCGTTGCATACACGACAAGTTGTGTAAGTTGTGATTGGATGTGTATGTCCCCAATCACATTTCTTGATTGTTAGTGAATGGATGTGTTTGTCCCCATTCACGAGATAGTGAAGTGATTGGAAGTGTTTGTCCCTAGTCACACGAGTTGGTGATTATGATTGGATGTGTTTGTCCCCAATCATTATTGTTGTGATAAAATGCGTTTGTCCCTATTCATAACCTTGATATTGGATAGATGTGTTTGTCCCTATCCAAACTTGATGTAATACCTTGGGTAGATGTGTTAGTCCCTATCCTCGGTTCCATGAGTAGAAGTGTTTGTCCCTATCCTTGGATGAAAGTACACTAAGCGTAGCGAGGCTAGTTCCACTATTGCTTGACATGAGTAGATGTGTATGTCCCTACTCTTATATTTTTTGGTGAGATTTTGTGTGTGGTCATTAACTATTGTGATGTACTTCACCCCATGTTCACACTAAGGGGGGGTGTTGGAAATTAGTGTTCACATAGGAATTTAGGTTAGCTATAAAGTTGTTGACAAACAACATATTATTATCATTAGAATATAATATTGTTAATGTGGTCTGTTAGAATATTATAATTAGTTGTATGAGAGATTATAGGTATGTGAGTTGTTAGAACAACTCATATAACTAGAGAGTGGTTCCTAAAATATAGGAGATTAAAATCCTATATATATGTGTACTTTGTATTGAACAATGGATGAAGAAAATAGAAGTGTATTATTATGTGTATAGAATTTTTTGTTTAGCTTTTACAATTGTTTCTCAAATCTTTTCCCATATTTTCTTATAAGCAGTGTCTATTTCCTATTTGGGCATCGTCTTGTTGAAAGTTGATTTAATTATTATTTGTATTTATTTCCATCACTTAAGTTATATTTATAAAGTCACTTTAACTTAAGTGAGGGTCAAAGGGGTCATTAGAAAAGCACCTTGGTGCCTAGTGTTATAACGTTGTCTTAAAAAAAAAGCCAAATATATTTCCTCAAGTGTTGGACACCCAAGGGAGACATATGGAAATTTTAAATAAATTAAAAATTTCTAATGTTCGAGGGGGGTGTGGGATTCTTGGAGGGAAATGAAATTCAAAAAAAGGTTGCCCTAATTCCCTCTTATCTCTATAAATCTCTTTTGACAACATAACAGGATACTATTGGATTATTACCAGAGTTCTACTGCTACATGTTGAGGACGAAAACCCTCACCATTGGGAGCTAATTTCGGTGGTGGAAGATCCACCTAGCTAGATTTGGAGTGGTTCTATTTCAGGGATCACTTAGGGTATCAACAAAATTCATATTTACTATATTTTGGGTTGGAATGATGAAGATTTTCTTATTAGTTTGAAGTGGGTTTTGGTATTTTGGTGTGTTTGAATCTTGGCTCCAATTTGGTTGTGGTTTGGTGATGATTTGGAGTTGTTTTAGAGATCTGATTTCCATTCTTATGAAATCTAGAAACTTCTTTTACCAGGGTCTGAAAATGAAAACAATTCATAACTCTGTGCACATTTGAAGTTTCATTCTGGGTATTTCTCCATTGGATACCTCACATCTTGGCTCCCCATTTCAAGCATAAACTTGTATTTTTTGATGAAAATCTGATCTTTAAGGGCTAGTCGCCTTACCTAGGGAGTTGTGCACTTTGGGGAGATTTCTAATTTTTTGGCCTGCTATTGTATAGGCCTATTTTCTACTTTTATTAGAGTTCAGAAGCTGGTCTAAGGTGTTGGAATTTAGGAATTTCATTGGCCTTCAAATATATGTTGTATGATGCAAGTTTGGATGTGTTTTGCTACTGTTGTATGCTCATTACTAGGTCTGAAAATTGTTATTAAAGGTCTAAAAATATGTTAGTAATAAGTCTAATTTAAGTAGTAATCATTTGTCTTTTTTATGAGATGAAATACAATATGGAAAGCAATGTTCATTTTTAGTATTTCCTTCTTTATGCTTTTTTTATCATATATGCAATGAATCTATGAAGGACACAAGAAAACAAACAAACAAAACCTATCTGCAAACACTTACAATCAGCAGATAGAGTTTCAAAAAAAAAATTAAGGGTGACCATTACAATGGTATTAGAGCACAAATCGTTCTTGCCAGCCAATGGGTGATGCAATCCTATGAGCGTTAATGACAGAGAGAGAAGGTATCATGAGAGATTAAGGAGATGTGAAGATCAATTGTGGGAAAGTTGGACTTCTAAGGGAGATGAACAACACCTTGAAACACACTTAGTTGAATCAACAAGTTCTGAAAACATGAGTGAAAGGGGTGAGGAAGCTTAAAGAGGAAATGTTGGACCAGATCGGATGATGCTTCTCTTGGATGTTGTGGTTAGGGGACACCAGGAAGCCAATTAGTGTCTAGCATAGTTAGTTGAGGGACTGAATCAGTTGGGAGTCAACAATGGATGTAATAGAGACAATAATGGGCAAGGAAATGATGTGGTTTAGTGTAGAGCAGCCAATCAGTACAATACGGCAGCCATGGCTAGACCTCTTATGCTGGTTTTTCCACCAAGAGTGGAGGAACAACCCAACTAGGAGCTTACCATAGTTGAGATGAAGGACCAATTTAGACAAGATTGGATGGATGTGGGACCTTGTTTCTAGCATGATATATCACTTTGGGATTATATAGATTTCAGAATGAGGCATACACCCACAAGGGGTAATAAAGAACAACATAATGATCTATGAAGGAAAGTAGGGAAACTCAATCTTCCTTACTTTGATGGGTCAGGAAAGATTTCAACAAGAGCTTGGGTCCAAAAGGTGGACACTTATTTTACTCTTAATCCCATGATTGAGGTAGAGTCAATACAATATGCTTCCATTCATATAGATGGGGTTGCTCATGAGTTGTGGCACGATGGGATGATCGCTATGGGACATGCTCAAAATACCTCCTATGCAGAGTTCATAGAGAGATTGATAGAGATATTTGATAAAAAAGGACTTGAAACTTCACTTTAAGGAGTTAGCACAGCTAAAACAGTGGGGTTTAGTGGATGCCTATGTTGTATATTTTTAGAGATTGTCAATTTTGGTGAAAGATATATCTAAGAAGAGGCTTGTAGTGCTCTTCATTGATGAGTTATCTGATCCTCTTAAGGGTTGGATTAAAGCTTTTAACCCACCCTGTCTACAAGAGGAAATCAAGAAGGCTAGAGACATTGAGACTTCCACCTCCAAGAGAAAATTTCAATCCAAGGGATTTTTGCATAAGGAAAAAGGAAAAAAAAATTCTCAAAGGACTTCAAACAGCCAAAGAAATCAATCACTAGGATTGATAGTGAGACACCAAATGACTTGAGGAAGAATAATTTGTGTTTCACACATAGATGAAAAAATTGCCAAAAACTTGGTGAGTAGTTGAAAACTCGCGAGTTTTTTTTTTAAAATGAGTTTTTTAGGTATTTACTCACCAAAAAATCTCGTCGGGTGTTTGTGAAAAACTCGCTGGGTTTTAAAAAAAAACTCGGCTACTTATCAAAAGGACCCCCACGATCGAAATAAAGGAAATTTCGATTCATTTTTTGCTTCCACCAGTTGCCCTTCCTCAGAAAAAACACTCTCCCATGAAGGTTTGTGTGGTTTTGGAGGTCTTAATTTGGGCTTGGTGGTGGGGGCTCCACCCCTCGACCCCACCCTTAATTGCGATAGGGATCGTGCCTAGGGTGTTGCCCTAGGACCCTACGAGGGGCGTTTCCCCTTGACCCCATTGAGGGCATTTCCCCCAGACCCCCACGAGGGGCGTTTCCCCTTGACCTCGCTAGGGGCATTGTCCCCAGACCCCCACAAGGGGTGTTTCCCCTCAACCTCATTGGGGGCATTGCCCCTAGAACCCCACAAGGGGCGTTGCCCCTTAACCCTATTGGAGACATT
Source organism: Sequoia sempervirens (assembly GCA_007258455.2). NCBI lineage: Eukaryota > Viridiplantae > Streptophyta > Pinopsida > Cupressales > Cupressaceae > Sequoia > Sequoia sempervirens. The sequence continues at coordinate 328,012,710 of VDFB02271358.1, read as the reverse complement.
GCCCTCAAACTCCCATTGAATTCATTTGATTTTCTAGGTACTCTCCAAGTCCAAGTTTCCAAGTTTTCCTACAAGTCTTCATGTATAATATTTTCTAGTTCTACCTCTCCCCTAGTTTTCACTAGACATGGGAAGAGGAAGATGTAAATTTCTAAAATATATTAATATAGTATTTACTTTTAGTTTTACAAAAAACAATTTGCTATTTTCATTTTTTTTTAGACTATCAGTATCAATGCATCCACATGAGGATGCCATTTTGTACCCAATTTTCTTTCAAATCAATCAAATACAACTAGAATCAACTTGTTTCTTCTATGTACTCATTTATTGACTCATTGGATGCATCTTATCTTTGAATTTTGCAAAAAAAAAGTGTTTTTAGTGAAGTTTAAGCAATTTTTTAAGTTGTCAAGTTTTTGCTGAGCCGAGTTTTCCAGGCTTGTTGAGTACTTGCAATTGGTGAGTTTTTCAACTATGGTTTCACATGTAAAGAGCCTTGGGCTCCAGGACATAGGTGTGCTACAAAGGGAAATGTGCATCAAATAGAGTACTATTTAGCAAAGGAAAGTGCATCAGAAAAATCAAACCAGCAGTCTGATCCAAAGGAAAGTGAAGATGAAAGGAGTTCTGATGAGGTTGGAAAAGAAGAGAACAAAGATGGGAAGCTTTCTCAACTACATAAATTTCAAAAGAATGAGTCTGTATGCATTAGAGGAGTGCTTAAGGGGTAGCATATGTTTGCATTGATTGACATGAGAGCCACACACAATTTCATTGATGAGGGGTTGGTTGTTCGTAGAAGTATTCAAACTCAAGAGGTAGGTGGATTTTGGGTGATGGTGATTGATGGATTCACAATCAATTGCACCAAGATGGTTCCACAATTGAGTTTGCAGTTGGGAAATTATGAAGTCAAGGAAGACTTCTATGTGGTGATTATTGGTGATACTGATGCAGTGATGGGGATACAATGGCTTTGAACACTTGGGGAGATCACACTTAATTTTTAGACTATGTAGCTGAAATTAATATTAGAGGGTAGAAATGTGGTCTTGAGAGGCATGTCGATTGGAGCAATTTGTGTAGTCTCTTTGAAAAGAATGGAGAGGCTATTTAGACATGATTAGGTTGAGTGGGCAATAGAGTGTGTGATTATGCCTATGGTTATAGAAGAGGGCCTATCCACTAGACATATAGGCTTTTCTTTCCAAACAAAGCAAAGTATTTAGTAGCATTCCTCTAGTTAGGCCTCCTGATAGAGGAATTGAGCATGTGATAGAGCTAGAGGAGGGGGCCAAACCTGTGATCATCACTCCCTATAGGAATCCTAAGAGACATAAGGATGAGATTGAGAAAGCTATTAAGGAGATTTTGGAGATGGGGCACATTAGGCCAAGTAAGAGTTCATTTGCTTCTTTAGTAGTGTTGGTGAAGAAGGATGGGTCCATGCGCATGTGTGTGTACTATTTGGTGTTGAACAAGAAGACAATTAAAAACTAGTATCCCATCTCGCACATTAATGAGTTGCATGGAGCAGTCTATTTCTCCAAAATAGACTTGAGGTCAGGTTATCATTAGATTAGGGTCAGAGATGAGGACGTGGAAAAGACTGCATTCAGATGTCACTATTCGCCAGGGGGCGGGGCCCGGGTGGGAGGGCCCCTAAAATTCTATGGTAGGATTATCCTAGTAGGCGTGCCTTCAGCACCGACCATATTGGCCTTATGGTGGGGTTTTTGGTTGGGATTATAGTTCCCATGCAAGGGCGACTGGTACTTCCTAGTGAAAAAGGGAAAGAGCTTTCATGTGGCTCGATACATATATAGAGTAGTGGACCCAACGGCCAGCACCTGGCCCTATTCGGGATGTCTCCAAATGCTAAGGAACTTGTTTGGACTAGGTTTCTTGGAAATGCTCTTTATTCAGTCACTCTATTTGACAAATGCACCAGCTACTTTCTAGTCATGCATGAATAGGGTGTTTAGTAAATAGTCGCATAAGTATGTGTTGATCTTCTTTGATGACATCCTCATTTTCAATAGATCATGGGAAGATCATTTGAAGCACTTGGATGAGGTGTTGGGTATTCTTGAGAGTGAGTCTCTTTTTGCCAAAGAGTCCAAGTGTGAGTTTGGGATGACTGAATTGTTATATCTTGGGCACATTATCAGTGCCAATGGAGTTCATGTTGATCCTGAAAAAATCAAAGCAATACTTGATTGGCCTCCACCCACTAATCTAACTCAGCTGAAGGGATTTTTTGGCCTGTGTGGGTTCTACATAAGGTTTTTCAAGAATTTTTCATAGGTTGCTGCTCCACTTACTGATTTGACTAAGAAAGGGGCTTTCTCTTGGTTTGAATTAGTGCAGAAAACTTTTGATCAGTTTAAAAATTTGATGAGTTCATGTCTTGTATTGGCAATTCCCGATTTTTCAAAACCATTTGAGCTCGAATGTGATGCTTCAAGGGATGGTATTGGGGTTGTCCTCATGCAAAATAAGCACCTGATTGCATATGAGAGTAGGAAGTTGAGGGGATTTGAGAAAATTTATTCTATTTATGACAAAGATGTTAGCCATAATGCATGCTTTGGCTAAGTACATGCAATACCTTGTTGGGGCCATATTTATTGTTAAAACTGATCATAATAGTCTGAAATATTTCTTAAATCATAATGATCTAAGTGAAAAACAAGAAAAGTGGGTTGGAAAACTCCAAGGTTATGACTTTGACATTGAATATGTCAAAGGGAAGAGGAATGTAGTGGTTGATACATTTTTTAGGAGACTTCATTTGTGCTCTTTTTTGAGATAGCAGCAGATTGGAAGGAAGGGATACAAACTGATTATGCTAAAAATTCCCTTCCTAATAGAATTTTAGATGGTACTTTGCATGACGAAAAGTATAGGGTAAGGGATGGTTTGATCTTCTATAAGGAGAGGATAATGTTGGTCCTTGAATCCAAGATGAAAGAGCATATTTTTAAGACCTTGCATGACACTCATATGACTGGTCATTCAGTTTTTTATAAAACATATAGGCAGATCCGTGAGAGGTTCTCATGGAAGGGTATGGAGACATTACTAAGTATGTTCGTGAGTGCCAAGTGTGCCAACAAAATAAAAATGAACATACTTACCCTGTTGTTCTGTTGCAACCTTTACCCATTCCTACTCAGTAGTGGGAAATCATTTCAATTGAATTTATTACAAGGCTTCCCAAGGTGCAAGGGAAGGATTGTATCTATGTTGTGGTGGACTATTTTGTAACATACTATCTATCTACAGTTAAGAGTGGTAACTAGCTTCTATATTCAGCTAAAGAGTAACCAACTAATTTTCCTGATGAGAGTTTCATCACATATAACAAATAGTAAAGATAAATAATCTGAGCATTAACTACTTTAACATTCAATAACTAACTTCTAACTTTCAAATGAATCTAAAATGAAACAATTAATAGATTGTGTAACTGAAACCTATAGTTGGTTATAAACTAACTATTCCATTATTATTAAGAAATGAATAGAGCATATATTGACAATAGTGGAAATAAGCAATATAGGATAATAATAATTTGGAAGTAAAGAGAGAGTTAAGAGATAGTACAGTCTAAAAGCTTCATGTTGAAATGCTTGAAACAAGTCTCAATATTTAAGGGAAAGGCAAACATCATCAAGGGATTTTTTTCCCAACCAAAGACCTATTGGTCTCCCGTGTTTCTTCAACTGAAGAAACCCGACCCTTCACGAGGTACAGTCTATAAAGGATTCTCAATTACCATCTTGCCATCTGAGTCTGGTGTCTAAGAATCTATACTACCTTGGTCGATCTTTCACTATAAGTTTCCCTAACTAGAATGACCGTTTTGACTAGGCGTATATCTGATTCTTGATGGCTAACTGTTGCTTAATCTAAGCATCATAACTTTGGCCAAGGATTTTATGATAATGAGCATGTTTCTCGTGATGTCAGCTCTCTCACCCTTACTCTAAATTAATAGACTTGACTCTTGAGTTTATATTATCAATGGCTCAACTCTTAATTTGTTCCTCTACAATCTGGTATGATATACCTATAACTTATTCACTAAGGAGGAAAACATAGTCTTTGTTGAGGTTATAAAGAACTCTTCAGTTCTAAATAATTTCCAATTAATTTTCATGGAGAAAGAGATAAATGAAATGACTTCGATTTGAGGACTAAGGAACAAAGTAAGATTCTTACTTCGAGTAAAACAGTGATGGAAGAAAAACTCAGAGCAACTCGGTTACAAGATCAGGTGACCACGAATGGAATGGAAGGATAAGGAAGAAATAATTCAACTTGACGAAACATCAGTATTAGCAAGGGATTCAATAATATTACACATCAAGCAGGACGTGATCTCAAAAGGATATACTAACATTTCACATTAATTCCATAAATGAAGTAAGGACTATTATTTATCCATGATTCAACAAACTTAAAGACACTTAGAAAATGTGCTTGTGAATGTAGAACTAAAATGCGCTTATCCTCCTGGTGAATCCTCCCAATGAAAAGATGATGGCAATAGATGTATCGGTCCTTCTTAGTTCGAAAGAATGATATGGTGGTGGAATTACTCAATAAATAAGAATGTTTCATCTCTCCTCTGAGAAAAGGGTGAAGAATGATAGAAAATGGTGCTCGACATGGCTATGCCTGACAAAAGAAAACTAAGGAATGCCGAACAGAGAGCGAAGTATGAAGAAAGACACCCTATAAAACTAGGTGAGCCAAGACCAAAGAAAACGTTTGCATTCATTACTTCTTGGATGTTTCTCCAAGACATGGTGGGAAAAGGTGGTAAGGAGTTACCGCCACTCCAACTCAAACCAAAAAGAGTTACCCCCCCTCTCTATTCTTTACTCCTAGGTGTGCCTTAAGTGCTAAATACGTGACCTTCAAAAGGAGAGCGATGATACTCTTATTAGGTTGAATTTTTTTCCTCTTACATCAAAGTTGAAGTTAATTACTTGTTTTTAAAATTATTTAATTAAGTGCGATAATGTCACAAGGTTACGACTACCACATTAGCAACCCTTACACCAAACTCGTGACTTGATGGTAATTTGGTTCTTTTATAGACTGCAGCCTCTCCTTGATGATATTTCCCTTTCCTCCAAGATGTTGGCAGTCCTCCATCCAGTTGGTAAAGAATTAGGGTTATACCATTCTCTGAATCCTTAAAAAAAAATAACACATCAACATACTCACATATATATATATAAAGAAATCATTCGTAATTGCAATTATACCAAATAAATAAATTAAGAATTCTTTTCCCAATTTTCACATTCTCATGAAAGGTAGTTGATTACAACTAACATAATGACCATATTATTATTGCCATAATCTTGTTCAAAACAAAAGAGATGTGACATGTTTGACCAATTTTTCTCACTTTTTTGCCATTTCAACAAGGTATATAGCATTACAGGTGGTAGATTTGTTCTTTAGGGAAGTTTTTAGACTTCATGGGGCACCTAAGAACATCGTTAGTGACAGGGACAGCAAGTTCACGAGCTTGTTTTGGCACTAGTTGTTCAAACTATGTAGTATCGAGTTGACTCCTAGTCATTGTTACCCAAGGATGTGTTCCCAGGTCTAAACCCCCTGTCCCTGTCCCAGAAATGGCCAGGGGGACGACAACAGTGTACCATGTTCTTTTTATTTTTATTTTCATATTGTAATTGAAAAAAAAACTATATTGCTAATGAATTCTTAACAAAAATGTTATAAGCTAAGTTTCTATAGTGTATATATGCATACTTTATCCTTGTTTTCATATGAATATTTAATGTTTCCCTATATATTTTAAATTTCTCTATATTTTATATAGTCGTCCCTTTCCGTCCCTAAATTTTTCCTCAAAAATCAGAAACTTGGGGACTCGTCCTATCGTCCCCTACTGTCCCTGTCCCAAAAACTTGTGGTAACCCTACTCCTAGCACTAGTTACCACCCCCAAATAGATGGAGAAACTGAGATAGTCAACACATGGGTGGAAGGCTACCTACGTAACTATGTTTCAAGGTAGTAGAAAACATGGGTAAAATGGTTGCACTCAGGGGAGTTTTGCTACAACTCCACATTTGACATGTCTATTATGATGTCTCCTTTCATGGCTTTGTACTGTTATGAAGCTCCCAACTTTATTGATTTGTTGTTTGGTGATTGTAGAGTGCTTAGAGCTAAGGACTTCTTGCAGGAGAGTTAGGACATTATGAGGTCATTGAGGGATAACATTCAACATGCATAGAATTAGCAGAAGTTGTACGTTGATCAACACCGTATTGAGTGGGAGTTTGAGGTGGGAGACATGGTGTATGTGAGATTGCAGCCATATAGGTAGTCCAATCTCAAGAAGAGTGGGTCAGAGAAGTTGAAGCCTCACTTCTATGGTCCATTTAGAGTCACCAAGAGAGTTGGGGAGGTGGCTTATGAGCTCAAGCTACTCGAGGGGAGTAAGGTGCATAATTTTTTTCATGTGTCATTCCTCAAGAAGGCGCTTGGGCATAATGTGAGTCCTTCAGTAGCAGTGCCCCCATTGGATGAGGAGGGAAAATTGGTGCTTGTTCTTGAGGCAGTGATTAATTTTAGAGAGTGTACCATTGGGAGGAGGGTTATTATAGAGGACTTGGTGAAATGGCAATATTTTCCAGTTGAAGATGCCACATGGAAGAGTGAGTAGATTTTATAGCATCCTGTGTTGTGATTTCTTGAGGACAAGAAATCTTGGGGAGGGAGGACTATAAGGTCCCCTCCTTGCCCTTGGGTAGTTGGGATTTTTCCATTAGCCTATTCTAGAGTTCTTGTAGGCTAAATGGATTTTGGTTAGGGGACTCATAGCTAGTGTTCCTTCTGTGGTGGTTTTAGTGCTTGCTAGTAGGACTTTCTATTTTTAGTAGGGGCCAAATCCATTACTCACTATTTATAGTAAGTCTCAATGTTTCTTAGTTTTTATACTGGTTTGATGATTTGGAGTATTTACTATTTTTAGTAGTTGCTATTTATAGTAAGTCTATTTTCGATAACTGGTCCTGGTCTAGGCTACTTCAACAATGTTTATTTCATGTTTGGGCGTTGGCTTGTCCAGGGTTGATTTAATTATTATTTGTATTCTGTCACTTAAGTTATATTTATAAAGTCACTTAAACTTAAGTGAGGGTTAAAGGGGTCATCAAAAAAGCACCTTGGCACCTAGTGTTATAATGTTGTTTTAAAAAAAAAGCCAAATATATTTCCTCGAGTGTTGGACGTCCAAGGGAGACATAAGGAAATTTTAAATAAATTAAAAAGTGCTCATGTGAGGGGGGTGTGGTATTTTGGAGGGAAATGAAATTCAAAAAAAGGTTTCCCTAATTCCCTCCTATCTCTATAAAGCTTCTTTTGGGCTTCATTTGGAGGTATCTCTCTTGGAAACATAACAGGATGTTGTTGGATTATTACCAGAATTCTACTGCTGCATGTTGAGGATAAAAACCCTCACCAGTGGGAGATGGTTTTGATGGTGGAAGATCCACCCTAGCTGGATTTGGAGTGGTTCTATTTTAGGGATCACTTAGGGCATCAACAGAGTTCAAATTTACTATATTTTGGGTTGGAATGATGAAGATTTTATTGGTAGTTTGAAGTGGGTTTTGGTATTTTTGTGTGTTTGAATCTTGGCTCCATTTCAATTATGGTTTGGTGACAATTCAGAGCTGTTTCAAAGGTCTGATTTCCATTCTTATGAAATTTGGAAACTACTTTTACCTGGGTCTAAAAATGAAAACAATTCATAACTCTGTGCACATTTGAAGTTTCATTCTAGGTATTTCTCCATTGGATACCTCACATCTTGGTGCCCCATTTCAAGCATAAACTTGTATTTATTGATGAAAATCTGATTTTTAAGGGTTGTTGTGCACTTTGGGGAGACTTCTGCTTTTTTTGGCCTGCTGTTGTATAGGCCTATTTTCTGCTTTTGTTAGAGTTTGGGAAGCTGGTCTGAGGTGTTGGAATTTATGGGTTTCATTGGCCTTCAAATATATGTTGTATGATGCAAGTTTTGATGTGTTTTGTTGCTTCTATATGCTCTTTACCAGGTCTGAAAACTGCTAGTACAGGTCCTAAAATATGTTAGTAATAAGTCCAATTTAATTAGTAATCATGTCTTTTTTATGAGATGAAATATGATATGGAAAGCAATGTTTATTTTCAGTATTTTCTTCTTTATGCTATTTTTATCATATATGCAATGAATCTATGAAAGAAACAAGAAAACAAACAAGCAAAACCTATCAGAAAGCAGAGTTTCAAAAAGAAAATCAAGGGTGACCATTACATCAAACCTCCTTGGTTTGGAACATACCTTCTGTCTGGTACCTCAAAAGGCCACTAGGCTTGAACTAGTACCCATCATATTGATAATATTGTAGATTCTTTGAGAGGGATTTCTTGACTTGCTCATAGAATTTATCTCCTAAAGAGTATTTCAAAACGTGTTCCTAAAAATTTGATTGAGCAGTGGCCATCACAACATTGTGCCATTTGTAGCTAATAGTATCAACCACTTGGTTTTCTTTTCCTTTAATATAGTTGATGTCAAAATCATAATTTGAAAAAAATTCCATCCATCAACTTTTCCATACATTTAGGTTAGGCTATGTAAAAATGAACGTGATCCCCAAATTATCCCTTTTTAACTCAAACAACTTGCCTAGCAAGAAGTGCGTCCAAACTTGCAATGTGTGCTACAAGTTCTAGATTATATGGGGTATAGCTCAATTCATTTTGATGGAGCTTCTTGGACTCATAGGGTACAAATTGACCATCTTGCATAAGTACACCACCCAAGCCCCAATTGATGCATCAATGATGGCTACAAAATGACCTTCAGTTTTAGGAACTTCAAGAAATGGATCTAAAGTCAATCTTTTCTTCAATATTTGGAAAGATTTTGCACACTTATTTGACCACATAAATGGATAATATTTCCTTTGAAGTGAAGTGATGGGTTGGCTATTTTAGAAAAGTGTAGCACAAACATCCTATAGTAGCTTTCCAATTCCATGAAACTATGCACCTAATGAACATTTTTCAGTGTTGGCTATTTCAAAATTGCTTTTATTTTTGTTGGGTCAACATAAATTCCCTCAATAGAAATAACCTGGCCTAAATATTTCACTTCCTTTTGAAAGAAGTCACACTTGGATAGTTTACCTTACAGCTAGCACTCTCTCAATTTTTGCATTATTAACTTTAAATGATACAAGTGTTCTTCCTCATTTCTAGAATATATCAAAATATTGTCTAGGAAGAATAACACAAATTTATCTAGGTGATCTTTGAGAACACTATTCATTAGGCTCATGAATGCATATTTTGTGTTTGTTAACCCACAAGGTAACATTTTGAACATGTAATGACTATATCTTGCTTTGAAAGTTGTTTTAGGAATGTCTTCCCCTCTTATTCTCAGTTGGTGATGTCTTATTTTGAGGTCAATTTTAGAAAAAATAGTTGCACCTTGCATTTGATCAAAGAGATCATTGATGCAAGGAAAAGGATCTTTTTTCTTAACCATTTCTTTATTGAAAATTCTATAATCTATACATAGATGTAGGGTCTCACCCTTTTTGACAAAAATTACTAGTGCTCTCCATGGAGATACACTTGGTTTGATCAATCCTTTTGAAAGCAGTTCTTGCAATTGTCCCTTTAGCTCCATAAGTTTTGTTGTCATTTTGTATGGAGCTTTGGATTGAGGCTGTGATATTGGGATTATATCAATTGAGAAATAAAATTCCCTTGGAGGAGGTAGTTAGGTAACCTTTTAGGAAAAACTTCTTGAAAATTTTGATGAAAAGGGTAATCTTTCCATGTGGGTTCCTTGGAATCTTCCAACTGGTCCACTCTAATTGTGTACAACTCACACCCCTTATGGGTTTCTTAATATGTAGGACTGAAATTTTCTCTAATTTTACTTCTCGTTAACTCTTTGAATGTGAACTTAATTTCCCAAGTAGTTTAGGAAATCAATAGTTTTTGAGAAGCAATCTACTTTTTCCCTATGGTTCCAAAGCCAATTCATCCCAAGGATTATATTATAAGAACCTAAATGTGCTACATATAGGTTCACCTTCATGAAGGAGGTAGTTAGTTTTAACTCAGCTTTGGAAAGATATTTATTTACCTTAGCTTTTTCTTAATTTGCATATTGTACTAACCATGAATTAGCCATAAAACTTGCTTTTCTATGAATATTACTAAGCACTCTTGGTGGCACAAAACACTTAGTAGCTCCAATATCAATTAATATAGAAATAGGACAACCAAAAAGTGTACCTAAGGTTTCAATTGGAGCAATTTGGTACTCAGCTTCGTGATTATCAACTGCCACATGGATTATTTTCTATATAGACAACCACATCATTATGAGGAAACCATCATGAAGGCATGGTACTACATGGAATTGGCAGGCCAATCACTATGGATCTTCATGGAATCAAAGGGACAACTAGAACAATCAATGGTGTCATAGATATTCAAGGTAGAAGAGGGGGATGTACTATGGCAAAGAATGGAATCAAATTGGTGCAAGCGAAATGTGGATCAAGGAAGAGATCTAGGCACCATCAAGCTAAAGCTGCCACAAAGATCGCCTATGGATGGTTGAACGATAGAGCATGACATCATATTTATAATGACTTATAGTGGTTTTAATATTTGGATTTCTCTCACGTGTTGGGGATGAAACATGTCAAGGAGGGATAGCATGTTATATACCTAGGAGTATGACATTATAATCTATATAGGGGGATGGAAATGCTGACATGTGTCACACATCCCTTATGTTAGTTATATTGTGTCATGTGGATGGTTTGTGTAATTAATTATATTAGGTAATAAGTAGGTCTACATTGTGTGTATGGTTTATCCCTCAATTATGATATTAGGTCTATATTAGTGTTCGAAGACTCGGACTCACCTTAAACTTGGCAAGCTGATTTTTGACTCGTACTTGAGCTCGAAGCACAAACTCGAAAAATTGAAAAACCCAAGAAATTTAGATATTTTTAAGGATTTAAAACTTGTTTCACGTAGCCTTTAATAAATAAACCTTAAAGACACAATAACCTCATCAAATAGAAACTACTTTGATCACATACACAAACATACATCAATCACATAAGTATCAATGCACATTTTAGCTCAAGGAATAACAATAATAAGACCATTAGATATATAAATGTTGTCAAATGTATACAATACTCATGGAATATGAAATCCATGGAATCAAAAGTTCCAAACGAATATCAAAACAAAAGCTATAAGTCTATGGCTCAGAGGAGCTTGCATCACTTGGCCCTCATGCATAGGCATCTAAGATAGGTTTTGGATGATGATGTAGCCATGATCTCTTCTTGTGTCTTAGTTACACCCACACCAACATCCAAGGTGTCTACTCATGCTCTAGCCTCCTCCTCTTCCATGGCTACTACCTCTACTCTCTATCCACTAGGCCAACCCAATGAAGGTCCTTATCACTAAAGATGGGATCTTCAGCCTCAATGATCCAATCTGGTTGTGGATCAACCTCCTCTAACATGATGGGTGATAATTCAGTGCCCAATATTTGTCTATGGTGAAGGTGAAGGTTGTAATGAATATAAACTAGATCATTCAACCTTTGCATTAACAATCTATTATACTTCTTGGAGTGTATGTGCTCAAACATACTCCAATTGCACTCACAATCTGAAGCATTACGTGGTTGGGTCAACATTTGAACTGCAATCCTCTGAAGATTTGGTACCTTAGCACCAAATCTCTCCCACCATGCATTTGACATGAGAAAAAGAAAAAAATCAATCTCATTGTCTACCTTTAAGTTTCAATATTTAATAATAAGAAAAAAAGGAAAAGTTTTAATTTTTAAATTAGTATTATGCCCTTAATAAATTTTTACTTGGCTGCAATGTCGACCGAGTATCCTTGCATATATTTCTTGCAAAGAGATCTCCTTGTGCAAGTTTGAAAATCTTAATCTTAGTGAATATTTGTGCTCCAACATGAGAATCAGAAATCCACTCTATGATTGTGTAGAGTCCACTCAAAACCTCCTCATCTGCCTTGAAATCAAGGTGGAATTGGAATGTCGGATTGAGGACATATGTAGTTGCATGTAGGGGCTTGTGAAGCTGGAGGTGCCATTGTCTATCAATGATCTCCCAAATGGGGTGATACTCATCATCAACTCCCCAATAAATATATCTAATGGCCTCTTTGGCCCTATCCATGCCCTCATATATGTAGCCCATTGTGGGCTTCTCTCCATCAACAACTCTTAGGGGAACCACTAAAGGCTTTGTGAATTGCAATTACTGTGAAACATGAGCATAATATTCAACAAAAATAAGCAAATAAAATAAAAATAAGAATGAAAATATAATGTAGAATTAGTAAACTAATTACTAATTACATTTACCTTTAAGATCTACAGTAGGTACCCAAAATCCTTGCTCATCAAAAATCCAATTTTTCCTCATCTTCCCCTGAATTGGTATTAGCATATGATGAGGAAGTCCACTCCTCATTAACTAATATGTGCCTCAAAGCTCCCTTTGTATGCAGCAAGGATTGTAATGTGATGAAATTGGTTGCAAAATAGGTTATCCCAAGACGAACCAATTCCTTCATATATGAATTTATATATGTTAAGGACCCATGTGTGATTATATATGAATTTACAAATATTTTTGCTATCTCCACACATGCTTTGATCCATGCAATCTTGCCAAGATCCTCCAATATGAGGCCAAGGAAATGAGCAGCGCAAGGAGTCCAAAATACTGATAGGTGCTTATCCATCAGTAGTCTACTTGCAACAATACAATTTGTTGCATTATTTGTAACTACTTGTACCACATTCTCCTCACCTACATTAGCCAAGACTCCCTCCAAACCTTCGCAAAGGAATTCAACATTTTTGGTGTTCTCAGATGCATCAATGGATTTGATGAACACTGTGCCACCTAAAAAAGAAACAAAATCAATGATTCAATAAAACATAAATTAAAAATCTTGATTTTTAATTACTAAATCAATGCATTTTTAGAAAGTAAAATCACTTTAGGAAGAAACAAAAAAATTGAGCAATGTTCTATTTCTTCTATCTGTCCAACCATCGATTATGATGGTGCAACCCTTCTTCCTCCATATGTGTCGCTACTCCTATATTGTGGCTTGTTGGAAAGATACACTGCACATGCTTTATGGTGTTGTCATTGATGGCAACCCTTGTCAGCTAGTCGATCCACACATTGCATTTTTCTCATACTGGCAGATAGATTGAAGGTCAATGGTTATTTGTTAAGTTAGAATAGAGCATCTAGTAACTTTGTGTTCTTCGATTCATATGCAGATTTTTTGTTGTTATTTTGTGTTGTGGATCTCAAGGGAGTATTGCTCGATGAATAATCCATGTTATTTGAAAATCTTGGTGCATCATATCGATTTGGGTGAAAGCTAGGAGGTCAGGTTGTCTATTTTTTTGTTCGTCAGTTTTTGAAGGCCGACTTGGTGAATATGATGTGTCGCAGATATATAAGGAGTTAGTGTTTAAATTTGTTTGTGTTCGAGCATCTTAATTTGGGTCGTCACTATGCTATGGCCGAATCTTGTGGATTCACATTGAATGTTTTGATGATTTAAAGTTGACAATTCATGAATATTTCTTGTTTTGTTGAAGCTGACCTAAAGTGTTCAAATCTCTTGTAGCAGATATATATATAAGTGATCGATTGTATAATTTTGGTGTGTGTTCAATGTGAGTTTATGTATGTTGTGAATATCAGAAGATTAGGAAAGCGATTAAGCACAATTTCACTTGCACATTAAGGATTTTTGTGAAGCAAATTAAGGCAGAGCAGAGCGAAGAGCAGAATTAGTCTAAAGGAGTAGAATCTGATTGTTGAGACTAACCGGAACTATAATCAAGCACTTGTAGATGCTACTTTCTCAGTTAAAATCCTTGGAAGTATTCCAAACTTTTGTGAGGCGGTGAGCCTTTCTTATTTTGAGCAGTGAGCTCTAGGCAGTGTGCCTGAATGCAAGTGCATTCCCATTTTGTAATTATTCCTTTTGAGTATACTCATATTATATTGTGGATTGGCCATCCACGGTGGTTTTTCCCCTAATGGGGTTTCCATGTAAAAATCCTAGTGTTATGGTGTTGTGGTTGCTTACTTTATGTTTATGCATATTTCTTTTGGTTGAATGTTATCAGTACTTTGTTGATTAGATTAATAAAGCTAAAAATTGCATAACATTGATTCACCCCCCCCCTCTCAGTGTTGCTTGATTCCAAAAATCGGTATCAGAGCTCTAGTCCCTGGAAGAAGTTTAACAACTTGGGGAAGATCTTGGAAAGTGTTTCAATGGATTCAAGCAGTCTTCAACAACTTATGGTGGCCCTAGATGATCTTGATCAATCAAAATCTGATTTCTAAGAATTGAAAGCAAATCTTCTAAATGCTGAGAGATTCATTGAGTCATTGAAAGATAAAATCAATAAGTCCAAGGAGAAGAGAAGGGAACTCTATGATCAGATCAAGTAGGATAATAGTAAGCACATTGAAGATGAACAACTGAGTCAAGCCCTAAAGGAAAAGATAGAAGAATGTGAAAATTTTGCTAGAGAGAATATAGTTATGAAGCATGAGATGGAATCTATTATGATAAAAATGACTAAGGAGATTGAAGATAGAAAGAAGAATGAAGAAAAGCTTGCCCAATCCCTGAAAGATAAATCTAAAGAATGTAGCCAAATTACTAATGGATTCATTCAGTTGGAACGAGAGTTAGAACAAACCAAACACAATGAGGAAGAACTTGAAAAGCACAATATTGATCTCAGAGATGAACTTGCTACTACAAATGAGTACAGGGAGAAATTCAAAGCTAGCTTAGCAAGCTTGATGAATTGATTAAATGTCAAAGGACTGATGGTGACAAGTGAGGTCTTGGATATGAGGAAGGTGAAAGCTTTGGATTTGGACAAAGGAATTATGGAAAAAGGAGATTCAAACAAGGAAATTAGATGAACAACACTGGAAGGTATCTGGTAAGACAACCTAATGCTCAGAGGTTCAATGGTTATTGTTTTACTTGCAATAAATTTGGTCATATGGCAGTAGAATGCAGAAGTAGAATGAATTCAAATGGTCCATCATTCTCTGGTCAGTGCTTTAATTGTAACAAGTATGGTCATAAGTCAAATGAATGCAAAAATGTGGTGAACAACTTTCATAGAGATGTCAAATGTTATACATGCAATAGATTTGGCCATATTGCTAATCAATGCGGATTGAGAGAAAATCAGTGGAACAATCGGTCTGGACAAAGAAATGTGGTGTGCTACAATTGTAACAAAACTGGTCATATTGCTAGATTTTGCAGAGGAGGTCCAGTAAATAAAAGAAGAAACATGCAAAGGGATGTAAAAGGAAAAGGGAAGGCTACTATAGATTAGATTAGAAAGCAGATGAAGAAAACTTGGGTAAAAAAGAGTCCCTCTATTACAGAAAATGAGGCAGCACCAGAATCAACTTCTAGTAATCCCTCTAGGAATTGGTTTTTAGGCTTTTAGCCTAGGGGGATCTATCAAGAAAATCTTTCAAATCCCCTTCCAGTGATTGACACCAAGATGTGGATGAGTTCAATAATTGCATTGGTGATCCACAGATGCTGTTGAAAAATTGGAGAGTATTTATGCAGAATTGAAGGTCCACAAAAGAGTTATCTTTCATAGTGTATGAAAACAGGGTATCCGGATGAGTTAGGGAAAAAGCATTTATTACGTAGAAAAGTTAGGTATGTGAGTGATGAAAAGGTCATTTCTATCTTTCATTTGTCACTTTGCATTTTGAGAAGTTTTTGTGCTTTGGAAGTGAAATTTGGCAAAATTTGGGAGAATTCAAGTGTGAAGGTGATTCGAAGCTCAAACCCTACTTCGACAAAAAGGTATTTATCGGGAAATCTTGTAAACCTATGAATTTGTTGAAATGGCTACTCCATTGGTGGTTGAAGTGAACGATAGACCCCATCCAAAATTTAAATGGCACCCTTTCAAGTCTATTGAGACCGAGCCCTTAGGTGCATTTTTGTCTATGTCGTATAGAGTTTTACACATTGAAGATATTAGGGCATGTATTCATGCTAATATTGAGGAGCTAGGAAGCTCGCATTTGCTAAATCTATATACCAAACACATTGTTGGAAAAGATTTCCATGTCAAGCCCAAATTCAAAATCCTAAAAGAGAAGAAATTCACATAGTTTGTGAAATTACCAGCATTTGATGAAAGCGAATGGGTCTGGTATATCTTGAGTCGAGTCCATGCAAAATTCATGTTGTTGAATCAACCTTTCAAGATAACAAAAGAAGCTATAAGAGCTGTTATATAAATTCTTCTGGTGGTTTTCCTATTTTGAAGTCAGTAAAGAAATAGACAGTCACAGATGCGACTGGTTCGACATTTGACAAAAGAGCAATGACAATTGATAACATCACCGATGTGGATATCAAATTTTCCTCGATGGTCATTGGTTATAAAATATATCACTCCAACAGAGAAAATTTTGTATCTAGTACTGCCATATATGCAGCGTACCAGATGGTTAGGGAGAATGCAGAGTATGACTTGTGTGAATTGCTTCGAAGTCAGCTTATGGAGAATCTTGTGAAGATAAAGAAAGACAAGAAGAATTCTTTTAAATACAGTAATCTACTACTATGTTTATCCTTTTATTTCATGAACGAAGTTTCGGAAGTCAAGAAAGTGGTCTAGCAAAGAGGTGATAAGCCTGTTGGTGTTCAAATTAGAGACATGTTATTCAATTTTGGTGATAGTCAAACTAGGAAAACTGCAATCTGGGGATATCTCAAGAACTTTCAAAATGAAATGCAAGCAAGGGAAAAGATTCCTACTTCTATTGTTGAGAAGTACAAGGACACAATTTGTTTTATGGTGGATATTGATCAATGCTTAATGGAAGTAGCTGATCCTAGAACCGTTTGGATTATGCCAATGGGATATGAAGTCGAGGAAGGAATCTTGGTGCTATATGTGAAACATCTGTTGAGTAAACCTTTGGATTCGTCTGAAGAAAGGTTTGGAACTTATGCAGAAAAGAGCACGCAAGTCCATGAGCAATTAAAGAAGACAAAGATAGTAAGAGTAAGGAAAGAAGTGGAAGTATTTGTGGAAAGTATGGGAATATCTGCAAAAGTAGTAAGAGAAGCCAGAAGGAAGAGAGAACAAGCAGATGATGAAAAAGGGAAAGAACCTAAAACTGAATCTGCTAGTCCGACAACATCCTCTTCCCAAACGAGAACAACAAGGATTTTTGTACCCCTATCCAGTCATGTAGAGAAGTTAGCCCCTACAAAAGCTCAAGACAAGGCTTCCAATAAAAGGAAGAAGAACAAGAGCACAAGAACCTATGAAGTCATCTCAGAAAGTGAGGAGACTGATTCAGATGAAGGTGTGAAAGAAATAAACACTACCGACACTCAGGCTACAAAGGTAACTAAGAGAAAATCTTTCGGTGAAGAAGAAAATGCAAAGAAGGAAAAAATTGACAAACCAGGTATGACAGTTGAAGAAGTTGAGAATGCTATTGTCAAGGATGGAAACCTCAAGCCCCTCTAGAAATGGTATGAAAATTTTGATGAATCAGGATAGAATTATTGAGGAGGCAACAATAAAAAATCTGAATATTTTCAATAAAGTCCTTGTTGAAATTATGTCTGGTTTACCTAAGAGTTTGTATGAGGTTTTGGAGACGAGAAGAGTAAATGCTAGGACAGAAGAAGAGAATATGAGAAAGATAATTCTTGTAGACTTATGTCTGGAAATGTCTATTGAGGAGATGAAGTCACTCCTGAACAAAGCCAAGAAGGAATTTAAAAGCAAAACAAGGGTGAACAAACTTATGATCGGTGAAATTGATGTTGTTGCTGATGAAACCAAGAAAATCCTGGAAGCATTTTTGTCAAAGAACAAGATCAATGTTGAATGCTGAAGATATTGTATCTGATTCAGTAAATGAGGAGGTGAATGTAGATACTGAGAATATTTAGAATCCTCCTAATGTGGATAATACATAAGTACCTATGGAGACTGAAGTTCCTAAGGTTGTATTAGCCAAAGGAAAGGAGATGCCAAATGAAGAAGTTGAAGCTCCTAAAGGCAATCAAGAAATAGTTACTGAAGAACCAGAAGGTGAAGAAAAGAAGGCTGAAGTCAAGAAAATTCCAGTGGAAGAAAGAGACACTGCAGAGGAAATGAAGAGATTTTTGGATGAGCAAAAAGAAGATTTTGATCTTGAGTTGGGAGATGCCCCTATTCATTTATCTGCTTTGTCCCAATTCAAAAAATGAAAGTTGCATCGTTTGGACAAGCTAAGGCTAGGGAAGAAATTCTGAAATCCCACATTGAGGACAGTGAATTGTTGAATCTTGCATCTAGTATTCTGCAGAGGATCATGCATACTCATGTCAAGGATCAATCTGGTTCCTCCTCTAGTGAGCTGAAGAAACTTATAGATTCGGTAAGTACTCATTTTGAGTCACTTGAGAAGTCAGCTTTGGTCAAAGTTCAGAAGGAGTTTGATGTCAAAAGGTTCAGTAGTTTGAAAGGTATGATAGCTAGAGATAAATCTTTGTTAGCTACCTATGTGAAGAATGTTCATAATGCTCTATCTGAAGGTGAAAACTTACTAAGGAAAATGAGAAGGTTGAGGATCATGAGAAAGAATTAGCTGCTATTTCTGATGGTTTTGATCCTTTAACTATTTCAGTTGGAATGCAAGAAGGTCAAGTTATCTCTCTACTTGACAAAATAAGGAGTTTGAAGCATGAAAATGATAGAATTATGGGAAGAGCCTGTGAACTCAGAGGTTTAATTGGTCCAAAAATGGAAACTATGTTGAGTGCTTTGAAGGAAGCACAAAATGCTTTGGCGGTGAGTGACACTGCAAACATGGAAATTGTTGAGATGCAATCTTGTTTGCTTTGTGGTCATATAACTATTCTGGAGAGTCTTAAGAAGTGTTGGGACTCAAGCTTGCACTTGTTGAAAACAAATATTGCAGACATTTTCAAATTTGTGTAAATTGTTGTACTCATGGAGCCTAAAGTTTTTGTTGAGTTTTTGTATGCAGATTCCCTATCTTTGCCATTGATGTCAAAGGGGGAGAATAGAACAGTGAAAAATGTATATTCATCTAAGGAGGAGCTATAGTTTTGAAGATATTTTTGGAATTTTGGTTGGTACTAATCCTACACTTAGTCATTTTTCACTAAGTGTTGCCATCAATGCCAAGGGGGGATATTGTTGGAAAGAGACATTGCACATGCTTTATGGTGTTGTCATTAATGGCAGCCCTTGTCAGCTAGTCGATCCGCACATTGCATTTGGTCATACCAGCAAACAGATTGAAGGCCAACGGTTATCTATTAAGTTAGAACAGAGCATCTGGTAACTTCGTGTTCTTCGATTCATATGCAAATTTTCTATTGTTATTTTGTGTTGTGGATCTCAAGGGAGTATTGCTTGATGCATAATCTGTGTTATCTAAAAATCTTGGTGCCTCGTATTGATTTGGGTGAAAGCAAGGAGGTTCGGCTGTCTAATTTTCTATTTGTTAGTGTTTGAAGGCCGACCTGGTGAATATGATGTGTCACGGAGATATGAGGAGTTATTGTTTAAATGTTTTTGTGTTCGTGCATCTTAATTTGGGTCATCACTATGTTGTGGTCGACTCTTGTGGATTCACATTGAATGTTTTGATGATTTAAAGTTGACAGTTCATGAATATTTCTTGTTTTGTTGAAGTTGACCTAAAGCGTTCAAATTTCTTGTTGCGGATATATATAAGTGATCGATTATATCATTTTGGTGTGTGTTTGATGTGAGTTGATGTATGTTGCAAATATTAGAAGATCAAGAAAGCGATTAAGTGCAATTTCACTTGCGCATTAAGTATTTTTGTGAAGAAAATTAAGGCAGAGCAGAGCGAAGAGCAAAATTAGTCTAAAGGAGCAGAATCCGATTGTTGTGCCTAATCAGAACTGTAATCAAGCATTTGTAGATGCTACTTTCTCAGTTCAAATCCTTGGAAGTATTTCAAACTTTTGTGAGGCAACGAGCCTTTCTTATTTTGAGTAGTGAGCTCTAGGCAGTGTGCCTGAATGCAAGTGCATTCCCATTTTGTAATTATTCTTTTTGAGTATACTCAGATTATATTGTGGATTGGCCATCCATCGTGGTTTTTCCTCTAATAGGGTTTCCACGTAAAAATCCTTGTGCTATGGTGTTGTGGTTGCTTACTTTATGTTTATGCATATTTCTTTTGGTTGAATGTTATCAGTACTTTGTTGATCAGATTAATAAATTTAAAAATTGCACAACACTAATTCACCCCCCCCTCTTAGTGTTGCTTGATTCCAACATGGCTTTCACATCAGCCACCTTTTGTGACAAAATGGGGCCCTTTATCTCCTCATCATTAGGGGCTTTGAACCCTGCCCACAAACAATAATGGCATCAACCATGTTTTGCCAATAAGGAGACCTAACACAAATAAATTAAATTAAATAAGTATTGTAAAATGGAGAATTTAAATTTGAATTTGACATAGCTCTAAATATAAAAATTCAAGAGACAAAGAATCAACTATCAAGCTATAAATTTTAAAACAAAACAAAAAAAAGAATTACCTGGCTGCATGGAATGGAATGTCACAATAGAACCAAAGGAGGTGATTATCATTGTAAGAATATGTGAAGAGTATCTTAGGTATTTGAGATCTCTTGGAGATATAGCATGGAGTGGCTTCTTCCATAAGGAGTATTGTTTAGTGTTACCCTACTTCAAGGGTTTATTATATTTTTGCATATATTGGATATAAGAGCATCTTGGCCCATAAACATCACTTGTGTTGTGGGTGATTTATCTTCTACAATATCTTGTTGCCATCATATATGTGAAGATCTTGTCATACATTGCTTTGCAATATGAAGTTTGTGGAAAACTGTGACTTTTTCTAAAGGCCTTTTCCTTTGGTGTACTCTCTCATCAAGCTAAGCAACCAAGCATGGTTGCAAATAGATTTTGTGATATTTCTTTTGTCTTCAACCATACTTTTTGACCCATTCAATCTTCCAATGCCTTCTCTAAAGAAGTCTCCCTACAAGAAGTCTCCCTTCACTTAGATGGTTTAAGTTCCTTCCTCTTTGTGTTGGAGTTTTGGAGCTATTGGAAACTTGTTCTCTTTCATTTGGAATTCATTTTCCATGAGAAATTTGTAAACATTGTTAGCTACAATAAACTGACACTTGATGACTTGATAATTTGACTAGAGAGACGACTTAGTTAACATTGATAATATGGCATGAATGAGATGTTTACTAACTACAATCTTGACTGCAGGCAAAGTTTCGTAGGGGTATTGATATTGGCACCAAGACTCCTCATAGTGGGAGAGTAGGGCATTTATTTCTTGTTTCACTTCCTCCACTTGGTCACACAACTTGACATCTTGGCCAGCAATGAGCAAGGCGGTGTTTGAGGTGATTGACGCCTCCTCAAAACTTACAATAATTGGACATCACTGCACCCTTGATCGACCCTGTTGTGCCATTTTTCAATGCAAGGTCCTTTCCACTTTGCAAAATGCCTTGCACTATAGAGAATCTAGACTTCAGAAAAAGAAGAGAAAATAAGCAGTAGGGTTTTGAAATAGGAAAGAACAAGAAAAAAACAAAAATTCCAAGAAAATACGTATCAAATCTCACACAAACCATCAGTAAATCCTTCTAGTTGACTCACAATCACTTCACACTGCTGAGATTTGATAGAATTTTTTTAATGAAAGCACAAATTTTTGAAACAAAAGTGAGAAAAAATGACAAATATTGGGGGTACTAACATGCAACCCTGTTCTGTTTTCTGTCAGGCAAGTCCAAACCCTCACCTAAGTGGTTCTTGGAATGGTGTGGCACCTGGGATCTCTAAATCATCCTTGAGTCCTTTTGCTTTTTTCTACCTATTCCTGCATTACCTCTGCATCTCTGCCTTGTCCACTTCCCTGTTACTGCATTACCTTTGCATCTCTGCCTTGTCCAATATATCTTATAATGGATAGAAACATGCCTTTAAGCACTTACTTGCACAGAAGTATAGCTGATCAAGTCAATCAACAGAATTATGATACTTTTCCATGATCCAATTTGGATCATTATGAGACTCTATCAAAATAATCAATACTTTGTAGTTTGTACTACTACAAAACTATGATGAGATGGAGCATATAATCCTTGATGTCTAGGAAGAATGGATAAGAAACACCAGACTGAAACTAGATAGGAAGGAAAATTACATAGGACTATCACTTGAAAGAAATTAAAGGTTGGATTATTCCTGTCAAAGCTTTGTGCTGCTCTATTCTAGTCATATGGCACGTGAGTATGGTAGGTTGAGATCATGATAAAAAAATTTAGCTACATATTCCATAAAGTGTGGTACAATCACATAGAGTTATCACTTGAAAGAAATCAAATTTCAGATTATTCCATATGAAGGCCTTCTAGCAGAAGTTTGTACCTTTTTTGTTTGTATGAATAATTTGCCAACGTGCACCTTATTTCTTTGCAGTTGTGCATGTCCAATTGATGGATCCTTTACTTGATTGGATGGAGTCACATCTGGGAATCAGGCCTGTCATCTATACAAGCATTTTTGGTGGCAGGCAACCAAAAGAGCTGGTTGATGCAGTGGGACATCTTCTTAAGAAAGCAAGTCACTGGGAATTGGCTGCAATAGATTCACTTGCAATCTCTGCAAATTCTTTATCAATAGCTATTGCTTTGCTTCATGGTAAGCTTGAAGTTGAAGAAGCTATGAAGCTGAGTCGACTAGAGGAGGATCTGCAGGTATTTGCTATTCTCTTGGTGTCTTTATGCCTTGTTAATGTTGTGAACAATACGTAAAACTTAAAAGTTAACAGGTTGTCAATTCAATTTTGTGAAATATCATATCATTAACTTTGAAATTGCTTTCGATAATGATGAGATTTTATAACTTTTACTTTGTAGATTGCTAAATGTGGTCTTGTTGAAGGAGGTCATGACATTGACATGGCAGATTTGCATGTACAGATTTCCTCTCCTGTTGTACTTGTAGATCTTGTGCAAAACTGACCTGTTCAATAATTTCCTGTATCGTATATGTATTGCCTTCCCAAGTTCTGGGAACATTTCTAGGTTGAGTTTCATGGAAGACAATGCTAGTCATTTATCACACTTCACAAAGATGAATTTTCTGTTTCTGGGTTGCAAGAGGTACAATTAAAAAAATACTATTGGCTGTGATATACAATTATTTGCTTTTTTGTACAACATGCTCATTGTTTTAATAGGATAGCATTTCAAATTGCAGTTTTCTAATCTTGTATTGAATGGCATTTCTTTCTGCTCTCTTTTTGAGGACCAAGGCTATTGAGGTGCAAGGTTGCCTTTTACCTTATGTAATAAGAATTGACTGAGAAAACTTCATTGGGCACTTTTATGATCCAAGGGGAGTTATGGCATTTGCTCTGAGTTGTGATGCTAATTGTGGGATTTGTTCATACGAAATTTACAAATAACAGTTCCTTGGTTTGCTAATATGAACTATTGAAGCAGACAGCTTGACTTCTTGAATCTATATTATTTCTAATGTTTACATTTCTCCAATTAGGTTACAATTTCTAGATAATTGAAGTAGTTTTAGGAGCTAGAAGCTTTTGGTTCTTGAATTCATAACATTCTGGAAATTTTGTTTCAGCTTTCTTTCTTAGTATGAGATTTCGTAGTCTTATAGGCATCAGGTTAGTAGAATATGTCTCTGTACATGGTTCTACATTTGTCAGGTCTGCAATTTAGCATGGTGATGGAGAGGTGGGGCAAAGAGGGTTTTGTGGTGTCTATAAGTTCATTTCTTTGTTGTATTGGTTGTTTCATGTTTTCTCACCTTAATCTGTTTCATTCATTGGGACAGTGAATCCATTTTACTCAAATACAACGGCTTTAACATGACACTGTCTTATTTTTTAAAGTTATCTGGTCATTAGTGGCGAATTACAACAATTATACTAAATCTATTTAAGCCTCTTGCAAGTTTTTAGAGGACAGCATATGTAATCTTTCATGTATGTTGCTTTTTATGATAATTTTTACTAAAATATTAAAATACATCTATTCAATATGTTGCAAATATCTTATGTTCCGTAATTTGGACCTCCCTCAACTATTACCATGCACATCATCTACAGATCAAAGTAGTGGCCCATGAACTTAATATAATGTGTTGACCTTGATTGCAAAATCTCCTAGAGGTTGGAATTTATGGCATGCAGGCTTTATTTATGTGTTATTCAATCCATGGTACTAGAAATATTTGAACACAAGCACGCGAATCAGTATGCCAATACAAGCTTAGAACAAAATGCAACTTGAAAATTGTTTAATCAAAAATCAGTCTTTCCACTTAAAATTTACTTTTCTCTAATTATTATACTGCATTCCTTCCTCTTTCCTGGGCAAGACTTTCATCTTCTAAACTGCTCTTACCAAGGTGCATTGCTGCAATCATTGAAGAAAGCTCTTCATTTAACAACTAATATGGGTCATTGGAAACTTAATTAATTGAATATTTAGAAATTCATCCTTTTTTTGACTAAATCGAAGACCATGAAATAATCTGTTCTTATCTTTTAGTTTTTGTTTTGCAATGCATCAAGGACTTACATGATTTCTGCAAAATACCATGTAACAATACACACATTTAAAAATGCAAGCACATATATCTGTTGAGAGCCTTGACATCATAAGGTGAAAGACATCATTAGATGTGTTGAGAACCAAATAGCAAAACAATACCTTGGAGAAGTCTAACCTGTCGAAATCCATCAACTTGAAGAGTCCAAAATTGCACATTGTGTATTGGCTAATATGATTAGCATTTAGCATATGTTGCATGTGAACCTTCTAGATCCCTGCATTGGTGGCCTTAGTTTTGAGGGTGCTATATTGTTTTAGTAATGACCATTTCCATTTTTTAAGATAGATTATATAGAATTTAGAACCATCTCTATGGCTGTCATTCTTCCTTGATATCACCAAATATTCTATTGGTTCATAGTAGCTGTATATTTTAATATCATAGTTGTAGAAGTTTATTCAAATTCATATACATAGGATTGTAAGAAATTACTATATATTGGTTTCTTGGACAGTTTATTTGTGTAGTGCTGGTCTTCAATTACTGCAGTAGTTGATTCATAAGATGTAATTGGCACTTGAGCTCAGAATTAATCCACCACGACTTGTTTAACGGACTTCTGTGAAGGATCATAGAATACTATACTATATTATAAGCAATGACTTATTTCACTTTCCATTGATTTTATAGAAAATGGTAAGACTCGTTCAAAGGAAGATCTTCTCTAAACATGGCATAAGAGATATGACTTGGCCATATTCAAGAACTAGTAAAACTAGTAAAACCAGTAAATCAAAACAGTAGGCCTTTTATCACAACTAATATATTTAACATTTGGGTCAATTGTGTTTTCTTCAAACTTTACGAAATGTTTTCCTTATGTAATTTATGATTTGAATTTAATATTTAAGAATTTGTTCTAAATGATTGTAAAGTTTTTAAAACGTCAACTAGTAAAACTAAAAAATATTCTATTGTTTTTTATTATATGGGTATAACAGGTTTTGAAGGGGCCTCAAAACACTTAAGAAATCAATTAGACAAAAAAACCTGACGTCAGCACAACTGCAGCCAAGCTGCCCCAATACAACTACCCAATACAAAAGCCAACCCAAAAATGACCCAAGAAGAAGCCACCTAAACCACACCAAACCTTCGCCTAGATGACCAAACACTCAAAATGTGTACATTAGAAATAGACACATGTTTAGGAAGATCTCTCTTCTTCCTTTGGACGATAGTCTAGGGCACACCATTATCCAGATCCTTAAATTGGGGAGATAGGAGAGAAGAATCCTCTACCATCACCTTGACTTGCTCCATCACATAAGGTGAATAAGAATGTCTAACCAAAGAAGACATAGGTTGCATTGAAACCAAAGGTGAAGAGACAATAGAACCACCAACACACTCCTTGGAAGTACCAAACTCATAAGGAGTAGCATCTAGAACAAGGTTAGGAGGCGTTCCCTTGTGAAATGAAGAAGGTGATGAAGCTACACCATTCACAAAGGGATCATTAGGATTCAAGGAACTCACAGGAGATCCAAAAACCTCCAAATAAGAAAATCATCAACAAACAAATGATTAGGGAAAACATTCTTCTACCAAGTCATTGGACCAACCAATCGACAATGAGAGTGAGGACACTTCAAAGCAAGGTGCCTAGTAGAAAAGCATCTTTCTATTGAAAGGAAAGCTTGCCATAGTCAAGTGGCCGAGTCCAAGGCCTATCCTGCACCATAAGGATGATATCCCTAGGGAGAGCCTTAGAAATATCAATGTTCACCAAGATATGGGGAAAGGTGGTGTGGCGGAAATTTGAAGTAGCATCAATCCTAAGAAAATATCCAATCATGTTGCCAATATCTTCAAGGCAAGAAACACCCCAAAAATGGATCAAATATTTTATTGTTAATTGTATATACACTTTCTCTTAAGGGTGCGTGGATTAAGACAACTTGAAACTTGTTCTGTCATAATTATATAACTTGTTAAAAGGTTGCTAGAGTTTAAGAAACATATTTTTAAATGGAATAAATTTCATTTATTATTGAACTTATGTTTTTTAAATACATGGTTTCCTAATTCATTACCCATACATACTGATAAATAGATGACTGTATGGAAATAAACATAGTTTCCAAACATTATAATTAGTATAGATATCTTAAATATATCTATTTAAAAGATGTCAAGAGTTATCAATTTCAAGATGTTTATTTATCATAAAGAATAATTTTAATATAAGCAACTATCTCTCGATATCTTTTAGATAAATGTATTTAAGATATCCATGTTGGTTTTATGCCTATTTCATTCTATATATTTTAAATGTAAATTTTACTTTTAGAGAGCTATTTAGGTTAGTAGTTGGATAGAATTGATTTGGCCTGAGAAAAAGTAGCTCTCTATCTCCTTTCCCCTAAAAGGTTTCTTTCTTATCAATTTTATTTTAGTTTATGGTAGCTTTGGATTAATTGATTAAGTCCTTGGGGTAAACCCACAAAAGTGGTTTACAATTCGAGTGAGAAGGAAAAGTTGCCAAAAATGACCCCATGAAAAAAATTTTGGTTTTTGGGGTTTGAATGAACCCTTTGGTTTGAGCGAACCAAAAGAGGGTTCGAATGAACCATGGTTCGAGCGAACCAATTAAATGCAAGGTCCCACCATTCCCACCAAAAACCACAAAGAAAACATTTTTTGAAAGGGGGTTTGCTAGAACCCCCCCTGGTTCACCCGAACCCTCCTTTTCCCACCTTCTCACCCTCAGGCACCAAAAAAGTCCAAAATTTTGCGCTTTGAAACTTGGGTTGAGGATGAAAATGGAAGAGACTTCATAGACCCAATTGGATGATGGTAGTCCTCAGAACAAGCTATCCAACAAATATAATTTTAATATTTTTTGGTTTTATTATGTATTTGTTTCTTTAGTTTTATTAAACATACGTTTTTCACTGAAAATCAAGCTCTTTGTTCTGCACATGTGGAAAAATAGCAGATTATCAATTTTTTTTTGAAAAATATGAGTACGCACTAGATATTGAAGTCCTTGATCCAACAAAAAAAATAAAAAAATTCGATACATACAAAAAAAGTTACGTGTTATACAGTCTGTCTATGTCTGAATTGTAATTGGTTTGACTTCGAAACTTGATTAAGGAAAAAATATTCAATAAAGCACTACCAAACCAATTGGAAGAACTAGATATCATAGTTACAAATCTAAATTCAAAAAAAATAGAATTTTATCCTTCATAGAAAAAAAGTTGTGTTATACGGTGAGCATCACTCCTTAAAAATGTTGTTTACTAAAAAAAACTAGTTTTCGAAGGAGATGGAAAAATAAGTGCAGTTTGATTCCAAAAATTTTGAAAAAAATATATTTAGAATCTATAGACAAAATGTCACAAATCACTAGTTTGCATCATCTTCAAATTACTCACGGTTTAGCTGCTATAGGTGCCCGAAAGTGAAGATTTAGTTAGAAAAAAATATTTTAGTGTCCAGTTTGGCCAAAAATTGTAAACCAGTATTGTGGGATCACCCCTTGGCGACCATTTTTTATCTTTATCAATGCTAGTTCACTCACATCACCTTTGTGATTTGGTTTCACAACCTTCCTCTCATATGTCAATAAGATAAAATGGTTAAATTATTGGCTGATAAGGTGGGAGTTCTTATGGATTTAGATTCAAAAGACTTTAACATGTTTGCTATGAAGGGTACACAATAAACTGAGGGGGGTGGTTGGGGGTGAATTAGTATATCAAGTCTATTTAAAACTCTTTAATTCAACATGAAATACCATTAATCACTTCTCCAAAAAAGAATCAAAACAACTAGTATCAATCAAGAAAACACAGATGCACAAATTTATACAATGGATATACATGGAAACCCAGAATGGGAAAAACCACGGTGAGAAGAGCTACTTGGAGCTACTGGCCAAATTTAGCCTCACAGAAATGAGTAACTTACAACCATGAAGTAGGCACCAACCTATTAGAGACACCAATCCCCTGCTGTATTTGTAGGCATTGACCTACTAAAGACACCAATCCCCAATACAAAGATACCAACTCAATAAGTAAGACACCAGTCCTACCAGATTACATAGATAAGATTTGTGGATTTACAATGTTGATCACACAACTTACACTCGATCTGACCTTCCTTTATACACTCTTACACAACTTATGATCTTTTGATAATGGCACACAATGATTGAGATGCAACTCCCATTACATCACTTGAATTTACTTTTGCTCACACACACCATTTCTTTGTCAGTGAATAAATCCTTTCCATATATATATACATCTCAATACATTAACAATGTTTTATGTCTGCCAAGAATCTCTTAACACCATCCTCAATTAGCCAGGAATCTTATGATATATTTGATGATACCCCTTTTAGATAAACTATTAAGTATTATCCCCTCTCCAATAATTTGACCCTAGGACTTAGGGAAAATAACTAGTTGGTGGACATGGGCTAGAGTTACCAAACAGAGAATCAATAATATCTTTACTCTTACCCAAGAAATCACTTGGAGAGTCATTATCAATCAAACATGCCTTAATCAGCTTCGTAGGACATAAAGCTAAATGAAAATGGTATAGCTAGAAAATAAGTCCTTGATGCAAAGGGATGATAGGCTAACTACGGTTCTTCTTATGGTAATCATTGGCTTCATCAATAGAGTTTTCCGAAGAGCTTAGGACAAAGAAAGGGAAGATAATCAACAATTTATGTTGTAAATGATTAAGAAGGGGAAAATGGTAATGAAAAAAATTGAACTAGCCTTCCAAAGTGAAATATTTAATCAACATCTAGTATACTTGGTCCCAAGGGTAAGGTAATTTCTCTCTATTGAAGGAGTTTTGGAATTTGACAACTATTTCTCCTTCATTCAAAAATGTGTTCATACTTTCAGTATCTTTAATTTTACTCCCGCGATGCGCCTTCCACCCTTCACACTTTAGACAAACAATAGTTCCAATGATCTCCTCAATTACTTCAAATGCAACACCACCCACATGAACAAACCGCTTATTCCATGACTCGACAAATTGAATAGTGATGCAGTCAATGGTAGGGTGCCTTGCTAGGCAACTCACCCTTGTGGCCAACACCCAACACACACACAATAATCATTTACAGAAAATTTAAATCACACAATAACATTTAGTTTCAAAACCAATTTTATTCAAATGACCTAAATGGCCATAGGCACACAAGATACAATTTTAAATTATTTGTTTTGCTTCCATCTTTCCTAAAG
Source organism: Sequoia sempervirens (assembly GCA_007258455.2). Classification (NCBI taxonomy): domain Eukaryota; kingdom Viridiplantae; phylum Streptophyta; class Pinopsida; order Cupressales; family Cupressaceae; genus Sequoia; species Sequoia sempervirens. The sequence continues at coordinate 327,982,580 of VDFB02271358.1, read as the reverse complement.
CTTACACACTCCCCTCCTCTTCACAAGCCTCTATTTTCACCCATGAGCTTCTTCTTCTCTCACATTCACCCTATCATTCTCTCTTTTCTCACATGTACAACCAACAACGGATTCAATCAAATCTGAAAATAATTGTTTTGCTTTGGTTTATTTCCTCCACATTAATCACACTCAACTCTACCCCTCTTTTCCCACGTGGCCAACAAGCTGAGGAAATTTTTGTTTTGTTATTTCTTCCTCTTCCACTATGCCATTGACCCCTCCTTTCATTCACTTTCTCTCTGCTTCACATGTTTTGTTTTCACTTTCTGCCTGCACCTCCACTTCCTTCACTCTCTCTTGCAGCTGTATCTTTTCTTTTTCCTTACTCTGTGAAACACTTCTCACTACATTTTCTGCAATTCCCCCTCTTGCACTCCCACGCAGCCCAGCCTAAAGGAAAACCATAGACTTCCTTCATGTTTTTCCTTCTCCCTTCCCTTTGATCTTCCTTTTTATTTTCAACTTCTCCCCAACGCAGCTAGAGTTTCATGTTGTTTTTGTTTTGATTTTTTTTAACTTTGAATTTCATTTTATTTTCCTTGTTTTGCAGCTCTTCAATCTTCAGGAAGAACATCAATTACGACAAATTCAACTAGATGCACTGAATGTCTGAAACTTTGACTTTTTCATAACTTTTTATGTAGAGTTCTTACTCACCTAAAAAATTGCTGATATGTGTGTGATGATATTACGAAGCTTCCTATAAAGTGATTTTGTTCCAACTTCTAAAAAATTTGAAATTTGAAATTTCTCATAAATCGCTAGCTAAAAATAGAGAAAATTAAATTCTCCCAAACCATTGAAAATTTGGCTAAAGAACCTTCACCAATGTGAGTCAAATACATCTTGTAATGTCCTTGTAAGAGGAATTTTGAACAGCCCTCATGGATTGCAAGAAACAATTATTTTTGTAAAAACTGCTTGTAGGCCCTTAAAACAATAATTTAGTGAAAATTCAAATTTTACAATTTTGACCACACAAAAGACTTTGTGATGCCAAAAGATGTTTGAAACCACCAAAACAATCCAAAATTGAAACATTAAACTAGAAATATCTTTGGATGATGCAGGATTGCTTATGAACTCGGATGCTCCTGCATCAAATAAATAATGTTTGATCAAATCCATTAAACCATTCCAAATAAGGAGTAATTCCTCCTTCTTTACACATATACCAAAGAGTATGTTGTTGGAAGAAAATGGCAAGAGTCCTAAAATAAAGAGGGGCAATATTTTGAGAGAGCCACCCATAATCATTAATGAACAATATGATGAGAAAATCTCACATACAATTTGTATGATTTTCAATTTTAGAATCAATCCTCATATTGTTTACATCCTGATGGTTCGTGGAATTTGAAATGGTAATAATCATTATAAAAAGTGGTATGAAAATGGTACCCCAAAGTTGCCTCCTCATAACACCTCCAATAAATCTACCAATTAATGATCTCAACAATCATATCAATGTCGAGTCGAAAATTAAGTCTAAGATTCTCCTAGAGATTGAAACTAAAAACTTCATCCATATAACAATTTGAAAGAATATTTAATCCTCTATTGGCCTTAGTCCCCTTAATGAAATATATTTGATTGAGGCCATTTTTGAGCGAGGGGAGGTACAAATTTAGGAAGATCCAATTCTTTGCACCAACAATGCCATTGAACCATATTAATTCCTAGATTAGACAAAGCATATACGACCTTATTATCTTCTCGGTAGATGTGGAGGACTTCAAAATTCACAAGGATATTGATTAGGTATTGGATATCATGAATTATGTCTCTAATATTCCATCTAGGGGTATAATGACCACAAATGGATTCGATAATAACTTTGAAGTCTCCTTCAATTTGCATGTTTATTATAACCAAAGAGAAATCCATTCTTATACCCCAAAGAGTTGTTGAATCTTCAACTTCATTATTAGTATCAACACCCAAACCCAAATGAATATGTAGAAATCATAATGGAAGAATATGTGAGAAACCGTTTCTTCTTCCTATTGACATAAAACACATCTATTTGAAATTTGAAATCCCCACTTTTGCAAGTTACCTTGGGTGAGGATTTTATTATGAACAACCCGCTACAAAATTTTTGGGAAGAAGATTGTGATTCCAAATCTTCCTCCAAAAGGAATTCATATTAGGGTGATCCAATAACAATCCATAAAGTAGATACAATTGTAAAATACCCTTGTTATCCCAAGTCTAAATAATTTCATCTTCAGTAAGGAATATTGGGATTCTGTGATCAAAGATTGTCCATTGTAATTCACTTGCAATAAAGGCCGACCCACCCTAATTTTGACAATTATTCTAATTTCTTTTCCATTGATTCATTATTCCTTTTCTACAAAAGGAATCCTTTAATAGAGGGCCAAAATGGTTGATTGAAAGGTCATGTAATAGACTAAAGGTGTGATGGGCTTTCTGAGGCTATTGTTCCAACCAACTATATGCCTAGAACCTTATATTCTTCACATCACCAATATTCTACTTGATTCCTTTCTATAAGAGCCCCCTAAATTTTAGAACATTATTGAAAATTATAGAGCCCCAAGGAATACCAACATCAAAAATTAAAGTATTTACCTCTTCACTCTTCAAATATTTAGCTTTCATGATAGTACTCCAATCCTTATTTTCTTTCATTAACCCCCCTCCAATATTAGCCATCAAAGCCTTATTATTCAAATGAATCTTTCTAACTCCCAATTCCCCATGTGTTTTAGGATTATATACCTTATCCCAACTAACAAGGGATATTCAAGTCTTTTCCTCTACCCTTTTCTAAAGAAACCTCTTTTGAATTTGTTCATTTTTTTTAGCCATATACTTTGGTATTTTGAAAAAATAATAAATAGATTGAAATACCTTGGAGAGAAGCTTTGAGAAGCTAAAAGTTACCAACTTGACTCAATAATTTTCCTTTCCATCCTACAAGCTTTCTATGAACCTTTTGAAGGACACTATTCTAGACAGTAGGAAGAACTTTCTTAACAGTTAAAGGAAGCCCAAGGTAGGTAGCTAGAAGTTGAGCATAATTACAAACCCATAATAGCTATTATCTTTTGTTATAAATTAGTTTTAGTGTTAAAAGTAAATTTGGATTTTCTCACTAATCATTCAACAATATATACATTAGAGATATATGGGATTTACTCCCGATGAAATGGAGGACCACACTTTTCGGAGTGCGCTTAAGCGTTCTAATGATATTTTTTCAAAAAAAATGAGTCGTTCTATGTATTCGACGGTGTTTCATGGAGCTCCTTTCCTTGTTAGGAGTTTGTTCTCAAAGGTTATTTGTTAGTCAACCTGTAGATCTCCCCCTTGGCTTTCAAGAAACTCTTTCTTCGAAGAATCAGGGGTTTTTCAAGAATGGGGGTTTTCATCCTTCTTAGACACACGAGATATTCAATAATGTGGGTTTTCATTCCATTCGCAGTTCTAATCATTTTAATGGTAACTCCTTCTATCCCAGGAAATCACTCAGTCGAGTAATATAGCCGTCTTTTGACATTTGTGGCTCGGAGTCAGAGACTTATGAAGACTCTCAACTAGTTTCTTCCCATTCCTCTGATCAATTTGGGGAAGCTCCCTTCAATCCAAAGGTTGATAATGTTGAGAAACTGGGTGTTGATGTACCCCTGGTTACTTTTCCAAACAATATTGTTAGGAATTAGGAAGATTGCTACAGGATTCTCCAATTACAGTTACAAAATGCAAAACAGAGTAGATCTAAAACTTTGATATTGTCTAAGTCAAAAGATGTCGGAGTTGTTGATTCCTATGGTTTGGAAGGGGGTGCTTGGGATCCATCAACATTTCCAAATAATATTCCTCTGAAAGCTTCTTCTCCTGCTACATTTCCTAATAATGTGGATATGGGGATGAAGCCTTCAAATGAGCTACACCAGAAAATGTAGAGACAACATCGTAACCCTTTTCATCGAGGTGAGATATTCAAACAGGCAACAATGGCAAGTGGAGAAGCAAAATCAAAATCGCTCTTATTCACAAGGGGTCTTTCAACTTGCAAATGATTCTCATCAATGGAAATCTAAGGAGGTTCCAGCTATCAAGATTCTTGAGGCCCTTCTCAATGATCAATCACAAAGTCTTCGAGAAATGACATTAATTTGTAAGTTTTGGCATTATTCTCCTTCCATTGTTGAGTTGAAAGATTTAATCTATCAAGATTGGGAAGGGGAAAATCAAGTTTTCTATATAGACAAGGGAAATGTCTTCTTTATTATTTTATTTTCTTCTAAACAAGCTAAGGATGCAATCTTTTGGGTGAAGTCTTGGGTATATGGGGGATCTGGCTTGTATGTTCAGCCCTGGGTACCTAACTTTAACCCTAAAAAGGAAAAAAATAGATCTATCACTTTTTGGTTATAATTGCATTCTCTACCTTTGGAGTATAGAGAGCCAAAAATTGTTGAAATTATTGCAAATCAGATTGGCATTTTCCTAAACCATGATTTGGATTTCTTTAGAAAGCCAAAGTTGCCAGTTAGGGTTCATGTTTTAATTGATATGTCGAAAGATTTTCCCAAAAGTATTAAAATGCTTTCTAAACTCTAGAGTTCACATACAAGGTATTTTTTATGAAAATCGTTCAAATGTTTGTAAGGAATTCCATATGTTGGGCCATAAAACTTCTTCTTGTAAAGCGATAAAGGGCCATGATGACAAGTTTAAGACTTTAGATTATGCTTCTGCTTCTCAATCGCCAAATTTGGTACAAGATACATTCCATGAGTCTTAAGAAGTTAGCTCTACTAACATAGATTTGATGGGGATTGTTTCAAATGGGAGGGATAAGGGAAAGGGTGAAATTTTTGGTCCCAATGGCAGTTGTGATATTACTAAGGCTTTCCATTGGAGCTCTTGCTCATATTTGTTTTAACCACAACATATGTTTCATGTTGAGCAGAGTTGTGTAAGGGAGCAAAGTCCTTTGCTTCTCAAAGGAGAATGTGATCGGTCTATCTGTCGCCCTTTGTTTAGGAATTTTGTGTAGATAAGAAGCTCATTGGATAGAGTTAGAGCTCCTGGAACTTTTCTACCAACAAACCCAAAAGGGCTTTATGCAGATTTACAATGCTTTCTATAATCTAAAATTTTGCATATATATGTTCCTTTATTTTTTCATATCTCAATTCAACAAGTTCAAAGTATTTCTTCTACATTATTATGGGAAAGTTTTGCTACAAGACTTACTCTAGTAAGTTGTTCAAAAAATTAGTTAATTAAGGTAAATTTAGAAGCAGTGAGCATGCCTTGGGAGAAAAATAATTATGATAGCTATGATTCTATGGACTTTCAGTCTTTTCTAGACATGGGTAATTTGGAGGGTCTTGCTGAGAATATTCTCACTATGGTAGGTTCTTCTATCATTGATGAAATAGCTGAGGAGTCGGTAACACCAAAGGTTGTATCAGCCTTGGCAACTGAAGAAGCTAAATCCTTTTTTAAATCATCAAGAACAGAGGAGGATGATAGTTTGTCTACATTGGTTACATCTTCAACAAAAGATACAAAAGCTAGTATGGAACATGAAGAGGGGAGTATAGATTTTGACTTCTCACAAAATTTGTCAATTAAACAAACTCCATCTTTGATTCCATCTCCCCAAAAGTCACTTGGTAAACGTGGTAGAAAATCAAATGCAGTAAAGTTACAAGAGGAAATAATATCAAACAAACAATTAACTTTCAATGGGAGTATCAAAAAATAGTTGAGGGGAGCATATAGCTCTCTGAACATGGAATGAGGATTATATCTTGGAATGTTAGGGGCATTAATGCCCCTAGCAAGCAAGCCCACATTAAGCATCAAACTGATGTGTCTCCAGGGAAGATATTATTCTCTTACAAGAAACAAAGTTATCTCAATGGTCTTTTGAAGATGTCATTAGTAAATGGGGTGGATGGAATTCAGCTCACTCAGTTGCACAAGGGGCCTCTGGGTGTATGCTCATTCTATGGAAACCTCAAAATGTGATAGTATAAACTTTAAAAACTGTGCATCATTGGCAATTAATGAAGGTGGTGCAGTTTGATCTTCATTTTTTTCTAGTAAATATTTATGCACCTAATGCAACAACTGGGAAGAAGCTTTTGTGGGATGATTTGTCTCAAGTTTTGGAGCAATTTGGAGTAGAAAAAGGTGACATTAATGGCAGACTTCAATGCAATTTTATCCATGAAAGATAAAAAGGGTGGGGTCATTCCTCAAAAAATAGTTGAGGACTTTAGTTCTTTTTTCCTTAATAATGCACTTGTAGATGTACAACTAGGAAATGGGAACTACAATTAGACAAACAAGCGCAAAGATTTTTTGCAAATTGTTGTGCATTTGGATAGAATTTTGGCATCCTCAAATTGGATCACTCAAAAAATTATCTTAATGTCATAAATTTTTCCTTGTATAGGCTCAGACCATTTTCCATTGTCTCTTTGTATTGAAAGGAAAAAGGTGACTTTGAACAATTGCTAAAACATCTTTCAAATTTGAAAAAATGTGGTTTTTCCATCCTTAGTTTCTGGATCTTTTAAAACAATGGTTGTGTCAGGCTCCAATAGTGGAGAGGAATTTAATGTATATATTTTATTGCAAACTAAAATTTATAAAGGGAAGAATAAAGCATTGGAACATTTCTATTTTCAAGAATATTTTTCAGCAAAAGGAAGAAGTATTCAAGCAATTATCCTTGGTAAATTCAAAAATTATAGTACAAGGAATAACCCCTTTGTCATAAGAACTTCAAAAAATATTGTAGGAAGAATGGGAAGAGCTCTCTATTCGGGAAGAAATATATTGTGTCAAAAATCAAGAGAGTTGTGGCTTAAAGAGGGTGATAAAAATACTAAGTTTTTTCATAGAACTGCTCAAATAAAAAAAGTAAAGAATTCGGTTTTTTCAATTGAAGACAGTGTTATAGGTGAAAGATTAATAAAAGAGGACATACAAAACGAAGGTGTTAAGTTTTTTACAAATATACTCTCCTCACCAGGAGGCACATCAAATCAACAATTACTTGTGAGGGAAGAATTGTTGCAAAACATTCCAACATTGGTTTCGTCAGAAGATAATGTGCATTTGATGAAACTATTCACTTTAGAAGAACTGAGAGGAGTAGTGTTCTCAATGTCTGCAGATAAAGCTCCAGGTCTAGATGGTTTCACTTCCATCTTCTTTCACAAATGTTGGGAGTTTATTGGGGCAGACTTGTTGAAAGCATTGGAGGAGTCTAGAAGTTTAGGGACTATGCTAAAACAATTTAATGTAACTCATATTGCATTGATCCCAAAAGGTAAATAATCCCTCTTCTTTCTCAGAGTTTAGACCCATATCACTCAACAACACTATTTACGAAAATTTCACAAAAGCAATCTATTTGAGGTTGATTAAGATTATCCCTTGTATAATCTCAGAGGAGCAGGGAGGTTTTGTTCCAGGAAGATAAACAATAGAAGGAGGTTTAGTAGCTCATGAAGTTTTGCACTCTGTATCAACATTTTCTATGTCAGCTTTTATTATCAAGTTGGATATGATGAAAGCATATGACAAGGTGGATTGGTCCTTTTTGATGCATATATTGAAAAAGTTTAGTTTTCATGAAAAGTGGTGTAAATGGATTTACTCTTGTTTGTTTGGTGTAATGTTCTTTGTGTTAATAAATGGAATCCCTTCGGGTTTTTTTAAAGTCTTCTCAAGGGGTGAGACAAGGAGACCCATTATCTCCTTTCCTATTTATTATACTAGTAGAGGCATTAAGCAGATTGGTCAAGAAGGTTCATTTGGAAGGTCAATGGAAAGGCTTAAACTTTCCAACCACTAGCTTAACACTAACCCATTCATTATTTGCAGATGATACCATTTTGTTTGGTATGTCAACCATTGCAGAAGTAAGGAAAATTAAGGAAGTTTTGCAAAGGTACTCTTTAGCTTCTAGACAAAGGGTGAATTCAAGAAAGTCAAAGATTTACATATTCCATACAGATGCAGTGGTAAAGGACAAGATTGTTCAAATTATGGGGTTTCAATTTCCACAATTTCCTTGCAAATACTTAGGTATTCCATTCTTTGTTGGTCAAAACATAGTGTCATATTGGGATAAGATAATTCAAACTATTAAATCAAGAATATCAAGTTGGAAGGGGAGATGGTTATCTATAGCTGGAAAATTTTTATTGATTAAATTAGTTTTGTCATCAATCCCAAATTATTTTATGGCAGTTCTAAAAGCCCCAAGGTCAACCATTACAAAAATAGAAAAGCTAATTAGATCCTTTTTATGGATAGGTAATATGGACTCTAAAAGAAAAATTCCTTTTGTCTCACTCCAAAATATTTTTAAAGAGAAGCTAAAAGGAGGGGTAGGGGTGGTGCATAATATGTTGACAAGGAATATTGCATTGGGAGAAAAATTAGTATGGCATTTGTATACAAGATCACAAGGAAAATGGTGTAAAATTATGCAATGTAAGGATCTTGATACTGACAATCCGATGTGTATTCTTACCATATCTAACCCTCCTCAAGGGTTTGCAATGTGGAATTTTTTGTTAGATTGTAGAAAGGTAATAGTTCGATACCTAACTTGGGAAATTCACAATGGAGATAGTGCAATTTTTTGGCAAGACTCGTTGAATGGATTTCCACCATTGGAAAAGGCGTATGATTTTAAGGCTGCAATTGATTATACAACAAACAACTAGGGGATAAAACTTAAAGATTATATTTAGGATCTAGATGGGAAAACATGAGCTGTAATATGGAAATTTTTGCCTTCCTCAATCTTACCACATGCTCAACAAATAGAATTGATCAAGGCTCTAAGGTGTAGAACAATTTTCATTGGGAAAGGGTCTGATAAATTGATTTGGGCCCCTTCAAAAATAGGTAATTACACAATAAAAATGGGGTCAAGGCTGCTATGTCTGATCAAGAGCAGGGGAGTAAGCAAAGAGCTTTGTCATTTTGTTGGAATCCAATGGTTCTGCCCAAGTTAGGATGTTTCTCATGGTTGGTATTAAAGCATAGGGTGTTAACAAGTGAGAGATTGATAAAACTTGGAATTGCAACTCCATTAAAATGTGTTCTTTGTGAAGCAATTGCAGAAGAAGTGGATCATTTATTCTTGACTTATCCATTTGCAAATTCTTGTTGGAGTTTTGTTCAATCCAAGTTATGGTGGAGTTCCCCTCTTCCTCATAAGCTTTGTGATATGTTCATGTCCTGGCCTACTTTATATAAATTATCTCTCTTTGCAAGCATATGGAAAATAATACCTTCTTCTGTGGTATGGTGTATTTGGTGGGAAAGAAATAAAAGGATATTCCGGAAAGAAAAATATAGCTTAGATTTAGTGTTGGAAAAGCTAGAAAAATCTATTTGTGAAGTTAATAATGCATATGTGCAAAACACTAAACATGTGGGCTCTGCATTTACTGATTGGGATGCTAAGCAACTGAAGGAATGGGAGTTTCTGGTTATACCTTTCAAAGGTAGTATTTTATCGGCTGTAAATGTCAAAATTGATAGAAAAAAGGTGATATGGTTGCCTCCACCTAATGGTTATGTCAAGCTAAACTTTGATGGTGCATCTCGAGGTAATCCTGGTTTGTCAGGGGCTCGGTGTAGTGCTAAGTGATCATGAGGGTTCAATAATAGGTGAAAAGTCAATTTCATTTCCAAATGGTACAAATAACCAAGCAAAAGTGCATGCTCTCCTTCATGGCTTACTTTTAGTTGTTCATCATAAGGTTTCCAAGTTGGTAATTGAGGGGGATTCCTTGCTAGTTGTAAATTCTTGTAAAGACAAAGGATCAAGCAATTGGAAAATCAATTATGTTCTTAAGTAGATTTTGGTTTTGTTAGAGAAGTTTGAGATGTTTCATATCAACCATGCATATAGGGAAGAAAACCAAGTTGTAGATGGGCTAGCTAACATAGGGTGTGTTCAAGATAAAAAATTTAAAATGTATGGGAATCAAATCAATTTTTTTCCTATGAATTTACAAGACTTGATTCAACTAGAAAAAGGAAAAGCACATAATGTGGCAAATACAACAATGAAGAAAACAAGTGTATGAAGGAGTAGTTAGAATGAAAGTCCCGAGGAAATGGGGAAATGGTTAGCTATAACAACAAAATATATAAGCACAAGTTCTGCATTAAAGAAATTTTGTTATACAAATATGTATTCCAGAGGTGATCAAAAGAAAGTTTGTTTGGATCGAAATGATTTAATCTCAAACAAAGCATTATAAATGTAGAAATGAGGGAAAATATAATTGATAGTTGTGAATGAAATCCACAGCTTGATGTATGTCCACAGATGTAGGAGTAATCAAATTATCTCTTGTGGGAATCAAGAGAGGCAAGGTAAATTTGGAAAGAGGTGTTATGGGAATGATGCAAGAATGAAGGCCCAACCAAGCAATGAAGGAAGATAAATTTGGATATAAAGTTAGTGGAGGTTTAGATTAGGTATTGCTAACTGTGTGGTTCTCTTTTGTAGGGAGGATGATATGAAAATAGTTAGTACTATTTTTCAGAAGAATTGATAGAGGATGAAGGCTCAGGAGATGTGTTTAGCGTAAGCTAAGTACGCATGAATTGGATGTCATGAAAATTCATGTATAATCAACTTGCAGGTATAGTAAAGCACATCCCAAAATGTGAAATTAGCAATCACTAAAATTCACGCATCTCAAGAGGAAGGTACAAATTGCACATCATTAAAATGTGCAAGCTTCCACATGTAAATTAAAAGCAAAGCAAGGTGAATCCAAACTCAAAGGTGTCGAGTTAATTTAATTATTTCATATTAGTTTCAAGCGTGGGAGGATCCAAAGTCAGGTGTTAACATCTGCAAGAATTAAATGGCTTTTCATTTTCATGATGGTGTATTGGAATTAAGGTACATATATAGCTCTTTAGAAAATCTGACTTTGGTCCTCCAACCAACATCTTCTGGGATTGAATTGGGCTGAAAATTGTTGGGTTTTCTATAGAAGTGACAAGGCATGGTTCTGCTTCTATGGTTTTGAGTTGTGTTCCTACTGACTTAAGGCTGTTAAGTAGTAAGTCACCTTAGGGTATTTCCTCCATGTTTATTTTATTTCCAAAAACTGGTAAATGTTTTACTCTACTACTTCTGAGGGTTCCTTCCAAGTGCCATTGTGATTATCTGCTTACTTTTTGTGATCGAATTGATTCTGTGGGTTGTGATTATCTAGGTTATTTCCTATGTTCTAGGTACTTTTGTGGGATGATGACAAGTACAACATAACTTTTGTTCCTTATTTCATGCATCATAGCTTCTGGTTTTTCTTTTGTGGGTTTGTGTTGCTTTCATACAACTTGAAAAACAAAAATTCATGCTTTCGACTGGAAGTTGTTAACCAGTAAGTTATCTCATGGTACTTTTGTAGTGTGATTCAATTGCGAGACACTAGCTATTTCATTTGATCTAGTACTTTTGAGGGTTACTATCAAGCTCAATGGTTTTTATCTGCATACCTTCTTTGCACTGGTAGTTTATGTGGGATGGCATGTAAGGAATAAAATATGTTCCTTAGCATATGAATCTTACCCATCTCATTAACAGTGTAAGTTGTTTAACTTTTGAAGCTATAGGGAGAGTTGTGTGAAGTCTAAAGTGGGCTCGAAGGCTTTCAAAAATTCTGATCAAATGGCCAAAGAGTATAATACAAAAAACTATAGAATCCCTGTGGAGATAAAAGGAAATGAAATACCATTCTCAGAGGAGGTAACAGAAGATTAAATGACACAACTTTTTTGCACAACGTGTCCAAGTCTTGTTGATTGCATCAAAACTATGATAGGTGAAGAAATAATTCGGCTAGATTCACCCAAGCTTTTGTCCCCATCAAATTTACTCTCAATTTTTCTATCAAATTGCATGGATTTTCTTTAGTATTTTGTTGCATTAAAAATAGTATATACAATATCAATTTTACCAAATGCATTGGGGAAAATGACCTTCTAAAGGCAATCCAAAAATATAGTTTGGATATAGGAGAAGCATATGTAGTAGGCATCTTTCCGAGAAGCTATCTCAAGGAGAAGCAAGGATTTGTAGCTGTGTATGGAGCGGTGAAAAAGGGGTTACGTGATGATGGCCCATGGTTGTTGCATTGAATGATACTAATGCACTCTAGAGAATTGGGGCAACAAATGGTTGACATGGTTAAAGAAAAATAGTTTTCCCTGTCTTACATTCTTGGTCATCAGGTCAGGCATAGAAGGAGGAAATTTGTTGTGCCTCACATTAATCCACCTGGGAGACATGTAGAAGAATGGGCAGAGGGGCAAGGAGATAACTTGCTTGATTTGAATGAAACTGCACATAATACAAAAGAAGATGCAGAAGATATGATGGAGTGAAGTTGCAAAAGATGAAGTTGATGAAACAAATTTTGTAATGTACAAAAGAGATAAGAATATAGATGATAGGTAATTAATATAGATGATAGTTTGCAGATTACTACATACTTGGTAATATATACAGTCATCTATGAGACATGGTTACCAATACTATAATTCTAGTATTTTGTAATTTTGTTGTTATAATTAATATAATTAATTAGGCCTAGGCCTTTTATTGATAATTTTTTTTTGGATTTTCTCATAGTCAATGCACTACTTAGAAACATTAACATAATCCTCCAAAAATTGCTTCCAATTTTTAGCTTCTAGAACATAGGCCATACCAAAAAGGATAGTATCATCCAAAAACTATTGAATAAATGAAGGATGTAAAGGGGAAGAAACTTTTATACCGTTAAGAGGCCCAATCCTTATCATGTTCATGATAATTTTGTCAATCACTTTATCCAACAAAATGAAAAGGTAGGGAGATAGAGGGTCTCCCTACCTAAGAACCCTTCCACTATTGAAAAAAACTCTTGGAGTATTAGTAATCAAAACTAAAAATTTGGGAGTAGTAAGACATTGCCTAATCAATCTCACAAATTTCTCTTTGAAATAAAATTTTCTAAGGAATTAGAAAATAAATTCCCAAGAAAACCTATAGGCTTTAGAGATATCAAGTTTCAACACCATACCTTGTTTTTTATTCCATTCAATAGAGTGAATAATTTCATGGATAGTAATATTAGCATCTAAATTTTTTCTTCTAGGCACAAAACCTTTTTGGTCATTGGAAATCATCTTATCAAGCAGGGGTTGAGTTATAAAAATTAATATTATTTAGAACACTTTTTAGATGGTGTTGCATAAACTAATAGGCCTAAAATACACAATAGAAACTAGATCCATATTTTTAGGAATAAGGGAAATAAAAGTATTATTAAGCTACTTCAACATCTTCCTAGTTTTGAAGAGATCCTAGGTAGCAATAGTGACATCCTTTGTCATAATATCCCAAAAATATTGAAAAAAGGAAGGAGGGAATCCATTAGGCCCAAGTCCCTTAAAGGCACCAAAAGAGAAACAATTTCCTTAACTTTGTCCTCAAAAACAAACTAGGAATTTTGAGATTCATCATCCTTCAAAAGGATCAAAGGGACAATTTCCATCAATTGACCAACAAGATGGGTGGAGAGTTGTGGTTGCTCATTCATGAGATATTGAAAAATATCTAGAAGACAAATGACCCAATTTCTCATCTATATTAACCTTTGCACTAAATTCATTAGGTAAATTTTTAATGGTATTCATGTTTCTATGATGGCGAATGGATTGGTGAAAAAAGGGGGTATTTTGCCCCCCCTCCTTAAGCCATTGAACTCTAGACTTCTATTTTTATAATTCTTTTTTTTGCATAGTACCATTCCAATATTTTGAGAGATTTTTCCAAAATTAAGGTTACCTCATCAATGCTACCTTCTATCATGTTTCTTTGAACCTCCATTAATGTATCATATACAACCTCATTTTGTTCAAACACATTGCTGAAGGAGTACTTATTCCAAGCCTTAACTTTATTCTTAATATTGAGTAATTTTTGAGCTACTCTATACATTGTTGGCCCTTGGACAAAAATTTCCCACCAAGTAACAATACAATCTTTGTAGTTGGGGTGGGAATCCTACATTATTTCATATCTCAAGGGATAAGGGCCATTATGAATCCTATCAACTTAGTTGAGTAGCAAGGGCTTACGATCTTAGCCAACTCTAGGAAGAATATAAAGTTTGATATTTCCTATGATATCCTAATTAGAAGAAATGAGAAATATGTCAACCTGACTTGGATAAGATGTTTACCCAAATTCATGTTGGACTAGGTGAAGGGTTGACCATCAAGATCAACATCCATTAGACCTACAACACTTAGGAATTCAAAAAAATTCACCATATTGTCTAAATAATCCACAATACCACCCAAGTTTTTTGATGGATAAATGGGGGTATTGAAGTCTCTTGCCAACATCCAAGGATCCTCTTTATAAATATTAAGTAGAGAAGAAGTTGCTTCCCAGATCTCTTTTCTTGTTGATCTAAAATTAGGGGCATAGATTTTTGAAAGAATCCACTTCCTACTTGAAGAGAAAAACAACACTTCCAAACTATTTCTTGAGAAATTAATACACTAGCCACTTACATTGCTTTGATATAGTGACAATGCCACTTGATGCTCCATGGCCCTTACTAATACAAAACTATGCATTAGGCCAAATTCTATTGGCTATATTTTTAAACTTTTTTTGACATTTTCACTTCTTGAGGAAGTAGAATATTAAGTTTGTTATCAATAATGCATATTTTTACCAAAACCACTTGTGATGACTATTAGGTCCTATTATATTCCATGATAAGATTCTCATTTGTGAGTCTTCTTGGAGGAAACCTCCAAGGTTTTTGTCTCCTTCTAGCTATCTCTCGAGCTATTTCTTTGTCTTGTTTCTCTCTACGAAGGTTTTCCAATTTTTCCACCCACTCCCACATCCATTGATTTCCTACTATGATTATATTGGAGCCTTTTCCATTTTTTCTTGGGATTGAGCAAACTTGCAGATCCACAATAATAGATTGTCTATTTCTATAGCTACTTCTCCTAGCTAGCAACATGGAGGTGTCATGTGCCATATTTATTGAACCAAGGTTTGTACCTTCCTCCATTAGGGGGTTAAATTCCTCCATCTCAACAACCTCCTTATTATCCTCTTCATTAGAAATGTGCTCTTTTTTCTCCCGATCAACAATAATAATGATTTCCCCACCTTGATGAATAGTAACTTCATCAACCTATCCCATTTCTACTTGTTCAACCTAACAAAAACTTCCTTCTTCACTACTATCATCCTTTCCACTATAGAGTTGCTTCTCCTCGCTAGAAAAATATCCTCTTCCACCTAGTTGTTCATCAATTGTTTATTAGGGCTAGGGTCAAATTTACCCAAAATATTCAACACGATCCCACCTACAACTTCCATGGCTGATTCCATAAGCTTTCCTTAAGAGAATTCCAAGGTTGATTCCTTCAACTTCCCTTGAAGGGAGTTCATACGATTGAGGATTTCTTCTTCAAATGGAAACCCCTTTGAGTTTTTAGAAGTGTGTTCCTTACACTTATCTACTAGTTCCTTAAGTTTATCTTTAGGTTCACTAACAAATTTTTATGGTGTAGACCATTGGATTATTAGGTTTCTATACATTGAATATTTTTTCCAAACAAAAAGAGTTTTCATACAAAATGTATTGATTCCATTTTCCAAACTTAGCTTCCAAAATTATAAATGCTAGAAGAATTTTGAAAACATCAACACTAACATATAATCTAACATAAACTAATCTATATTTTTCCTTTGTAACTTTATCCACTATAATAAAATGGTTGAAGGAGTTATCTATCAAAGTGAATATCTCCTCATCCAAAACTCTAGAGGAAGGTATGAGATCCATACCCAAATAGGTAGTGTTTTGGTTAAATATGCTTTGGGGTTAAAGCTTGAGTTCTATCTACAAAGAGATAGGCCACCTTTTTCATAAATCCATGAACCTCCAAAAATTACCTAAAGAAAATATTCTTGAAGGTTAAATTTAAAGAGGAGCATCCCCCCCAACATATCACTAACAAAAATACTGCCCTTAGTTTTCCATTTGTTAGATGCTCATCTCCTAACAATATCAATGTTGGGAATAAAGTAAAAAACTTACCTACCACACTATTGTCCATGGAGGAAATGATTTGATTCATTTTCGAATATGGAAACTTAATAATTGTGCCTTCTTCAAAAACTAACAACATTGGAACAACATTAGAGAATCTAGGCACATGGGCCTCAAAATCATTGCCCAAGATGACATCCATCCATTTATTCAAACCACTTTCCAAAGTATTTCCCAAAGCAACAGATGTACTACTTGAGGCCATACCAACAGTCTCAAGGAAAAGAGAGGGGTGTAGGTGGTCCCCCAATCCATCCATCCCCATTCCTACTCAAAAGAAGATTAAAAAATGAGGTTTCAAAGAATGATTTAAATTAAGATGTTTTTAAATTAAGGTTTTGATATAGAGTTAATAACATTTATATATTTTATGTGAAAAAAATAAAAATTACCAAGAAAATAAAGCTAGTCAACAATTTTGTAAATCGTATTGAATAAAGTACACTATTCAAAGCCTTTCCTTATAAACCATTAAAACATGATCATTTGAAATTATAAACTATTAGTGTTTGTAATATAAAGTTATAATGGACATAATCTTAGTGGCACACCTAGTAATAAAGTTTAATAATTTTATTCTATTTTATTAAATTATTTAATATCTATTTAAATTATTTTAAAATTAGGGTTTTTTTTATTGTAGAATTAGGTTTTGTGTCTTTTTTTAATAAAATGACTTCTACTTTTTAAGAAGATTTTTTTAGTTTTTGTCTTGTGGTATTAGTCATTGTGAGAAGAAGTCAAAATAGATAAAAACCAATGAAGTATGTAGATTAGTGATAAACCAAGGAACCATTTGTGTATACATCAAGAAATTGAAATAACTTTTGAGTAAAGAAAAATAGGCCTTTTCAATTCAAAACAAACTAAAGGAAAATCCCTAGAGGATTATATGAAACCTTGAAGGGCAACCACACTAAACAACAAAGTACAAAAAATACAATCATATACATGAAAATTACAATCATGAAGATTATATTAAATTCTTATTTTTCAATTTCTTAAGAAATTCCAAATTCAATATTTTTTAAATAATTTTAAATGAATTTTAACAATTTTTAATATTTTTTAGTAAATTATAATATTTTTAGTATATTTAAGTAATCTTCATTAGATCCAACAATTTTAGGTAGCTAATTTTCTATTTATCTTTCGATATTCATAGATTGAGGAGAGGAAAGTATGGATATGTAATTGAAAATCTCAATCTCAATACTTTTACTAGCATATTCTTGTAGAAAATAACTAGTTTTTTTCATATAATGTTGGAGTAAAACCAAAAACTCTCTAAAAACTATAATACTTGAAAATAAATGATAGTGAATTTTGTATATAAATGTTTAGGTCAACTTGTTCTGGGGAATGAAACCCAACATGCAACAATTAGAAAAGACTAGGAGAAGTTTGATGAATGAATTGGAGTAGTTAATGTTAATCAAGATATCTGTGACTGAAAAAACACTACTAGATGTATACACTCAAATTTGGTCTGGAGAATTAATTAAATACAAGTTATTTAATTAATAATATTTAATTCCTCTACTTATAAATAAATTGAAAAATTTATTTATATAGTTCATTTTCTCTAATTCTTTCTATCCTAAATCATTTTCTTCATATCTTAATTAAATGAACAAATTTAATTAGTTTGTTTTATTTAATTAACCTCCTCTCATTAAATTTGAATTTAAGCACATGTCTACTAACTTCTTCCCACCTTCCACCTCATCATGTGTCTTAAGAAATTAAATATTTCTAATATTTAATTTGGTATTTATCATCAACAAATTCTAACTAATTAGGGACACTTGGCCTTCATCTCCATTTTATTCCTCTTCACACTTGGTAGTTTGTTCTTATGTAGGGAACACACTCCCCTTTTCTCTCTAACCTCTTCATCTTCAACTGTCCATCTCTCCAAATTGAATCCAGACCATTCATTTTTGCCACATAGGCTCATGCCTCAAAAAATCTATAAATAGGCCATCATTTACAACAAAGAGAGAGAGAGAGCTAACTATTTGTAGCAATTACACTTTGAAACATTTTAATTAGCATTGTCATTTTAGTGAGAATTTTAGTATTAGAATTTTAGCATCAAGTAGTTTAAGCATGGCATTTTCATTAGCAACATCTTAGTTACAATATTTTCATCATATCATTTCCATTAGTAGCATCATAACAACATTATTATCTTTGCATATCATCTACATCTAGTTTATCAATCATGTAATGTAGGAAATATCTCTTGCATTTCCAACATCTCTCATTATTTAGGTTGTCATTTGGAAAGTCATGTGTGCAAACAATCTGAGAGAAAAATGAGTTAAAGAATCCTTGGAGATAGAGGACAATGAGACACCATTGAGGAATTGTTGTTTTAATTTGATTATTATTTGAATTCCTTGATATAATGTTTCATTGGTGTGTTGTATAGGTTTTATTTGCTTATTCATGTTATTTACACACACATCAATTGGCACCCACTATGGGGCCTAGCCTCGTTTTTAATATTTTCTTGCAAGTTTTTGTCAATAGGTCCATTTGTGAATTTCGATGTAGCCCATCTGCGGTTTGTTTCAGTGTGTAGGTGGTGACTTTCAACACATCCAAGCTTTGTTATAGCACATACATAGCCCAAAACAACACATCTACCTCCTCTTCCAACACATATACAAGATTTTATTTCCCTTTTATTTTTTCCAGAATAGAGCATTGAGTGTGTTTAATAGTGCATATATTGAATATTTTAGCGCATACACCTTTATTTGTAGAAATTTAAAATTATGAGGGACTGATCTATATATTTCTATTTTGCAGGTGCTTTATACGTTGTCAAAGACATATCTTAAACTACTAATGATGTTTGCAAAGACTGGAGTTATTTTCCTTTGATTAAATTAGGCATCTATTTTAATTACAAGGTTAAAGAACACCATGTATGCTATGTTTGCAAAGTGATAGGCCTATGCTCTCCCCTTTACTGGGTGACCAAAACACCAGACTCACTCTTTTATTTTATTGCAATAGCACCTTTAGCAGGCTTGCCTCCCCTGTTCGAAAGGAGGGAATGACCTAAGTGGGAACAACTAAATCCAAGCATTCCAACCCACTATAATCAAACATGAATTGTGATGAAAAGCACATTCAATGGTAGTGTGCATTGATAGCCCTCCCCCGATATCCTTGAGATACATAAAGCCTTTGTTCTAAAGGTTGGGAGGCCTCTTGAGGGAATTTATCATTTTCTACACCAAATGGAAACCCTTACTAAGAACTTTAAGTGTAGTAGCCAAGCTGAGTCAGTTTCCAAACATTATAATATTCACAGTGCAAGGGGATGGAAGAATCTGCCCTCAAGATACTCACCATATAACTACTAGGGATTTCTGGCCAAAAGTGGAGGATTTGACTTTGGTTAAGACTTGGAAAAGGAAAAAAACACGGGTTCCATCTAGGGGGTGACAAGGATATGTGAGCTAATGTAGTTCCAAGTTGTGGGATGTGATGTTATTAATGACCCTTGACATTAGAAGAGTTTGACTAATTTGTTTGTTATTGTTCAGTACTAGTGGAAATCAAAAGGATCGGACCAGATCCTAGAACATACACTTGATGTTTAGATCATAGGATGAAACAACTATTTTACTACTTGCTTCTGTGTTTGAAATCATTGTTCAGAAGATCATCCATCAAAAACACTCAATTCATTGATTCAAAAATAAGAAAACTAGGCAAACTTTCAAAATGGTGACATTTCCAGTTTGGCGCATAAACTTCCTGTTTCAACCCATTGAGTTCATAGTCTAGCATATAGGGTATGTTATAGTGTATTTACCACATCTTTCAATGCATATAGGGTATGTTCTAGCACATTTACCTCATCTTTTAGCATATAAGCTCTATGTTCTAGTGCATTTAACTAACAGTCTAGCACATATAGGGTCTGTTTTAGTGCATTTATCCCATATTTCATCGCATATACAACCTATTAAATAGCACACACCTGATACTCAAACAAAGAGCTAAATTGAACTTTTGTCCAACAAATAGAATCATATTTAGGGACCCTTTCCAAAGCAAAGATCATTCCTCATTAAAACATTGGTTTAAACTTTAAAAAATTGGCTTTTGCAAGTGCAATCCCTTTAACTAAACTTAGATCAAACAACTTAAAGTGCCCAATCACCAATTTCATCTCTAATTGTTAGCTGAGTTTCATGATCAAGATCTATCATCCTTTATCATGAAACAAACACTGTACATTAGATTTATCCTAGTCTCATCAATAGGATCCATCATCCTATTTGACTTAGGTATTTCATTGGCACTCCCAAAAAAAGATCAAAGTATAGCAAAACTCTATCACTTGCATGACCGTTTTAACAAGAGCTCAAAAACAAAAACTCAGAGAAAAAGAAATAGAAACCCAAACCATCATAGTAGAAGGAGAAGAAAATCCTTTTCATAGATTTAATCAACCTTAAATAGATGAGATAACTGATGAGGACATTCAACAAGCTCGACAAGACCCTAAATTTCACAAGAAATTCTAGAAAAGGATGGAGAGAAATACTTTCTAATGTTGGAAAATCAAGGTGTAAAACTACCCAATGATTTTGATGTCAACCAAATAAAGGGATCTCCCAAGAAAATAGAAGTTGACTCACAAATCACATATCCATTGAATGCTTTAACTCACCAAATGCAAAATATTCAACAACAAATCCTAGACATGCAAAGGGGAACAACAAACAGATATGTGTTGCAAGACATCTGTCCTTATCCATTTGACAAAATATGAACATGATACCTTTTCCACAAAATTATGAATTTCCAAGATATGAGAAATACAATGGAAAAACTAATCCTCAAGATCATATAAGAGAATTTTGCACCATGAGTCTGGAATTTGCACATGAAGAAACCTATCTAATGAGATTATTTCCAAGAAGTTTGGGTGGTCAATGCATGGAATGGTTTTCAAAACTCCCACCAGGTATTAAATCATTTGAGGAGCTGGTAAATAAATTTATCTTCCAATATTCATACAACATTCAACATGAAATAACCATGAAATATCTTTGTAACACAAAATAGAAAAATGGTGAGTCATTTCTTGCATTCTTACAAAGATGGAGACAATTATTTGCTAGATATGCACATCCTATACCTAAGAAAGAAAAGATGGATATCTTTATTGATAATCTCAATAGTGAGATGAGTTATAGACTCCAATTGTAGTGTCACCCAATTTTGAAAAGCTGATTGAAAACAGACTTAAGATTGAGGAATCCTTGGTTAAAAGAGGAGTATTGAAAATCTATAATGAAGGAAAAAACTCTGCTAACTCTTCTAACCATCATAACAATAATGAAAAATCCAAATTCTGGACAAGACATAAGAATATTGGTAATGATGGTGTAGTTGACATACATAACGTAGAGCCAGTCTTCAATTTATCAGGTACTACACCCAAAAAAATAAAAACAACAAGGAATCTAAACTAGCTCCACCACCATATCAAAGAAAATTTACACCATTGGGACAATCACTTGAATTAGTGTTTAAAGAGATTCTTCCACACAAATTCATAACATTACCAGATACACGAGATTTTGAGCCAAGATTCAAACCATCATGGTGGAACGAGGCATATTATTGTGATTTTCATAGAAGCAAAGGTCATAAAACTAATGATTGTATGCAATTAAAACATTTGGTGCAAGACTTGATAGATAGAGGTGACATATCAATATAAGGACATAAAACAAATGATGACCATGGAGCATTTAAAAACCCTCTACCTAACTATGAAAAAGGAGAGTCCTCTTTGACAAACAACAAAGGGAAGAATGTGAATTATGTCTATGATACTACCATCAATCACATTTTTGTAGTTGATAATCAAATCAATGCCATCAAAATCAAGAATAAACAAGACAACCTACCGGTAAATGTGACCATAAGAGGGCAGTCCAAGTTTGTATTGAAAGGAAGTACATCTAAAACACCTACTGCTTCTTTGAATTGATACAATATAGTAGATCAATTGCAAAAGATTCCAACACAGATATCCATAGTGGAACTTCTTAAAATTTCACCAACCCATAAGGATATTCTAGAAAAAGTCTTAGTGGACACCATAGTACCAACCAATTTGGAAGTTTGTCAATTCCAAGCCATGGTGGTACATCTGACTGCACCCCATTGTTTATCATTCTCGAAAAATGATGATGTATCCCTCACCCATCCACACAACACTCCACTCCATATTGAGGTTTTAATCCATAAACATAAGGTCAAACACATTTTAATAGATGGAGGAGCTGGTCTAAATATATGCACCTTAAAGCTTATCTGTGCATTGGGATTTTTAGAAAATGCAATAGATTCTAGAAGAAAGATCACCATAAAAGCTTATGATGATGAAGAAAGATCCTCTCAAGGACTCATAGTATTTCCAATTCAAGTGGGACCAATTCAAAAGGATATAATCTGCCAAATTTTAGACAAGGATTTAACTTACAACATACTCTTGGGTTGACCTTGGATCCATGAAATGCAAGCATTACCATCAACATAGGTCATCAATGCTTTAAATTACCTTACAATGGACAAGAGATCACAATTTCAACGGATTATAATAATCCCCAATACTACAACACCCTCAAGACAGTCCAAGATGTTTTTGTACCACATAACAGAGAATCTCCCACTTCTATTTCCTCAAGTAATAAAATCCAACTCAATTCTTTGTCAAAACATTTTAAGAAAAATGTTCAGTTGAAAGATAAAGGCATCAATGATTCTATTTCCTCAAGTAATGAAAACCAACTCAATCCTTTGTCAGAAAAGTTTGCGAAAAAGATTCAGTTGAAGGATAAAGGAATGGGTGAGTATTCTTTTGAGTAGTCCTTATGTCTCTCACAATTACTACCTTCTCCAAAATCATATGGACGACCATCAACATCTAGACAAAAAATTTCACAACCCATCATGATATTTGATGGTAAGTTTGTAAAAGCAGGTACTCTAGTTGATGAATCTGAGGACAAAGGAATTCTAAAGTGGATTTACAAAGATGGAGAAGAATCCCAAGCAAAAACTTCCAATATACCAACAGAGCAATATGGTAAAGGGTTCACAATCTTAGAAAAGATGGGATATGAAGGAAAGGATCCTATTGGAAAATGAAAAGAAGGTATTGTGGAATCAATTTAGCCTATCTCAATCAATGAAAAAGAAAAGACAAGATTAGGATACAAAGAAGAGATAAAAGAAGAAGACACTTAGAAGATTTGTGAACAAATCCTCCAACTGCAAGCTAGTTTTGAAATAGACTCAAATGAATATGAATGGGATTCACTATTTGAAGAATCTTGTGAAGACAAGAAAATTGATGTGATAAAGAAGTATGCACCCATATCTACGGAGGGACAAAGCTCAAGGTCTAGACAATTTGAATTTGGATCACTACATATCAATGACTCTAGTGAGGACGATTAGACATCGATCGAGACAAATCATTCAGAGGAGAGTAACATTATAGACCTTGACGTTGCTAGTGAACATCTTGAAATTGTTTCCATCATGACCCTTACCACCTTTGATCTTGACCTGGAATTTGATGATTTCTTACCTTTGATACATCTCAAACTCATTGACTGGGAACAAACCAATCCTCTTGATATCCCCACCTTTTTAGATGATAATGCCATTGTCAATTTCCTTTGTTCTGAAAATCCAAGAACAAGTTCCACCAATGAATTTTATAATCAAGTTTAAAACCAAAGGAGTGCCAAGTATCTTAGTTTCAAAATAAAGAATACAAAAAAATAATCTAATGGTGAAAACCATGCAATGGTAGTATTAGATCATGAAAAAGTAAAAAGAAAGAGTGTATCCAATGGAAAAAACCTCTCTGAGGCATTCCAAGATGAGAGATTTGACACTCTTCCTGAGCATTATCAAGAAATATCTTCAGTATTGGTTGAGTCTACACAATCCATAAACATCAGTACTACAGAAACAACAAAGACTATACACCTAGTGACATCAATGATAGAGCAAGAAAAGCCAAATTTCACCAAATTCTTTGAAGAAAGACAAATCAATTTTGCTTGGTCCTATGCTGACATGCCAAGAATAGATCTAGTTCTAATAATACATCATTTATCCATAGCACCTGGAGTGAAGCCAATAAAGCATAAATTGAGAAAAATGCATCCACACATTTCCCTACTAGTGAAAGCAGAATTAAAACAAATATTTCTAACCAATTGACTATGCAGAATGGATTTCAAACATTGTACCAGTCTCCAAACCAAACAACAACATCAGAATATGCACAAATTTTAGGGACCTTAACAAGGCTTTTCCAAAGGATGACTTTACTTTGCCCAATATAGACATCATTGTGGATTTAACAACATGACATGTTATGCTATCACTCATGGATGGTTTTTCAGGCTATAATTAGATCAATATTTCACCAGAAGATCATGGCAAAACAAAATTAAAATTCCCATGGGGTACATTTTGTTGGAATCCCATACCTTTTGGATTAAAGAATGCAGGAGCCACCTATCAACGTGCAATGACAACAATATTTCATGGCATGATGCACACATTCATGGAGGACCATGTGGATGACCTGCTAGCAAAATCATTCACTAGGGAAGGACATCTAGAAATCTTGGATAAAATATTTAACCAATTGGAAAAGTTCAATGTGCGTTTAAATCCAAAGAAGTGTGTGTTTGGAGTAACATCAACAAAAATCTTAGGATACATAGTCTCAGCTAAAGGCATCGAAGTAGATCCAACAAAAGTTCAAGCAATCATGGAAATTCCACCTCCTAAGAACATTAGCCAACTAAGGTCTACAAGGAAGATTCCAATCCATCAGAAGATTCATCGTACAATTGGTGGAAAAATTCATCCTTTTACTCATTTGATACACAAGATTGTTTCTTTTAGATGGGATGAAAGATGTGAAGCTTCCTTTAATCAATTGAAACAATATCTTATGAATCCACCTATATTGGTACCACCAATAGAGGGAAAACCACTTCTACTCTACATAGAAACTACTGAGGTATATTTGGGAGCTCTGCTAGCACAAGAAGACTCTATAGGAAAAGAAAGGGCCATCTACTACATCAGAAGAACACTGAGTGGCTATGAAATTAACTATACATTCATTGAAAAAGCTTGTTTGGTAGTGGTGTTTACTACTCAACAGTTGTGACACTATATGTTAACACATACCATCAAACTAATAGCAAAGATAGATCCATTAAAATATCTACTTAGCAAAGCTACTCTAATAGGAAGATTAGCAAAGTGGGTGATGATATTGAGTGAATTTGACATTCAATATGTAGATAGAAGAGAAATAAAGGGCCAAGTAATAGTAGATCAGTTAGCTGAAGCATTGTTGCAAGATGAGCATCCTATGCACATTGAATTTCCAAATACATATGTCCTCACAATGATAACACAACATTGGATATTATACTTTGATGGGTCTTACACTCAACATAGATGGGGTGCTGGAATCCTATTTATTACTCCTTAAGGACACACTATCACAAAATATTATAGGTTGATGTTCCCTTGCACAAACAACATGGCTGGATATGAAGCACTAATCATTGATATCAAGGTAGCAATGGAATGGAAAATCATAGAATTACAAGTTTATGGAGACTCCCAATTAGTCATCAATTAGGTTAATGATGACTATCAAACAAAATATGACAAGTTGATGCCATACAAGAGAACATTCCAAGAGTAGACAACAAAGCTGTAGATTCCATGACAACCATTGCTTCTCTTTTAAAAATACCAAAAAGATGAAGTCATTATGAATTCATGGTGGAACAATTGTTTACTCCCGCAAATGAAAATTTTGAATCCCAAGTCGTGTGCCATCTAGTTAATACTGATTCTTCAATCTATGGGAAGATTTATACCTATCTAAGAGACAATACCCTTCCACCTGATCTATCCTGGAACCAAAAATGTAGCTTTATCTATCAAGAAGCCTGATACACCCTAATAGTTGATAGCTGATACACTTTATCAACAAGGTATCGATGGTACTCTCCTCCAATGTCTTGAATGTGATGAATCTAAAACTGCCTTATGAGAAGTTCGTGAAGGTATTTGTGGTACTCATTCAAGTGGTCTTACTCTAGCTAAGAAACTCCTACGCTTGGGATATTATTGGTTGAACATGGAGAAAGAATCTTTTCAATTTGTTAAGAAGTGCAAGAAGTTTCAAGTCCATGGAAATCTCATACATGCACCCGACACAGGAGCTACAACCATTCACATCGACCTGGCCTTTCTGTCAATGGGGACTTGATCTTGTGGGTAAGATTATCCATCTTCCTCTAATGGACATAAATTAATAATCAAATCCATTGAGTATTTCACAAAGTGGATTGAAGTTGTCTCATTAACCATGATCACTGGTAAACAAATTACCTCCATCCTAAACTAAATTGTTTGTCGGTATGGCATCCCTAGCTCCATTATCATTGATAATGGTAGACCCTTCAAAAACCAAGATGTTTAAGAACCTTGTGAAAAATTTCATATCCAACACTGATTTTCCACACCCTATTACCCTCAAGGGAATGGCCAAGCAAAAGCCTCAAATAAGACCATTTTGAAAATTCTAAAGAAAACTATCAACGATGTTGGATGTGGTTGGCATGTTCAACTAAACCCTACCTTGTGGGCATACCATACTAGCATCCACACCCCTATGAGAGCCACACGATATGCCCTTGTGTATGGATCAGAAGTCGTCTTACCCATTGAGGTTGAGTTACCTTCACTTTGGGTATCATTGAAAGGAATCATTGCAGAAGAAGACTATTGAGTATCCAGACTATAGGATTTGGAATTGTTAGATGAACACCGTTAGCATGTTGTTGATCATTTGAAAGCTTATCAACAAAGAATGTCAAGGAGCTATAACCACAAGGTAGGAACAAGAACATTTCAAGTTGGCAACTTGGTACTAAAAGAGAATCCTCGCAATCAACAAGATTGGGAAAAGAAGGGAAATTTTGAACCTAATTGGCTAGGTCCTTTTGTCATTGTATAAGTATATGGATCTAGAGCATATCAGTTATCTACACCCGAAGGGGACTTATTTGAAGAACATATCAACAACATTCATCTCAAGAATTTTTATACATAACTCATCCAGTGCACAGTTTGAAAAGCATAAAAATCCAAAAAAAGCAAAAACGTAGAAAAATCAAAAAAAAGAAAAAAAGTAGAAAATTTGAAAAAACCAAAAAAGCAAAAAAATCCAAAAAAGTAAAAAGTGGAAAATCCAAAAAAGTAAAAAGTAGAAAAAAAAAAATCCAAAAAGCAAAAAGAAGAAAATTTAAAAAAAGCAAAAAAAGGGGAAATTACCAAAAAGTGAAAAAGAAAAAGAAATCAAAAAATTAGAAAAAAGTGCAATAAAAACAAGTAGTGAAAACCTACCAACAGGTGTTATTTGTGATAGATTGTCTTTTCCATCTATTGGAACATGTGTCGGTCATCTACTTTTCACCATCATTATTCATATCCATCATAAAACCTCATGTACATATACGGGCGGTGCAGTCGTGTTTCACCCTGGCTTGGCGATCATTGTACACTTTCATAATAAATGGTTTGTTTCTCACTGGGGGAGAAATCCTAAACTCACTGGTGGAAATCTAGTTTGAGCTTAAAACAACAAACAAGCAACAGTAAGACAACATAACAAACATAATGATCACAACAAAACTCAACATTGAACATCAATAGCAATTTTTAGAAAACCAACCATCCAAATCAACAAAAAGATCAGTCAAAACAAATCTAACTGGATGATGTTCTTCTAAATCATGGTTTAATCACTTTAGCATAAATATTCAATTGTTGTATCTTGATTTTTGTTATCATTTCTCTGGAGCAACTCAAGGATGTCATGGACTAGAGAAGCTATGATGGAGTATGATATTTTTATTTGTCTGTTGTTTGTGAGCTAATCATTACTACTATGTAAATTTGTCATGGGATGTGATTTACAAAGTATCATTGATGACATTCTGGATTTTCATAGGAAAAAGATTAACTCTTGTTCATTTTACGCAAGCAATACTAAGGTCATCTCGGTTCAATTATACCTAGATGCTTGTATTACCTTGCAATATCAAAAATATTTGGAAGTTGTACTCAGGTCATCATGGTTTAATTATACCATTGGTGCTTGTACTAACTTTCAACATATCAAAATCTTAATGATGATAACAAGCACAACAAATCGGCTAACACGATGACAACATTGCATATTTAGATTTCATGGTTAAGGTAGGTTGCATCCATATTAGTTTTTGTATGTGCATGTTAGGTTTTTCCAAGGCTGGAAACTTTCAAAATTATTTTATCTCTCTCATTAAAGGATTGAGTACATTTGACATTAACAAAAAAGATCATTCACATGTAGTTGCATAATCATTATCATATCATACATACATTAGAAAGTATTATCATAGGTCATCCATCCATGCATTATATCATGTATTTGCATTAGAAATATACAAAAATAAGGTGCATCACATCTTATCTGCATGATCAAATCCATCTCATATATTATAAAGAATCATCCATAAAACTATATAGAATCATAATCCATGCATCATCATTTCATCATTCCCTCCATACACAACTATGGCATAATCATATAAACATCACATAGCATATAGAGCAGAAATTAAATGCATTCATCATAAAAGCATGTAGACAACATATAGATCAATAGTCTCCACTACATCTCATATAATCTCAAAATAATCAATGTCAAGTGTACAATGATATCACAAAATGTGGAGAGATACATGAACAAAATGGAAGGAAATCATAAAGTCCCCGACTGAATAAGTGAATACATCAAGTCTCAATACATCAAATGTGAGCACAAAAGCTACGTGCTACTCCCCCCAGATGTTGTATGCCTCGTTGTGCCTACTGCTGCACCACCAGATGGACATGCACTTGGATCTTTGGGAAGTGGCGCAGTCACACCCTTGCTCGTAGTTCATAACTACCTCCGACCTGACTTGCCACTGATAAACTATGCATAACTAGGGGAACACTACTCTTCAAGAACCACCTGATAATATAGTGATATATAGTACTCTATCTCTTGGGATAAATGTCAAACTTCTCTAAGCATATCCCCTGTAGTAGTCCCCTTATAAACTCTTTGTAATCTCTCATCTAGGGCCTTTGCATACTCATATCTCTATCTTGTGGCATCTCTCTCTATTGTCAACAAGACAATCTGCTCCTATACCTACGCTAGTTGTCCCTGTAATCCCTCCACCTATAACTATAAGGCATCTATCTATGTCTGCTATTGATGGGAAGAAATGCAAATTTGAACTTGGGATGGTCCTTCCTACTGCTATCCCGAGGGAACCATAGATCTCCTCCTCTGAGATATTCTGAAGTCCAATATCTATTTTCCACCTGCATCTCCACCATCCTCATCATCCCCTCCATCCCCACCATATCCATCCTCATCATCACCATCTCCCTATCTCTCCTCCATCTCGGTGCTTGCTGTGGTGCTCTCTTATCATAATCAAATGATGGTACTGGCTCATCAGGACTGGATATCCTTGGTATGACATGTGTGAAAAAATGCTCAGCATACTCATTTGCCATCACACCAACCGTAATCTCCATACAGTAATCCCATACCTGTGCCTACAATCCAAAATACTCCTCACATGTTGTATCATAAGATATGGTGGGTCCCCACTCTAGAATATCCTACTATCTTTGAGCATATAACACAATTCCCTAGGGAATCCCCTAAACTCGACCATATTGATGAAGCACCCTCATGAGAATGAATCTCTCAATAATAAATTATGTCCGTCCAATCCAATACCTTGAAGTGAAAACATATGGCATCTCAAGATCATCCTTGGGTCAGCACTCACAATCTAAGTATGGTCGCCATGTGATAGTCTCCAAATCATCAAGAACTCGTCCCAAATACTCCAATTTTCCCAACTTGCACTGGACAAGAATAACTGTGTACCCAAAGATATATGGCCTACCAACCATATGATCTCTCTCCACTAAAGGACGAGTAACAATTATATGCTCCCAAGCCCAAATCTAAAGTAGTGTCACTCTAGATGATAAACTTGCGGCTCTAAGATACACCACTTGATGCAGATCATGATATAAATGAGCTAACATACAAGAACCCCATGCATTTTGAATCCCCTAAGTGATCATCCTCTCTAGTATCCTGCCCCAACCAACCGACAATCCCTTCGACCTATGGTTGAGACATAATAAACCTCCAACAAACCCAGCTAGAATAGATGGTAATGGCTTGTAAGAATCCACCATATCCTACCATGGGATCTTGTAACCACTAATCCCATCATCATAAAAAATCCTCCTTAGCGCCTCGGTACCTCCCTACTCTGTGTGATCATATACGACTAACTCTCCAACCATGAGAATCCTCAATATCTGGTACACATCCTTAGCCAGATGGAACATGTTGTGGTTGTTGTCACCTCTCAGCTAATGTATTCAATAGCCTCCTATTTATCCTATGTTGGGGCATCTCAAGCAATTAAGATAAACCAAATCGCTCAATAGCATCCAAATCTGCCTACACCAAATACAGAATCATATCCCAAGTCTTTGGGTAGCGCTCTTGAGATTGAAGAACTCTTAAGTCATATAATCATGACATATCACAAATCAAAAATTTTCCAATCAAGCTATCAATCAATCTAATCAGCTCAAATGAAATTTCCATCAAATCTCGTAGAGCATCTATCATTGAATCTCATCCATCATGAGGTCAATCATCATCTATCCTATCAAACATCACCAAAAAAATGATTGACGCGATCATCAATCATCAAAAGTAGGGAGAAAAATCAACATTTCATCAATTCTGGTGTCAATGTGCCAAAATAGAGCATCTATGCACTAGAACAATGGATGCGCTGCAAAATCCGTCAATGCATTGAAATAGAGCATTTATGCACTAATATTCTAAATGCACTAAAACAGTCAACATATGTGCTACTTGGAAAAACGTATGCGCTAAAAACCTAAATGTGCTAAATCATTCAATCGATGCGCTATATCGGGGCATAGATGCACTAAATACCTATATGCACTATTTCAGAAAACATATGTGTTAAAACATACTATTACAGATTTTAAAAACATGAAAACACACAAAAAAAAATTAAATTTCAAAAAGTGGTTTCTCGAGGTACTTACTGGAGGTCCATACATGGCAAGGTGGTGGTGTTGTTGAACTTGCTCGAATCAATGAGTGTGGTATGGCATGACCATCCTGCTAAATTGCTCAATCAACTCAATCACCCAAATTGCAAATGAATTCAAATGAGCTCCTTTTTCATCTTTTTATCTTTTAAAGGGGTAAATGGAGAGTATTTAAGTGGGATTATTTTTATTTTTGAAAGGGCATCAATTAATCAATTGGCATGGTCAGTATTCTTTATCAGGAGATAAATCATCTCAAAATACTAAAAATTTAAAAATTCTCATAAAATCATAAAAAAAAATTCAAAAATTCAAAAATTTCCCAATTTATCTCTCAAGGGGGCATACAAGCATCATCACTTGAAAATTAGCATTTGGGGCATATCAAATTTTTTTATCAACACTATTGGAAACTTTTTCTTTGAAGCAACGTGTCACAAACACATCACTTGAAAGATGGGAAAAATGTATACACTAAAATTTGGTCTAGAGAATTAATTAAATACAAGTTATTTAATTAATAATCTTTAATTCTTCTACTTATAAATAAATTGAAAAAATTATTTATAGAGTTCATTTTCTCTAATTTTTTCTATCCTAAATCATTTTCTTCATATCTTAATTAAATGAACAAATTTAATTAGTTTGTTTTATTTAATTAACCTCCTCTCATTAAATTTGAATTTAAGCACATGTCTACTAACTTCTTCCCACCTTCCACCTCATCATGTGTCTCAAGAAATTAAATATTTCTAATATTTAATTTGGCATTGATCATCAACAAATTCTAACTAATTAGGGACACTTGGCCTTCATCTCCATTTTATTCTTCACACTTGGCAATTTGTTCTTATGCAGGGAACACACTCCCCTTTTCTCTCTAACCTCTTCATCTTCAACCGTCCATCTCTCCAAATTGAATCCAGACCATTGATTTTTGCCACCTAGGCTCATGCCTTGGAAAATCTATAAATAGGCCCTCATTTATAGTAATGAGAGAGAGCTGAGCATTTGTAGCAATTACACTCTACAACATTTTAATTAACATTGTCATTTTAGCGAGCATTTAGTATTAGCATTTTAGCATCAAGTAGTTTAATCATGGAATTTTCATTAGCAACATCTTAATTATAGTATTTTCATCATATCATTTCCATTAGCAACATCATAGCTGCATTATTATCTTTGCATATCACCTACAACTAGTTGTGGGATGTTGTTCAATGGTATTCATATTGTCATCATTCATGTCAACATTCATCACATCATTCTTTGTTACACTAGCTTTGACAAATGAAATATTGTGCTTAGGCATGGGATTTGTAAAGATTTGAAATTTTTTATTAGAAGGAGCTACATACTTATTACCTTGATCATTCACACCTCCCATTTGAAGTTGGTTATTGTCAATAAGGTCTTGCACAAGATGTTTAAGACACTTACAATATTAAGTACTATGTCCATTTGTTTGATGGTAATGACAATAAGAATTTTTTCAAAAGAATTTAGGCAATGATATAGTAGGATCACGTTCTTTAACATGAGGTAAAGTAAGCATGTTTTTGTCAATAAGCTACAACATGATATTGTGAAGGGTATCAGGTAAAGGAGTGAATTATCTCTCCCTATCCATGAAAGGAGTTGTCATTTTTATAGCAGCCACTTGATTATTGTTTTGTTGACTTTTTTGAGGAGGATTTAATTGTAGAAAGCCCTTATTTTGTTTCTTTAATGGTTGATAATTGTTTTGAGTTGTGGATTCATACTTTTTAGGATGACTAGGGGGATTTTTCACATCACGACTGCCAATCAAGTTTTGATGGTCATGAAT
Source organism: Sequoia sempervirens (assembly GCA_007258455.2). Lineage (NCBI taxonomy): Eukaryota > Viridiplantae > Streptophyta > Pinopsida > Cupressales > Cupressaceae > Sequoia > Sequoia sempervirens. The sequence continues at coordinate 327,949,190 of VDFB02271358.1, read as the reverse complement.
GGTTGTGCATAACTATGTGAAGGATGGAAACCTTAACATTTCAAGTTTTCTTTGGAGTTTATCTTGTAAGTTTGCAATGAACATTTGTTGAAGGTCAGCATCAGGAATTTTAATGTTCACTTGTGAATAAAGTGTTTGGTATCTTCCTATGAATTTGGTCACTTTCTCATCCTCTTTTTGCTTGCATGTCATTGAATCAAAAAGGGTCATCTTGGGATCCATGTGAATATGGAAGTGGTTGTAAAAGGAATCAATGAGTTCATTGAATTAACTAATTGAATTGTTCGGTAAAGAGGAAAACCACTCTAAAGCAGTATCCTTCAAAGATCTAGGGAATAGCTTAGTCAATAGTTTATCCTCAAACATGGCTAACAAGATATCCTCTCCCACCATATTTCTCAAATTGAGGGACCTCTATACCTTGTGGAATTTGTGCTCTTAATATGTCGAGGGAAAATGGGCTAGACTTGATGTATTGCAAAGGTTGAACATTATTGTTTTGTTGTAATGTTTCCACTTGTTGTTGAAGGGATGTCATGGTTTGCAAAATTTAATTAATGAGAGGGTCATTTTCTTTATAAGGTTGAGGAGAATAAGGTGGTGTAGTATATGTATGCGGAGGGCTAGTGAATTGTAGGTTATTGAAGGTGGATTGTTGAGGGGTTATTGTATTCAAAGGCACAAAGGTAGAAGGAATTCTTGTAGGAATCGCTATAGAAGTGTATATGGTGCTAGTAGGTATGACAATTGTGGTTGGTTGAATGGTAGTTGTGGGTTGAAATTTTGTTGTAGGTTGTGTACTAGTGTATGTAGGAATGAATATTGGTATCATGGAGGATGGGATTGGAATTCCACCTTGACTTTGAGTAGACCCCAAAGCTTGAGTGGAAGTGGTAATGGTAGGGACGGTGTTGGTATCATTGGGGACATTGGTTGTAGGAAGTGATATCATGGGAAATGAATTATGCAAACTATGAGACACGGAGGGTTGATTCTCAACACTATCAGAAAGAGAGTTAGGAAAACCAAGATCCACAGTGAGTGAGATATCATGGGATGACATGAGCCTCAAACTACGTCTTATAATAGTATTGCAAATAGGACACTAGGTTGTAAATCTCATGCAAGTTTTACAACCCCAGTGTGCAAACCATAGAATAGCAAAGGGGCAATGCAAAAACCTAGAATGAAATACAATTTTCAGAGTCTAAGAAATGCAATTTACTAATTACACAATGCAATAAGCTGAAATGAAATTTTTTGATCCAATTTTGAACTTTTAACAATGCACTAAAATGAATCAATTTAAGCTAAATGCAATGAAATTGATGAAACAACAAATCAGGAAACTGAAACAAAAAGGTAACAGCACCAAACAGAAGCTAAAAAACTAATATTTTAATGTCCTAAAAATGTAGAGTAGTAGCTAACATGGACTCATTCGCCAGTAAGGACGAATGGGTCCTGGTTAGATATTTCTGAGATGTTTCTATGAATTTTAGAGTGAAATTTGATGCTTTTTTGGTTGCCAGAAGGTTCATATCAGACTTGATCAGGGACTCATTCACCAGTAAAGATGAATGTGTCTTGGTTAGGTATTTTTAAACTATTTTTTTAATGATTTGCAAGTTCTTAGTTATATCTTTCAGTTCCAGGTTTGAGATAGCGAGCTTCGGTTTCAGATTTTCCAAAAATTCAATGTAAAAATGCAATGAAAAGATGAAATGCAAGACCTAATTTGAAATGCAATTTTTTTTTTATTTTCAAATGAAATTGTATGATATCTAAATGATATGAAAAATTATTGATTTGTTTTTGTAATTTTCAAATTTAGAGAGATGCAAAATAATGCAAATCTAAACCCCATATGATATGAAAGATTTTAATGCAAAACAAGTAACCCTAAATCAGACCTTAATTCAATGCAAATCTAAATGCAAATGAATGCAAGATCTAACTTAAGATGCAATGAGAGACGCTAAAAATCATAAAATTGCAAATTTTAATATGTCGGGTTCACCATTAATGATTAGGTGAAAAATATGGTAGAGCCAGGAGGATATACCACTAAATTTTTTTCACACTAAATCACTACAAAAAGATGCAATTATGAGAGCCAAAAGATGCAAATAATAATAAAAATTGATACCTAACTGTTATAGAAAATATGAGGGAATTTTTTAGAGCATAAAAATTTGTGTACCTGGTCAAAAAGTTGATATTTTTGAACTATAGAGGACTCATTCGCCTTTAGTGGCGAATGGGTCCTTGTTAGGATTTCTAAAACTGAGATCAGGGTCCTATTCCTTGATGTATGCACTCTCAAATTCCTTGTTATCAACTTTTGAAAGTTTGTATGCAATTATGTAGCTTTGATTCCTTAATTTTGCACTTTGAATGACAACTTTTGCAACTTGACAACTTTGACAATTTTTCTCCAAACTTGCTCCACTTGATCTTCAACTTGTAAATCTGCAATCACACACTCAAAGGAGGGAAAACTTGTTGTTTATTAGTGAATAGGGTTTTTCCTTGGTCAAACCCCTTGTAGGCAATCAAACCAAATGATGAAATTAATGAAATGAAGCATGAATATGTATATAATGTCACCTTGGAAGATGTCTTGTAAAACAAATATGCAAACTAACATGTAGTGGCCATGAAGAATGTAGATCTTGATCCTTGAATATGATGTGAAAAATACTTGCAAGTAGATCTTCTATGCTACATCCACAATCTTAGCTTAACAACATGAATGCATGTATCAAACTCTTGACATGATGAAATGACTTTGAATTGCTCTAATAAACTCTTGAAATATGCCTTGAAATGCCTTGTAAATGCCCTTGAAATGCTCTATAATGCTCTCTTGAAATTACTAGAATTCTTCATAAACTTGCTAGGAGAAACAATGTGAATTAACCCCTTGTTTATACTAATTTAGGAGATTAACCCTGAAATTCAAAGAATTAAGGTCAACACCAGATCTGGAAAGAGACATTATTAAATTCCTGCAAAATGAACTTCAAAAAGGGAGGTCTCATTAAGGGAGGACCCATTTGCCACCTAGGGCAAATAGGTCCTGGCTCAGTTTACTAGGACCTAACCCCAAAGGATGGAAAGATGGCTAAAAACCCATTTCAGATCAATTAAAAAAGGGGAGGTCCCATACAGGGAGGGCCCATTTTCCACCTAGGGAAAATGGATCATAGCACCATTTTCCAAGACCTAACTTTTCCCAATGAAATATTTTATTAATTAAATCATGAGTGTCAGGATAGATCTCTAAGAGGTGTCAAAATTAAGGCTTAAATTTGAATTAAAAGGGGCTAATTATTCCAATTACCCATAATTAATTAATGACCACCTAGATAAGTGTGAAAGTTCCTTATAACATTTTACAACACTTAAAAAACATACACATTATGTACATTTTGGTCAAAATGGGGCCTATTAGGCTTAATTAAGCAAATACATCCTAGAAAAGTGTGAAAGTGTGTTACAACACTTTGCAACACCCTTGCAAAGGATCAATTAAGGCATTTTTTAGTCAAATAAAGGTCCTAGAATAGTTTGAATGTGTACAACACATTACAACACCACTCCAAGACATCATTAATTCAGTTTTAATGTCAATTATCAAACCAAGTAAGGGAAAAAAACTACTTTTTCCATTACTACAGGTGGCAAGTTGCACAACTAAATATTTTGATTTTTTATAAAAACTTGGAAGTAAGAGTATTCTTATTCTAGTAGCAAGCCTTCTAAAACAATTACAAGATCTAAATCTAGTGGATAACTACACAAATTAACATTAGAAACACTATTACTAGAAATTGAACATATTTCACTATTATTATGGTGACCAGTATAGCCTTCCAAACTTAAATTGTTGGTGACAATAGGTGTTTTACCTATCTAGGTCCTATTTACATGTTAAGTCCACATAGGTCCTAAGAAGGAATCTATCTAGTTAAGCATTAGTTGTCACTTATCTTATCTTGTTGGCATTTATTTAATTCTTATGTCTTAGGTTGTTATGACTTAGTTGTCTCATGTGATAGGATTAAGACACTTATCATGAGCTTGTATAATCCTATTCCTCACCTTGCCTATATAATTAAGGCATCATATGTGCATTTCCATATTCATTATGGTTGATATTTGGCATTCTTGCATCCTTAATCATAGCATGATATTTCAACCATCTCTCTTGTGGAAGTTATTTTGTCTTGCAAGTGATCTTAGGGTGTTGAGGAGTTCACCATAAACTCTTACATGGTATCAGAGCTTCAATATTGCAAAATTCTTCCCAGATTTGAGGGACCTATCTTGGTGTAAAATTTTTGCTAGGTGTGAGTTGGGGTCTTGAGAACCTCACCATTGAATCTAGGGCATCATAGAAAGTTAGGGTTGGCTTTCGTTTCATCAAAATATGATATATTTTGACATTATCTTTATGGGTTTGAAGGAAGGGTTTCAATTACTAGATCTAGGGGGTAGCTATTTTTTTTAAGTAGTTTGGGTGAAAATTGATCTCGACATTGCATCCAAGAGGCCCAAAAACCTAAGGATTGACTATCAAATCATCAATTTTCAACACTTTTGTTGGGGCATGAGGAAATTTTTTCTAAGGCATATGAATGTATGAATCTATATATGGTTGTATGACCATACAATGATCAGATCTATATTTGGAAAAAAAATTTGCATACTCGACATATTTTTTGTTTGTACTTGTTCCAACATCATTGTACTTGAGTCTGCATTATCCCTGTGCCAGTGTACTCCTTGCGTACTTGATTTTCAATACTTGGTATGCCATGTTTATTATGGTTCATAGTTTTTTATAAATTAACAAAAGCTTTATATAAAACTTTTGTTTATATTTGAAACATCAACATATTTAATTTAATTGACGATTTGGTGATAACAGGTATTATAAACCATGTGGTCCCATTGTTCCATCGAGAGGCTAAGCACTCAAGGTGTTGTGGCCTTCGGCTCGATGCCCCATGCTGCCACTGTGGGTGGTGACCCTTTTTTTTAAACCCTTGATCTCAACGGTGGTTGTATGGAGCAATTGAGGGCTTCATTTTTGTGCCTGTTTAGTCTTTAAGTGTCTTCAAATAGGAATTTTTCATTTTTCCATAACTTGCAATCCAAGAGGCAATTTTTTTAAAATGAAATATCATTGAAATGCTGACGCTGTGAATTTTGCAATGGTGTAGGTTATTTTGCATAATTTTTTTGTTTTGTGGCAATTTTTACTAGTTGAAGTCAGATCTTGTTTTATGGCTCCCAAGCTCATTAATTTTTTCCATGATCAATGATTTTCATGATTCTTATGATGTTGGAAAGGTATTGATGAGCTCTACATTGCCATCGATTTTTAATTTTCTATATCTATCCCAGGTTTATCATTATTTCAGTTTTTCCCCAAAGGGTGTTCTGGAGATTACCTGGATGTTTTGACAATTGGGAGGGTGTAATTTTGATCTTCACACTTCATTTCAGTTCCAGATCATTTTTAAATCAACTATTGCTTCATATATTCCAAGGCCATGTTAGTTTGCGAGTTTTCTAGCATTCCTTGGCATCGGGTCTATTGTCGCTTTATCATGATTCTAACCTGAGTCCTTGAGTGACTCTACTATGGTCTCTAGCAAACATAATTATCTTTCCTTTGCTTGTTGAATTAAGGATTCTAGTGTTACTCCACAAGTGTTCTTCTAGTGCTTCATTGTAGTAGGCTATCTCATTATGGGTGGGCTATATGGTATCTCTTGTCATCCTTTTTGCTGATGGAGACTAATTAGACTTGTGATGGATCTTTTCATTTTTTGATGGAGAGCATTATTGTGTTTATCTCTCTTTCGGAGAGGAGTTTTGTCCCACTAGATTTTCTCCCTCTCTCAGTTTGTGAGAGTTGTATTTGCATGTGTACATGGGTACCTAACATGGCCTCATAGTTGGGACCCATCTTTGTGTCATTTGCATAATAATCAACTCGTTTTACCTATCTAAGTCCTACTTACATGTTAAGTCCGCTTAGGTCCCAGGAAGGAATCTTTCTAGTTAAGCATTAGTTGTCACTTATCTTATCTAGTTGAAATTTATTTATTGATTTTGTCCTAGGTTATTATGACTTAGTTGTCTCATGTGATGGGATTAAGACACTTGTCATGATCTTGTCTAATCCTATTCCTCACCTTGCCTATATAAGCAAGGCATCATATGTAAATTTCCATATTCATTATGGTTGCTATTTTGGAATTCTTGCATCCTTAATGATAGTATGATATTGTTAGGGTTTAGGCTGATTGGAGCAATAGAAATTAACACTTATATGTAGATTAAATAACTCAAAAATAACAATGAAGAATAACACAAAAGATATCAACATAGAAATTTAACGTGGTTCACCTAATATGGGTGGCATCCACAAAAGTTCTCAACCACCCAATGATTTTATTATCCAGTGCAAAGTAGATTACAATATCATGAATTCCATACCGCAAAATACATCCCAACTGCTTATAACAAGATTTTTGGAAGCTTCTAGAATTAGGGTTTTAGAAAGTCATTTTTCACTTGACATGTTGGGAAAACCTTGATGTGTTAACGGGGAAAAACCTTGACGTGTTAACGGAAAAAAATAATTGTTGTTACGAGTGTATATTATTTGCATGATCAGTCACCACATATCAACAATATACCACTTGGAGAATGATCAGGCTCCACACCAAACAATCTCTCACTTGGAGACTGATCCTGGACAACACCATTGCACTTGTAGCTCCCACTGAATTACAAGTCTGGCTAGTTTCTTATATCCACCATTATCAATCGTGAAGACCAACGAAAATTGATGAGGAAATTAGTTTCTCCCATGTAACTACCTTTGTGAACATATTTGTAGGATTCTCACTTGTGTGAATTTTCTCCAGCTTCAATTGTCCATCCTCCAAAATTGATCGGATGAAGTGGTATCTAAGCTGTATATGCTTAGTTTTTGAATGCAAAGCTGAATTCTTAGCAAGATGAATGGAACTCTGGCTATTAGTGTACAAAGGGATATCTTCTTGTAATTTTCCCAATTCCTCCATAAAACGTTGTAACCAAATCATCTCCTTTCTAGCTTTCATAACAACATACTTAGCTTCAGTGGTTGAAAGCACAACATTTTATAGCCTTGAAATCCAATTAACTACAATACCTCTTATAGTAAAATCATACCTTGTAGTACTCCTCTTGCTATCAATATCACCCACCAGATCAAAGTCAACATATCCTTTTAGAGTAGAATTTGTTCCTCAAAAACATAGTTTCTTTGAAGTAGTACCTCTCAAATATCAGAGAATCCATTTTACTGCATTCCCATGTTCCATTACCAGATTACTCATATACCTGCTCACAACTCCCACTGCATGTGCAATATTTGGCCTTGTACATACAATTGTATACATCAAGCTACCAACTATTGATGCATATGCTATTTTAGACATTTTGTCTTCCGTCTTTGGATACATTTCCTTAGTCAACTTAAAATGACTACTAATTGCTTTTTCATTCTGTATGTTAAACTTTTTCAACACCTTCTCTACATACTTTGAACAAAAATAATTTTCTATTTGTCTTGTCCTATGTGATCCTCATACCAAGGATTTGTTTTGTTGCACCCAAATACTTCATAGCAAATGAATTTTCTAATTTCTGCTTAAGTTCATTAATATGTTGCATGTTAGACCTAACAACAAGCATGGCATCAACATAAAGCAATAGGATAATATAACTGTCATTACAAAATTTCTTAAAATAAGCACAATAATTAGAATGACATCTTTTGTGACCTTGTTTAGCCATAAAACTATCAAATTTCAAATACCATTGTCGAGGTGCTTGCTTCAAGCCATACAAACTCTTCTTTAACTTGCACACTAATTCATCCTTACCCTTGACCTCATATCCCTGTAGTTGTATGTATATTTCCTCTTCCAAATCCCCATGGAGAAATGTTGTTTTCAAATCTAGTTGTTGAAGATGCATGTCTTCCGTGACCACAAGACTTAAAATAGTTCTAAGGGTATGTGCAAGATCATGATGGACCAAAAAGTGGCGATATGATGGGTATTTGTAGGGTATGTGGCTAACGACCTTTTTTTACCCAAAATTGATGAAACGGAAAGGGTTTTGAAAGGATATTCTTAGCTTTCCACCAATATAAATTATGCTTTACTTTGAATTTAATAAATAATTATTATTCATTTTCTATTTGAATTACGACTAAAGTCCTGATTGATAGGCTGATTGAAAAACATCTATAGCTTTCAAAATGGTATCACATTTTTTGAATTTGAAACATGCGTCACATTCTATGATTTGCATACTATAGGATTAAAAAAAAAAATGAATTTCATGAAGTTTTGACCAAGTTAAGGTGGTCAGGACATATGAGTTTTTATATTTTTTAAAATTTGTAATAAAAATTCATAATTAATTATTTATTTGGAAAAAAATTACAAAAGATATGCATCACATCCGGACATGAGTCCTCTACTTATATCTAAAATATTATAAAAAATATTATCATTTTATTGTGGTTAGGGTGGTCAAACAAATACCTACTTATTTTTTCCCTGAAATCTAAGTACTCCTGCATTGAAATTTCAAATTTTCACAAAATATTTTTTTTTATTTTTAAAATAAACCTAGTAGTTTAGAAACTACATTCAATTTGATACAAATTCTATTCTTACATATTTTTGAAATAATATAGATAACTTATTCAAATTTTTACATCAAGTTGCCTAACTTTGATTTTTCTGATTTTTTTCCCACTTAAGGGCCTGTTTTTTCCATGATGATCTTGCGCATACCCCTAATAGAAGTCATCTTTACAACTAGAAAAAATATTTCATCAAAATCTATACCTTTTTTATGTGCAAAACCTTTTACCACGAGTCTATCCTTATATCTTTTCTTTCCTCCATCTTCTTCCTTTAACTTGTAAACCCATTTATTTGGCAATGCTCTTTTACCTATAGGCAATTGGACTAAGTCTCAATTCTGATTTTGTAGCAAGGAATCCATTTCCTCTTTCATTCCTAACTCCCACTACTCTTTGGTATCTACCTGCATTGCTTCTTCATAACCTTCAGGTTCACTAGAATCAGTTAATAATATAGAATATAATGATGGAGAAAATATTTCTGGAGGTCTAGTTATCCTTGTAGAATGTCTAACACTTGCAAGAGTCTATGTGATAACTTGTTGTTGTTGAGCATCAGGTACCATTGGCATTTTATTTTCTAGAATCTCATCCAACACCACATATTCCTTTTTGGCTTGTTCATGCTTCTTTTCCTACAGTTGATCCTTATACATGACCTTCTCATTGAATATAACATCTCTACTCCTAACAATTTTATGATTTTCATAATCCCATAACCGATAACCAAATTCATCTACTCCATATCCAATGAAGGTACATTTTTTAGACTTAGCCTCAAGCTTGGTTCTATTTTCTATATCAACATGGACAAAAGCTTCACAACCAAAGGTTTTAAAAAATGAGTAGTTTACCTTTTTACCCATCCATGCCTCCTCTAGAATGCCACCATCCAAAGGATTTGAAGGTCCCCTATTTATTAAATAGAAAATTATATTTACAACATCTGCCCAAAAATATAAGGTTAGTCCATGATGTAGAGTCAGGAGACTCAACCTTACTAAAATTGGAAACCTACCTTCAAGAGGCATCTAGAAAGATTAAAATGATCATATAAAGTAATTTCAACTAGTCTTCCAAGTTCAACAATCATCAGAAGCACAATTTCCCAATTTCACTCCTAAACCCTAGTTTCAGTGCAAACCTAGTTTAGGCATTTTCACCAATATTTTCTAAAACACCTAACAAACTCAAGGATGATTAAGATACCCTTTTGCAAGTTATACAACATACAGGAAAACCAATATCAACTCTTTTGGACAAGTTTAAAGATCCAATACTCCTGCCATGGAAAAGGTTAGTGGATTAGCCCACTTTTACAAAGAAGGTACCCTTTAAACTCCACCAAACCTTATGAAACCTTGGGGAAGCAATTAAAATTCCCAAAAACTACTAAATCCACCACTAGTTTCCAGAAATAACTCTTCCAACATGGCAAACCCTAAAACCCTTGATTCTAGGCCTTCAAAAGGAGGGTTTATTGTAAATCATACCTCCAGGCCTTTCCAGACCCTACCACCTATTCAAACACTCATAATTATGCTTGCAAAAGCTTCAAACTTCATTTAATATGTTATTTCTTCTGAAAAACTTATAAACCATCCTTTAGTTCCTTACTTTCACAAGGAAAATCACCCAAATTCAACCTAGGGCAACACCCAAAACCCACAAACACACTTCCTCTGACCTGAAAATAATTTGGAAACCTATTTTACAACAAATGGGGTCATTCCACTGAGTTACAATTGCTACAGTAGGTGGAATGCCCTAAAAACTCATTTTATTACTCTCAAACCACCAATTTACACCAAAACAGGGCAGTTTCAGTAAAACGTCAATAAAACCCTCTAAACTCAATGAAAATTCACCAAACCACTTTCAAATGAAATATAACACTCTCCTATTTCCAACCATAATAGGTTTTAGCCCGTACAGGTTGTACAAAGGTCATACCACACGTTTTAGCAGCAAATTTACACCGAAATTTCCAGAAAGCAGCCTTTTTTTCATTATAACTTCAAAAAAATGATTCAACAACCATGCCTCAACCATAAGAGGCTTATTTAACATCTAACCACCCTTACAAACATCCTCCAACTGGAATTTTAATTATTTGGACATTGGAAACCAACTTTTTACCAATTAGATCCCTAATTGCCTAGTTTTGCACTTTTAACAATTTGTTGACAATAAGTACATTTTTATGCAACCTTTTGCACTTTTGGTACAAATAACCTTAAAAACCCCCCAATTACATGAATAATAGTCTCAAAGACCTTATTTAACATTAATTTACTCAAATACCCCTAAATTCCTAATGCCTTCCTTCAAAGGATAAATTGTTGAAACTGTGTGTACTGGGTGCTCCTGCACCATACACCCTAGCTTGAAAATTCTTCCAAGTCTCTTGGAATCCTTCACCTACAACAAAGTTGGATCTCCATCCTTTGATACTCCTTGTAGATGCTTCATCTTGACCTTTGGCTTTGTCTTGTCCATGTGTAGAATTCCCTTGCTTGCATTGATTCCTTGGTTTTGCACTATCAATCTTAGACCTGCACTTACATACCTTAACCTATTGCTCCCAACATTCTCAACATGTTCACACAACACCACACTATGTACTTCACCTTTCATCTTGACTCTTGGATTAACCTCCATCATCAAAATCATCAAAACAAAGAAATAGCAAACAATCCTCTTCATTCTCTGCCTCTCCATTTTCCTCCTCACAACTCTTCCCAACTTTCCCATGCTCAAAATAACCTGCACAGTAGCATACACAACCCCTATCCAATCCATATTCTCTATTTTCTGCTCCATCCCAATTGGAGACTTCCCAAATTCTTTTCCTCTAGCCTTCACTAGGCCATTCACCATCAACTCTTCCTTTCTTGGAAATGCACTTATCCATTTTACTTGATCTTCTTCATCATTCAAAGTGACTGCACCTTTCTCATTAACTTCACACTCTCCTACAAACTCACTCACTGCCCCTTCTTTTACCTTATCTTCTTCTTCTTCCAATAAGTCTTCATGAGAATCCTCAAAGACATCTTCCTCTTCCTTCATCTTCTCTGCACCTTTAAGTTCCTTGACATTTAGGCTTTGCATCAGTACCATTATCTTATTGACCTCTGTATCCTCTGTCACACAGTCCACTGTATTCACAATCTTTGTCTTCTTATCACTTACATCTGCTGTTAAGGGACACTCCACTACCCCAATCATGATCTTGTTATAATTTTCAAGCCTTTCATGGCTTTCTCCAACCTTCCCACCTGTCTTGTCTGTATCTCTTCTTTCTCCTTTAACATTCTCAGCCTTCAAAACTTCCCTGTCATCAGATCTTCTACCCTGCTGCAACTCATCTTCTTTGTTATCAGACTTTTGTGGCTTCCCATTACCCTGTCCATTCAGTAGACATTTCTTCTCACCTTTATAGACCTCACTAGGCCTTCCTTGGCTCTCCATTGATAACTCTCCTACATTCTTATTCTTTTCTCTTTGAGGGATCTCTGCCCCAAGTGCCTTCTGCTCACAATACTCTGTCTCAGCTTCTTGTACCACTGTACTTTTCATAGGTGTCTGCCCTAGAACACCATTAACCTTCAATGAACAAACTTCTTTATGTCCTTTATCTTCAACACAACCTTCAAGCTTACCTTTCTCTTTTAAGGTCATTTCACCCTTGACCCTTTCTTTCCCATCACCTTTCACACACTTTAACTTTGAATCTTCCTCTGCTCTTATTGTCTCAGTAATCTTTTTACATGTGGTGGCTGCAACTTTGTCTTTGTCTTCTTCACACTCTCTATCCTTATATTGTGTCATCAAAGTCTTCTCATCTCTGACCTTCACTTCCCTTGTCTCTCTTATGTCTTCAATCTGCACTGTCCTTCCCAATGCTTCTTCATGGTGTTTTCCTTTCTCCATTGCAACTATGCTATGCCCTATTGTCTCTTCCAGGTTCCCTTGTTCCTTTTGCTCTAGCATCTCTCTTTTTCCACACATCCCTATCCTTCTTTGTGCCCCTTCTTCCTGCAAACAACTCAGAATATACCTTTGCCCATCCTTTTAAATTTCATACACATTAAGCCTCCCATCATGATTAGCAAATCTATCATATTGCCAATCCCTTCCTAGTATCATATGACAATCCCTTATAGGCATAATATCACATAATAGAACATCTTTATAAGGACCAATTTCAAAATCTACAAATGCTTGCTCTCTGACCACAACATGCTGACTATCATTTACCCAATATGCCTTGTAAGGTGATTCATGTTTTAGCCTTGTCAAATGCAATTTTTCAACCATTTATTTTGAAACAACATTACTCAAGGAACCTAATTCAATCATTACTTTACAGATCTTACCTCTGCATTTGCATTTGGTCTAGAAGGTAGCATGCCTCATTTTTCCTTCTTTCTCATCCAACCTTCTGAAGTCCATAGTGTCTTGTATCTTCTGATGCTTCTCCTGCAATCTTCACGAGATCTACTTCCTCGCTCTGATACCACTCTGATGCAAAGTTAGGAGACTCATCCTTACTCAAATTGGCAACCTGCCTTCAAGAGGCATCTAGAAAGATTAAAATGATCATATAAAGTAATTTCAACTAGTCTTCCAAGTTCAACAATCATCAGAAGCACAATTTCCCAATTTCACTCCTAAACCCCAGTTTCAGTGCAAACCTAGTTTAGGCATTTTCACCAATATTTTACAAAACACCTAACAAACTCAAGCATGATTAAGATACCCTTTTGCAATTTATACAACATATAGGAAAACCAATATCAACTCTTTTGGACAAGTTCAAAGATCCAATACTCCTGCCATGGAAAAGGCTAGTGGATTAGCCCACTTTTACAAAGAAGGTACCCTTTAAACTCCACCAAACCTTATGAAACCTTGGGGAAGAAATTAAAATGACCAAAAATTACTAAATCCACCACTAGTTTCCAGAAATAACTTTTCCAACATGGCAAACCCTAAAACCCTTGATTCTAGGCCTTCAAAAGGAGCGTTTATTGTGAATCATACCTCCAGGCCTTTCCAGACCCTACCACCTGTTCAAACACTCATAATTATGCTTGAAAAGCTTCAAACTTAATTTAATATGTTATTTCTTCTGAAAAACTCATAAACCATCCTTTAGTTCCTTACTTTCACAAGGAAAATCACCCAAATTCAACCTAGGGCAACACCCAAAACCCACAAACACACTTCCTCTGAATTGAAAATAATTTGGAAACCTATTTTACAACAAATGGGGTCATTCCACTGAGTTACAATTGCTACAGTAGGTGGAATTCCCTAAAAACTCATTTTATTACTCTCAAACCACCAATTTACACCAAAACAGGGCAGTTTCAGTAAAACATCAATAAAACCCTCTAAACTCAATGAAAATTCACCAAACCACTTTCAAATGAAATATGACACTTTCCTCTTTCCAACCATAATAGGTTTGAGCCCGTAAAGGTGGTACAAAGGTCGTACCACACGTTTTAGCAGCAAATTTACACACATAAATTTCTAGAAAGCAACCTTTTTTTCATTATAACTTCAACAAAATGATTCAACAACCATGCCTCAACCATAAGAGGCTTATTTAACATCTAACCACCCTTAAAAACATCCTCCAACTGGAATTTTAATTAGTTGGACATTGGAAACCAACTTCTTACCAATTAGACCCCTAATCGCCTAGTTTTGCACTTTTAACAATTTGTTGACAATAAGTACATTTTTATGCAACCTTTTGCAATTTTGGAACAAATAACCTTAAAAACCCCCCAATTACATGAATAATAGTCTCAAATACCTTATTTAACATTAATTTACTCAAATACCCCTAAATTCCCAATGCCTTCCTTCAAAGGATAAATTGTTGAAACTGTGTGTACTGGGTGCTCCTGCACCAGTCCAACATGCAATCTAATGCTCCTTGCATGCTCCATAATGGTCCTATTCATCCTCTAAGACACACCATTTTATTGTGGGGTTCAAGGAACAATTTTCTGCCTATGGATTCCATTGTATGAACAAAAAAATTCAAATTCTTTGCTGCAATACTCACCTCCATTATCAAATATGAGAAACTTCAACTTTTTTCCTATCTCATTCTCATTCAAAGCTTTCCTTTTTTAAAAAGTTTCAAACACTTATGATTTATTTTTTAGGAAACACACCCATGTTTTCCTAGTTGCATCATCAATAAAAGTAACATAATAGCAAGAGCCACCAAGAGAAGATACCTGAGCTGGTCCTCATACATCTAAATGCACAAGCTCTAATTTATCACTATTCTTTTCTTTCCCAACTTTGAGAAATCAGACTCTTTTCTATTTTCCATAAACACAATTTTTATAGAACTCCAAGTCAATTTTCTTTAGACCTGGTAGAAACTTTCTGGAGTGAAGGATCTTCATCCATTTCTCACTCATGTGCCCAAGTCTATGGTGCCACAATTTTGTTTCTATCCCTACAACAAGTGCTCTAACTGTCTTAGTAGCAACTATTTTTGTAGCAGCTAAGGTAGAGTAAGTATTACTAGTACAAAAATACAATGTACCTACCTTTTCACCTTTAGCTACTACTAATGCACCTTTAGTGATCTTCTAGAATTTGTGTGAAAAGGTAACTATGTAGCCTTCACTACTTTGTTCTCCTATAGAAATTAAATCCCTTCTCAAATTTGGAATATGCCTTACCTCCTGTAGCAACCTTTCATTTACATTCTACAACTTGATTTTTATCTTTCCTTTTCAAACAATCTAGCAAGGTTCATCATCACCCAAATATACCTGTCCAAAATCACCTTGAACATAATCTACAAAATATTTCGTATAGGGTGTGGCATGAAATGAAGCCCTTGAATCTATTACCCAAGAATCATGAACATTATCTAAACATAGAATTAAAGCATCCTACAATTTATTAATTGCAACATTAGCTTCCTTACTGTCATCATGTTGTCTATCTCCTTATTTTCCTTTTCAATACCAACAATCCTTCTTTAAGTGTCCTAGCTTTCCATAGTGCCAACAATCCATTTTTCCTTTGGATTTAGATCTTCCTTTCTTTGACTTCCCTTGTGACTTCCCATGATTTTTTGGGCTTTTTCCTCTCTCCTTTGTTCTTCACCTATTCTCTACAATCAAAGCATTACCTGATATTGAAGTCTCTCCTATGTTTTTTTGTCACATTTTCTCACTAAGGATAACACCAACCACATCATCAAATTTCAATGTATTTGAACCATAAACAAAGTTACTTACAACCATTACCAAGTTATTCCAGCTTTCTGGAAAAGAACATAAAACCAAGAGAGCCCTCGCCTCTTCATAAAAATTCACTTTTACAGAAGTTAACTAACGGGTAATCATATTAAACTCATTTAAATGATCTATCATAGATCCACCTTCAATTATTTTTAGATTAAACAAACGCTTCATGAGAAATACCTTATTTGAGGCTGATGATTTTTCATATAATTTAGCCAAATGTTCCATCATTTCCACTATTTTCTTTGCTTTTGTCATATTGAATGCCATAGATGGTGCCAAGCACAACCGAAAGGATCTCAGTGCCTTTCTATCCAAAATATCCAATTCTTCATCACACATAATAGCCTCTTTCTTTGTTTCTCCTTGCAATGGCCACCATAGATCCTTTTGATACAAATAATCTTCCATCTGCATCTTCCATAATTGATGATTCTCGCTATTGAACTTCTCAACCTTGAATTTTCCTTCTTCCATTTCTCCCATTCAAATCTATAGATTTCTTGCCAATCAACCGAAATACATGTCTCTGATACCAACTGTTAGGATTCGGGAAGATTGGAGCAATAAACATTAACAATTATATGCAGATTAAATAACCCATAAATAACAATGAAGAATAACACAAAAGATATCATCACATAAATTTAAGGTGGTTCTCCCAATATGGGCTACATCCACAAAAACTCAACCAGCCAATGATTTTATTATCTAGTGCAAAGTAGATTACAATCTCACAAATTCCATACCAAAACATATATCCCAATCGCTTATAACAAGCTTTTTGGAAGCTTCTAGAATTAGGGTTTTACAAAGTCATTTTTTCACTTGACATGTTAGCAGGAAAACATTGACATGTTAACAAGGAAAAACATTGACGTGTTAATGAATTTTCTTTTTTTTCAGGGGATGCACCTCTAAACCCCTATTGTCAGGGGCTACCACCCCCAAACCCCTGCTATCGGGGGGTTGTCACCCTTGAACCCCCACTCAGGGCTCAACACGGACCCAAACCTTGGTGAGGATACGTTACAAGCGTATAGAATTTGCATGATAAGTTGCCACATATCAACAAATATTTCTACCATCTCTCTTGTGGAAGTTATTTTGTCTTGTAGGTGATCTTGGGGTGTTGAGGAGTTCACCATAAACTCCTACATAAATAAAGCTATAATAACTAGAAAAAACCATCCAATTTATACAATAAAGCACAAAAACTATAATTTCACATAATGATTTGGTTATAATAGCATAAAATGCACTAACACTATGCATACCGAAAAATACATCAAATGTATTAGTAAAAAAAAATAGATTACTAAAAATAGGATATTACCCAAATTGTACATTTAATGTTGTAGTAATTGCTAGTTGAAAGTTATCAATAATGCCCAATTTTAGACCCATATAACTGTATAAAACCCTAACAATAGTCTAAAAAGCTATATAGGTAGCAAGAGAATGAAATTCAAACTGAAGGAAAACAATGCTATAATTGTTATAACTTGAGAAACTAATTGATCAACCAAAGAAGAAGTGGTACAACCTTATTAATGAGCTGTAAAATTCACTTTTAACATGATGTAGTCCATGAAGTTTGTAAGATATCATCAATAAATGCTGCAATTAAATGATGGAATGGTATGAATGCTAAGAATAAAATGATTCAACCCTCAAATGAGCTATGATGTAGAATGTAAATAATATGATCAGCAAAGATAATAGTACAACCTCCTTCCTCTTTATATGATTCCTTGGAAATGTACACAAACAAATTGATATGATTTGAAAGAGAAAATGAAATGATAATATCCACCTCAAATTTGAAACTCACACATAACACACCAAAAATTCACAAAAAACCTTACAAACATCCACACCCACACACTAGTAATTGAGAACTAAAAAAATTCTTGCAATAATTCAACTCATTAATAATCTATGAATGCAATTTATCAAACGAATAGGAGGGTTTTCATCTAAGGGAATAATTTAGATGAACAATTTTCAATCTCAAAAGACTAAGATTTGATAATAAACTAGAATTGATAACCCTCTTCAATGCTCAACTCCTTATATAGGAACTTGAGGGAATCACAATATTATTTTATTTTTCTCCTTTTCCCTACAAAAATTTATTTTTTTAAAGCACATCTATAAATTTATTTTGATTAACATTACTTTTGGACCTTATTCCTAGACATACTTTTTATCCCTTTTTAAAACTACCTTTTTATAATAAAATATAAGTTTCCTTTTTATGAATATATCATAAAGTTACTTTTTGGATAACTTAAATTAAATTATTACCTTTTTACCTTGCACCACTTAATTAACCTACATGAAACTAAATAATAGGCTAAGGGTCTCCTTATGAATTACATTTGGAAAGAAGACATGAAAATTCTCCCTTCCATAAATTGCTTACCCATAAACAATTGTAAATTTGGATGCTTCAAAATCTGCTCTCCTCTCCAAGTGGCATCATTTGTTAGGAGATCTCTCCATTAGAATAAATACTCCCTTGTGATCATATTTATTAATATTCATTCCCTTATTTCAATAATCCCTTTAGAAACTAATAAAAAATTTCCTTCATCACCCACAAGAGGTAATTCAATTGATGGAGTGATATGCTTCTTGAGTGCCTTCTTGAGGCATGACACATAAAACATGTGGATTCTAATTTTTTCCAGAAAATATAATTGATATGCAACCTCCCCAATCCTCTACTTAATCTTGTATGATCCATAAAAACATGACTTAATATTTTTTCTCCAATTCTCTTAAGAGTGAACTACTTATAAGGATGCAATCTTATGAAAATCATATCTCCAATCTCATTTTTTTCTTTGTGTGATGCTGATTTGCATACATTTTTTGTTGATTCAAAGAATGATGGAGGTTGTCTTTCAAAGTTTTCAATTTATATCTTGGGTTTTCTTCACAAGTCTTTGGATCCTAGAACTTTTTTGTAAAAAATGACTAAATCAACAAAGATTAAATCTTCTTATCCATATAATACCATGGAGAGAGTCATTCCTATGTACATGTGATGTATGGTGTTAAGTATTAATCACCCAAATAGATCCACTAGATCCACATCTTCTACTTTCTTCATACATAGTGTCTCAAGTAACCCTCAATCCATTTGTTAATAGTTTTTGTCTACTTGTCAATTTGAGGGTGATAAATGGTGTTGGGAGTAAGCTTAGTTCTCATCAATTTGAATATATCCTATTAGGAGAGACTAAGGAACCTTATTTCTCTATCACTTACTATAATTTAAGGAAAAAACATAGAGTCTAAAAATTTCTTTAAAGAATAATTCAACAATCTTAGTTGCTTTATATTTAGAAGAGATCTTGAGAAAATGAGCATACTTGGCAAGTCTCTCTACCACAAACAATACAATACTTACCCTACACCTTTGGGATCCCTATGATGAAATCTATTGAGATACTCTCCCACTTCTAATCTAGAATAGGTAGAGGCTAAAATAAATCTATTGGAAAATATTTTTCAATCTTATTTTTCTAACAAGCCATGTATTCATTGATGTGATTAAGGACATAATATTTGAGTCCTTTGCAAGAAAACATCTCCTTCATTTTCTTGTATGTTTTTAAATACCACAAGTAGCCTACCAAGGGGGTATCATGAACTACCCTCAAAATTTCTTTCATTTTTAACTCAAGGAAAATATATATTATGTCCTTGTAAAGTATCAGTTCATTTTCTACTTGATATCTACCATCTTGAAAACCTCCTTCCATGATGTCAGTAGCAGAGGTAGTCTTAGAATATTATATTAAAATATGAGCTTTCCAATTAGTTGGAATATCATTCATATAATGTCATATAGATTTTCTTGATAAGGCATTTTCCATTATGTTCCTCTTTCCTTTTACATATTCAATATGGAATTCATAGGATTGAAGTTGACATACCCTCATCTATTGTCTCTCATTAAGGTCCTTTTGATTGAGGAAGTTCTTGAAAACTATAATGGTCAATTTTAACCATAATTTTCCACCCTTAAGAGATTACTTGAACTTGTATAGGGCATGTATGATGGCCAACATTTTTTAGTAATAGATTGAGACCTTTTTTCCCTTTATTTTTTTTCTCTTAAATTATATTAGATACTTGTTATTCATAAAAAATGCTCCAAGACCTTTTCCAAAAGCATCACATTCTAGCACAAAGGGAAAAGAGAAATTAAGAATAGAAAAAATAGGGAATAAAATCATCATCTTTGTAAGCTTATAAATTTTTTGTTGCATTGTACCAGTCCATGTAAAGGCTTCTTTCTTTGTCAAATCAATTAAGGTTGCTACTTACTATGAAAAAGTATTAATAAACCTCCTATAATAACTATAGAGGTGAACTAATTCTCTTAGCTATGTTAAATTCTTAGGAGTCCAATCCAAGATAGATTGAATATTCTCTTGATCACCCTAAACTCCTTGGGCACTATTGACATATCCTAATGAAAAATATCTATCATTCTAAACTCAAACTTATATTCCTTAAAAAATAATGCTTGTAATTCAAGGATGCCCAAAATTTCATCTAGGTTCCTCAAATGATCTTCACATGTCTTACTTTATATAAGGATATCATTAAAGAATACCAAAAGAAATTCTTTAGTTGCTTGTTGAACACCTAGTTCATGCAAGACTATAAATTTATAGGTGCATTAGTCAAACCAAATGGAATGACTAAAAAATCATAGTGGCCAAAGTGACAACTAAAAAATATTTTATGAATATCTTCATCTTAGATCTTGATCTGATGGTATTCTAATTTGAGGTCCAATTTTTTGAAATAGACTATGCCATGAAGTTCATTGATCAATTTTCAAATCTCAAGAATTGAATATTTATTCTTGATGATCCTTTTGTTATACAAATTCTCAAGTTTCTATCTTCTTTACCAAATATATAGATGACACAAAGGGAAATGGTCGAAGTCTAATCTTACCCATGTCCAAGAGCTCTTTAATGGATTTCTCAATTTCTTCCGTATGCTATTTGGGATGGAAATAAAGAGTATTAATCACATGTTTGGATTCTTCTTTCACCTCTATGAAATAAATTATCTATTAAGTGTCCTTCTTAGAGGCATGCCACTAAAAACCTTGTCATGATTATCTAATACATATTAAGATCTCAACATGATAAGACTTCTTGTCATCTAAATAAGTGGTAGGAGTTATTAGTGTTGCAAGTATGAAGGTGTTTTCATTGATGTCAATAGGAAGTCTATAGGATGGTGTTTCCATTGATGTCAACTATGTGTTAAGAATTTTGTTGCATGATGAAGGTGTCGAGGATATTGAGAAAATTATGAAAAAGAGGAGAACATGATGTTGCAAGTTGTGCATGTGTAGTTGAGATATTGAGGAAGTGTTGTGAGTACATGGAGCTATATTTTTTTTGTAGTGACTAAATATGAGTTGGAATGAGGTAATGAGATGAGATGATGTCTCCAGTACTTGGTTTCTAAGTGATTTTGAGAAAAAAATGATAAATAGAGTAAACAATGTTGCGCAAGTGTTTAGAATGTGCTCCATGTTTCTTTTTTGTCGATTCTATTCATGTGCGTATTTGATATGTTGTTCAAGGATGTTAGAGGTTGCTACATTTAAAATTTGGGTTTCTGGATCATTGTACCAAGTGAGATATTTTCACCAGTGTGTGAACTAGTTTTCTAGTGATGATTTTTGTGGCTTGGGAGAAATGTACTTGCTTTGTATTTCTCCATAGTTTTGCTTCAGGTTGTGCATATTTGGGAAGTTTCTTATAATTCTTTTATCTTTTATTATTCAAGGTTTTACTTGATTTGGTACAATAAAGTGTGTGTTTCATGCATCAGTGTGCGAATAAGGTTGATTGGATGTTCTAGGATGAAGTATTTGTATGATGTGAGTTTGGATGAAGTGTTTGATGGATCTCAGGTGATTCAAAGATTATTCTAGATTGTGTTCAAGTGAATTTTGTTGTGCGAAAGTTTCAAATTAATCTTAGGAAGAATGCACTTAATGTTTATGGCATTTAGCACGGGTATTGGCCAAACTTGTGTTAACACTACATGAGAGGCTTGCAAAAGCATTTTGAGATGTGTTGGGATCTATTGGGCCATAATTGAGAATTTATATGGGTCACCTTGATTCCTATCCACTGTGGGAATATTTTGGTGCCAACCTATTTTGAATTTGTAAAATGGATAGTTGTTGACCTTGTGATAGGGTAGGGTTGGATGAGACACTCACTGTCCCATGCTCTGGGTCCTTATTCTCAAGAAATCTTAGGTGACTCTCCCACCTTAACCTTTCGGTCCTATTTTAGGTATAGAAACCCCTGGTCCTTCTGGCCAACCCCACTATCATCATTCTTTCATTCCACCAAGCCAATCTTGGTGCCTTGCCACTATCTTACCCTTGGCCCTTACTCTTCCCTAAAGGCCAAATACCCTCAACATTTAGTTGGGTTCTTGTAGGGGTGTAAAGGTGTTGTGAAAGCTTCTTAGAAACTTGTTTAGGGTTCTTGTTCAATTACTAGACTTCATTTCCCCATCGCTTCCACCAAACCCTTTCCTAGGGTTAGAAAAGGCTACAAGCCTAGAGCCCCAATTAGGCCTCCTAACCCAAGAAAAATGGAAGTTAATCCAAAACCCTCTGAATGACCTAGGTTCTTTGTTTGGGTTTTGTGTTTCCCATGTCCACACCTTGAATATTTTTAGGGTTTTGAACTTGCACTACCCGTACACTGCCCTTACACAAAAATGGCCAAAACCTAGGGTTTACTAGCCTTTCCTAGGATGTTACAAACTATCAAAGTTTTCACACACCAAATGGGTTGACGGAGCCTCCTCCTAACCACCAGGCCTTGCCAGGACCCTCAACTAAATTCTCCAAAAGGAATTTTTCCAAAATCTTAGCACCCCTACAAATTATGTGCCTTTCACTCCTTGTCTTCCCTAGTCGGACTCTGCCTGGATCGCCTAGGGCAAGACATTGCTAGCAACTCTTGCACACACACAAATCCTATAGCCTAACATATGTACACTCATGGAGTCTAGGAACTGTTCCCAAAGGGTCGTACGGTTTGTACTGTGGGAAAGTTCCCTAGCACTCCATTTCCTAAAAACAGTCTGGTTCAGACCAACAACAGGCAAAATTAAATTATTTACAAAAAGTGCTTGCAAATTGAAAAAAAAAACTAAATGATGTTATACAATTCTTGTAAACTACCTACACTACATCCTACAATCAAAACAATAGCAGATCTAATCCATTAAATCTCTATTTAGATGTAAAACTCAGAATTTGTAGCACAAAACGTTGTCTTCCTTCAATTTCACAAAGTTTCACTATAACATCCACACTTCCAACCCTATCCCATGGTCGAAGCATCTCTTAAATGGGCTCTAAAAATAGTCAAGCTCTTTTTGTCGAACCTATAAATGACCTAATGATGAAAATTATAAAATCCACTGTGTTTTCCAACCTTTGGTAATTTTTGACAACTCAACAAGATGAGCTTCTAAAATTATTTATCTCTTGACAACTTCTTTCCTAAAGATAAAAAACACCTCTAAGCTCACTTCTCAATGGTCAACATGACCTTATGAAAACACAACAAAATTGTCCTTCTAGATTTCTTATTTCCCTAATGAAACTGCCTGTTGTTCCTTAGGTGCTCCTACACCATTCTCCCCCTCTCAACCCAAACACTAAGGATTGGAAGGAGAGATCAATGACAGGTCAATACCAAACTTCTGGAATTGATCTTCTTGTACCCATGTGGCTTCTGAGTCATGCTTGTTCTTCCACTTGATAAGGTTCTCCATGTACACCTTATGTCTTGTAGCCTCTTGTACTCTTCACTCCAATATCTTCTCTACCTGAGGCTTGTCTTGACTGGGTAAGGATACATTGCTGATGTCCTTGAAGATCTCCTGACTATTCTGATCCACATCATTGAATGTCCCCTTATACTTGATCAAATTAGCTACATTGAACACTAGAGAGATCCCTAGATCGGTAGGTACCTCCACCTTGTATGCATTCTTCCCATACTTGTCCAATATCTTGCATGGACCCACTCTCTTCATCTTCAACTTGGTTGAAATTCCCTTCTACAACCTTGATTTGTTAAGGTGGACCATGACATAGTCCCCTACTGCAAATTGCACATCCTTCCTTGTCATATCTGCCTTCTCCTTCAATTTTTGTGTAGCCTCAATGACTGTCCTCTTTACCTGCTCCTGAATCTCCTTCATGGTCTAACTGAAGTCTTCTGCATGTCCACTTCTTTGTTCCATAGCTCCAAGATCTTTGAGCTCACATATGCCTCTTGGGTGCATCCCATACACAACTTCAAAAGGACTCTTCCCTGTGGTCTGGTTCACACTATCATTGTATGCATACTCAGCTTGTGAGATAACCATATCCCATGTCTGTCCATACTCCTTAGTTAAGCACCTTAGAAGGTTACCTAGCACCCTGTTAACCACCTCTGTTTGACCATCGGTCTGAGGATGGTAAGCTGATCCAAATGACAGATTTGTACTTAATCTACTCCATAGAGTCTTCCAAAAATGACTCATGAACTTCACATCCTTGTCTAAAACAATACTCAAACTCAATCCATGGATCCTTACAACTTCCCTGAAGAAAAGATGAGCTATGTAACTAGCATCATGAGTAGTTTTGCAAGGGATAAAATGACTCATTTTGCTAAATCTGTCCACTACTACATAGACATTGTCAAAACCAGTCTTGGTCTTAGGAAGGCCTACCACAAAATCCATGCTCACACACTCCCATGGTCTATTAGGAATGGGTAGGGTTTGATATAAACCAGCATTACTAGCTCCTCCCTTAGCTTTCATACACACAACACATTGTTCCACATACTTTCTAACATCTCTTGCCAACTTAGGCCAGTAATAGAATCTTTGCACTAGTTCTAAAGTCTTATTGATGCCAAAATGTCCACTAAGACTACCATTATTTTTTTCCTAAATCAGATTTTCCCTCATTGACCCTCTTGGAACACATAACCAATTTCCTTTAAACAATAACCCACTTTGCAATGTATACTCAAAACATTGGCTATGGAAATGATTCTCAAAGTTAGAACATACCTTATAGACCTCTGAAAAGTCTTCATCTTCCCCATAGAGATCCTTGAAATTCTCTATTCCAATGCTCTTGATTTGTATCTCTTGCACTGTCAACAATCTCCTGCTCAATGCATCTACTACTTTGTTTAGTTGTCCCTTCTTATGCTTGATGGTGAAGGTAAAAGCTTGGATGTATTCCATCCATTTCAAATGCCTATTACTCAACTTCTCTTGAGTGTTGATAAAACTAAGTGCCTGATTGTTAGTAAAGACTACAAACTCCTTGGGTAGAAGGTAATGCCTCCATTTCCTAAGTGACTGAACCAAAGCATAAAGTTCTAAGTCATAGGTTGAATACTTCTTCTTTTCCTCATTGAGCTTCTCACTAAAGAAGGCTATAGGCCTACCCTCTTGACTTAGCACTCCTCCTACTGCCACTCCACTTGCATCACATTCAACAGCGAACAACTTATCAAAACTAGGTAATAAGAGAATTGGTTGAGTCGCCACCTCTTGTTTCAGTTTCTCAAACCCTTTCTCAGCTTCTTGAGTCCACACAAACTTAGTTTTTAGACCACCCTTGATTGTATCTAGGACTGGTGCACATATGCCACTAAAGTTCCTTATGAATTTCCTATAAAATTGGGCTAATCCATGAAAACTTCTTACCTCTGTCCCTATGGTTGGTGTAGGCCAATTTAGGATGGCTTCCACCTTGCTTGGATCGATCTTCAATGATCCTTTGGATACTACAAAACCCAAATATACAAGCTCCTGCTTAAATAACTCACACTTCTCTAGATTGATTGCCAACTTCTCCTCTTGCAACCTTCTAAGAACCAACTCCACATGTTTTAAATTCTCTTCTACTATCTTGTTGTATATGAGGATGTCATCAAGATACACTACCACAAATATCCCTGTAAAGTCTTTAAGCACTTCATTCATGAGCCTCATGAATGTGCTAGGGGCATTAGAGAGGCCAAATGGCATCACTCTCCACTCATACAACCCATCATTTGTCTTAAAGGCTGTTTTCCACTCATCTCCATCCTTGATTCTGATTTGATGGTATCCGCTCTTGAGATCCAACTTGGTGAAGTACTGGGCTCCTCCAAGACAATCCATCAAGTCCTTAATTCTAGGAATAGGAAACCTATACCTGATTGTGATTCTATTTATTGCTCTACAATCAGTGCTTAATCTCCACTTTCCTCCTTTCTTGGTTGCTAAAACCACTGGTACTGCACATGGGCTGATGCTCTTTTCAATAAATCCTTGATCCAACAACTCTTGCACTTGCCTAGCTACCTCTAGATTTTGATCTGGTGTAAGCTTATAAGCTTCTTTGTTAGGCAATGAGGCTCCAGGTATGAAGTCAATTTGATGACTTATGGCTCTCTTTGGTGGTAAAGTTGCAGGTGTCCCATCACTAACTATGCTCTTGAACTGATCCAACAACTTTAGGATTGCTCCGGGTATGACTGTCTTTTTAGCCTTGTCTTCTTCTTTAGGTTGTAACACAACCACATATCCTTCACCCCCTTGATGTAGGTTGTTAAGGAACTCCTTCCCACTACTCAACATGATGCTTGGTGTCTTTGAATGTCCTTCTTCTTCTTCTGTCAAGGACTGCAACTTGAAAGTCTTCCCATCCTTCTTGAATGAGATGGTGTTCTCTTTCCCATCATATATGGCACTTCTGTCATATTTCCATGGTCTTCCCAATAGTAGATGGCAGGAATCCATGGGTAACACATCACAAACTAACTTTTCCTTGTACCCTCCAATGGAAAACTCCACCGTTACTTGCTCATTCACTAGAACACTCTGCCCTTTGTTGAGCCATGTGACCTTGTAGGGGTTAGTGTGGGGTACCTTCTCCAATTTCAGTTTCACTACTACCTCTTCTGAGATGATATTGTCTATTGAACCCGAATCCACTATGACCTTGCATACTTTACCAAGTATCTTGCACCTTACTCTAAATAGAGCTCTCCTTTGTTTTGGTTCTTCCTTGACCGGTTGTCTGATCAAAACTCTATTGAACATCAGATTCTCTCCTACCTCAGATTCAATATGACTGACCTCAGATGACTTAAGACCCATGGTGTCCTCTTGTGCATAATCCACTCTCTTCTCATTTCATGATGAAGATTCTTTCTTCGGGCACCTATAAGTAGGGTGACCTACTTGACCACAATGGTAGCATTTCATGTTTGCAAAGTATGAATTGCTCCTACCTGCTCCTCTTCCTATGTTTGAACCTCCTTGAGGTCCTCTACCTCTATTATATCCTCGTCTAGAAGATGTTTCTCCTCCATGCTCTATGAGTTTAGAATCTCCTTGGTTTCTTTGGTCATTGCCTCTACCTTGGTAGCCACCTCGCTGTCCTCTTTGATCTATTTGATCTCTACCTTTGCCTCTGCCCTTAGAAGCCTAGTCTTACTTCCTCTTGTTCCTTTCTTCAATCTTAGTGGCCAATTGATAGTATTGGTGTACTGTCTTAGGACTTAAAAGAGCCATCTCCTCTTGAATGTTCCACTTCAAGCCATTAAGATACCTAGCCACCTTGAGACTCTCATCCTCTGTCACATTAGACCTCATGCAAAGTTTTTGAAAATCCTCAGTGTAAGTGTTTACATCTTTGTCTCTTTGCCTCAAGCTTTGTCTCTTCTTGTGCAACTGAATCTCATAATCATCTAGCATGTATGCTTCCCTCACTTTGGCAATCATACCCTTCCAAGTAGTTATAGGCTGCTTGCCTTCCTTTTCCCTCTCTGTCTGAATGAATTTCCACCATGTCAAGGCAGAACCTCTTAGTCTTGATTTGGCCACCTTCACCTTCTGTGCTTCAGTAACTCCATCACATTCAAAATGGTTTTCCATTCCCTCTATCCAATCCATGACTAGATCAACTTCCATTTTTCCACTAAATAATGGTATGCCTTCAAGTGCTTTTCCACTCAAAGATTTCAATGCCTTTAAGTAAGGATCCTCCCTCAAAATAGGGTCAGGTTCAAGGGTCTTTTCTTCCTCTGTAACCTCTTCTTCCTTGGTATCCTTCCTTCAAATTGTGCACTCCTCACTGCTTGTTCAAGTTGGGCTATTCTTTCCCTCAACAGTTTATTGTCTTCCTCTTGTTATCCATCTTGGCCAAATTTGTCACCATGGTGGTAGAATCACTTCAACCTCTGACATATATTATTCTTTCCCAAATCTTTAACCTAGCCTGATACCAATCTGATAGGGTAGGGTTGGATGAGATACTCACTATCCCATGCTCTGGGACTCAAGAACTCTTAGGTGACTCTCCCACCTTAACCTTTAGTTCCTATTTTAGGTATAGAAACCCCTAGTCCTTCTAGCCAACCCCACTATCATCATTCTTTCATTCCACCAAGCCAATCTTGGTGCCTTGCCACTATCTTA
This sequence comes from Sequoia sempervirens, assembly GCA_007258455.2. Taxonomy (NCBI): domain Eukaryota; kingdom Viridiplantae; phylum Streptophyta; class Pinopsida; order Cupressales; family Cupressaceae; genus Sequoia; species Sequoia sempervirens. The sequence goes on along the minus strand of VDFB02271358.1, from coordinate 327,920,597 downwards.
CCCTTGGCCCTTACTCTTCCCTAAAGGCCAAATACCCTCAACATTCAGTTGGGTTCTTGTAGGGGTGTAAAGGTGTTGTGAAAGCTTCTTAGCAACCTATTTAGGGTTCTTGTTCAGTTACTAGACTCCATTTCCCCATCGCTTCCACCAAACCCTTTCCTAGGGTTAGAAAAGGCTACAAGCCTAGAGCCCCAATTAGGCCTCCTAACCCGAGAAAAATGGAAGTTACTCCAAAACCCTCCAAATGACCTAGGTTATTTGTTTTTGGTTTGTGTTTCCCATGTCAACACCTTGAAGATTTTCAAGGTTTTGAACCTGCACTGCCCGTACACTGCCCTTACACAAAAATGGCTGAAACCTAGGGTTTACTAGCCTTTCCCAGGCTGTTACAAACTATCAAATTTTTCACACACCAAATGGGTTGATGGAGCCTCCTCCTGACCACCAAGCCTTTCCAAGACCCTCAACTAAATTCTCCAAAAGGAAATTTTCCAAAATCTTAGCACCCCTGCAAATTATGTGCCTTTCACTCCTTGTCTTCCCTAGTCGGACTCTACCTGGATCGCCTAGGGAAAGACATTGCTAGCAACTCCTGCCCACACACAAAGCCTACAACCTAACATATGTACAATCATGGAGTCTAGAAACTGTTCCCAAAGGGTTGTACAGTTTGTATGGTGGGAAAGTGCCCTAGAACTCCATTTCCTAAAAACAATCTGGTTCAAACCAACAACAAGCAAAATTTAATTATTTACAAAAATTGCTTGCAAATTGAACAAAAAAACTAAATGATGTTATAAAATGCTTGTAAACTACCTACACTACATCCTACAATCAAAACGGTAGCAGGTCTAATCCATTAAATCTCTATTTAGATGCAAAACTCAGAATTTGTAGCACAGAACGCTGTCTTCCTTCAATTTCACAAAGTTTCACTATAACATCCACACTTCCAACCTTGTCCCATGGTTGAAGCATCTCTTAAATAGGCTCTAAAAATAGTTAAGCTCTTTTTTTCAAACCTATAGATGACCTAATGATGAAAATTATAAAATCCACTGTGTTTTCCAACCTTTGGCAACTTTTGACAACTCAACAAGATGAGCTTCTAAACTTATTTATCTCTTGACAACTTCTTTCCTAAAGATCAAAAACACCTCTAAGCTCACTTCTCAATGGTCAACATGACCTTATGAAAACAAAACAAAATTTTTCTTCTAGATTTCTTATTTCCCTAATGAAACTGCATGTTATTCCTTAGGTGCTCCTGCACCACCTTGGAGAAGGTTTTTGAGGTTGAGGTTGATATAAATAAGAGCAGTGATGTTGTGAGATGCAAGAGAGAATCAATATAAACATAAGATAGATGTGAGATTGATTCGAGTGATGTGTGTGATGCGAATTTGAGCATACCAGTAAAAAATTCAAGTGTTGGATTCCTAAAGGCAATGAGCTAAAGGTGTCTGAAATATTTCATGCAAGGTTGCAAAAGTGTTGGAGAATTTGTGGTGGATTTATTGTTGCATTGATAATTTTTTCTTTGTGTAACATTTCTCTTCTATTTTCTTGTGTTCTTTTTGTGGTAGTAAGCCCTAGTTGTGAGCCTTTTTTGATAGTGTGTCCTATTTTGGCAGTGAGCCCTTGTATCAATTTTGCAATTAATTATATTGTGAGCTAATCCTCACCATGGTTTTTCCCTCATTAGGTTTTCCATGTAAATTTTGTGTTCTCTTTTGTATGGTGTTGTTATTTTGGTTTATGTTATTTCCATTTCATGTTTAATCAAATTAACATAATAAGGGTTTAATGAATACATGTGGATCTGATTACTGTTGAGGGCTTTGATGTTTTAATTTTCTACAACTGATTCACCTCCTCTCAATTGTCTTCTTCATTAAAAAATTGGTATTAAAGCAAGGTTCCTTGGAGAAGATCTTAACCGCTCAAGGTAGATTTGGGATGGCAAAGCAAACTGATTTCCCTAGATTTGATGGAATAGTCTATGGATTTTGGAAGATAAAAATGGAAGGATATTTGTTAGCTCATGGATTTGAAATTGAAAAGGCAATAAAAAATCAATATGTTCCTCCTTTGAATGGTCCAAGCACAACTGATGAGATCAAAGCACATGAAATAAATGGTAAGGCAAAATTTATTTTGATGAATTGTGTTTCAAATTCTAAATTGGTTAAAGTTATGAATCTTAAGACTACTAAAGAAGTTTGGGATAAGCTTGAAAGTATTTATGAAGGAGATGACAAGGTCAAACAAGCTAATTTTTATAATTTTAAGGCAAAATTTGAGACTATGAGAATGTTTGAAGATGAAACAATTTCAACCCACATGCAAAGGGTTGATGAACTGGTAAGTGCTATGAGAGGTCTTGGTGCACAAGGTAAAGAACCTAAGGTGGTAAAGAATTTTCTCAAAGCTCTTCTTGATTCATACAGTGAAAGGGTATCTAATATTGAGGAAGTTATAAATTTTAATACTTATTCTAAAGATTAGTTGATTGGTACACTAGCTTCATTTGAAGGAGAAAGCTTGGCTTGAAGAATGGTACAAAAGTGGAGACTAATTTTAAGGCTGGAAAATTATTAAAGATTGAATATTTAGATGGAGATTATCTTGATGATGTGGAAGCTAACTTCATAAGAAGGATGAAAAATGGAACTGGTAATTACAAAGGTAAACTACCTTTCAAATGTTTTAGTTATGGTGATATAGGTCATTATGCTTCAAGATATCCAAAAAGAGCTATAAACAATAAGAGTACGGATAATAAAGGAAATATGATTAAAAGAGCTTACTATATCAAAGAAGATACTGGTATTTCTGATGATGAATCTGATTATGGAGATTTTGATGATAATGAATGCTTTTTCTTTCCTATAAAAGAAGAATCTAGTTCTATATATGTTGGTGTTTCAATTCACACCTCTCGAATGTGGATTAGAAACAAATAGCTATGCATAGCTAAATTGCTCTTCAAATCAGGAGGGGAAGCTCCCTCTTCAGTGATGATGCTTAAAATTAATACTAAACTACTACCAATCTTTTTTATTCTTAGCTAAGAGTACAAGGTTATAAAACTCTTTGCGTCATAGTTGAGGTTTTCTCTTTTCCAAAACTTCAAATTACAACTAGGCCTAAACTATAGATGCTTTTGACAACTCAAGTAAACTTAGAGCTTGAGAGTCAGAAGCAAACGGGGAATGATTTTATTAACAAAAAATCTTAAATAAACTTACTTCCAGATCACACCTGAAGACTCATTGTACTTATAACATGTAAGTTGAAATAAAGATTATACAAGTAAAACACATAAGACAAGAAACTAAAAGAGATCGAGCAAGTAAATTAAAGAAAAGAAGGCATAATTTTTCACTTTTCTCAATTTATAACAATAGTTACACTTATGGGACATAAAATTGTAGCAAAGACATGCTTACAATGTGCAATCAAACACCATATTACACTTGACACAATTTGAACGATAACTGAACAACAATTTGTAGCAATACAGGCTTACAAATTAGCTCTTACAATAATAGTTCCAAAATAATGGGAAAGGTTGCCCTTATTTATGCAAAAAGGAGTAGGTAACCCTAAAATCTCATTGCTTTAAGCTGACTAGTCTTGCCAACATTCAAGATTTATTTCTAAAACTAACACAAGACAACTAACTAACCACCTGCTAAATTCAGTTAACTGATTCAAAAGCAGGGAAAGTTCCAATTATACATTTTATTTTCTATTTTACAAAGAATAAACAAGCATGAAACAAGAATAGCAAGTTAAACTCAAAAAAGGCATTGAGTTAATTGATACTTTTAGTTCTATTCTTGGAAATCTTCACTGCCCCAAAAATATGACTCACTCATTGATAATTTAGGAAACTATATCCACCAAAAAGTTGGTAACTGCCTCCTTGTCTTCTTTCATCTTCCAAAGCACGTGAATCAAGTACTGGAATCACATGATGCAAGTCAATTTAGAATATTCTTATGTAATCATGGAGAAACACTAATTTAGTCCTGATTTCTATTGGAGAATGTTGCATGTTTAAAACCTTGAATTTTGATTGTGAACACACCTATGTTCAGAAAAGTTTTGCACAAACTGTTAAAAATAAGTTGCTATTTTTTCTCTAAAAAAATGGATTCTTGAAGAAAAGTTGAAGTCTAGGTTTTGTAGAAAATCATGTTCTAAAGAGACCTAGTTCATCAGATTTTGTAAAAGATGAGGGCTTCCCAAAAAATCACTAAAAAGCGAATTTTTGGAAATATAAAATTTCACAATAATCAAGAGGAGCACAAAGTAGATGGACCTGGATTGGTGAAAAATGAAAAATTTGATCACTTTTTTCTAAAATGTGATGCCCTAGAAGATTGGGAAATGAAAAAGCGTGCCTTTGTGCTTCCCAATCTCAAATCCATGAAGAACACTGAAAAAGCACTCCATTTGAGCCTCCAAATCTTTATGAGAAGAAAATAATATTTTTCTTCCTCTGGATGCCAAGCTGCAAGATGTGTGAAGGAATGTATTTTGGAGAAGGGGAAGGTTGAAGGTACTCTGGGTTTTTCTTTTCATGTTAAAGAAGATAAGAATTACTGGGTTTTTGGCTACTCTAATCACATGACCAAAGACAAAAGTAAGTTTGTTAAACTTGAAAACTATGATGGTGGATTAGTTAAATTTGGAGATGATTCAAGAGCTAATATTTGTGGAATAGATTCAATAATTTTTAATGGAAATCATAATACTAATAATGTTTACTATGTTAAGGGTTTCATGTTAATATTTTGCGTGTTGGAAAACTATGTAGCAAAGGATATAATATTGTGTTTCAGGATGAACATGTGAGATTAGAAAAGGGTCCAGAACTATGATTTTTACTAGTAAAAGGACAAATGGAAACATCTATTAGCTTAAGGTTGTTGATGGTCATTGCTTTATGTCTCACATTAATGACATTTGGTTATGGCACCAGAGGGTGTATCATATGAATTTTGATAATTTCGTGAGAACCAATTTAGTTCATGCAGTGAGAGACTTGCCAAGAATCTCAAAACCTATCAATGATGTTTGTAGGGATTGTCAGTTTGGAAAACAAGTAATGAGTGGTTTCAAAGGAAAGGAACAATCTACTATTGGACTACTAGAATTAATTCATACAAATCTTTGGGGTCCTACAAGGGTGAGAAGTCTACAAGGTGATAGGTATTTTATGCTTTTGATTTATGATTACTCTAGAATGACATGGGTTACTTTTCTTAGAGAGAAATCTGATGCATTAGATAAATTCAAGGAATTTAAAGCTAGGGTTGAGAATGAAATGAATTTGAAAATAAAATGTTTGAGGTTTGAAAGAGGTGGATAATTCATATCCAATGAGTTTAACATGTTTTATGAAGTTCATGGAATAAAGAGGCACTTGTCTACCCCTAGAACTCCTTAGCATAATGGAGTGGTTGAAAGGAAAAATTAGATGATTCAAGAAGTAGCTAGGAATATGATGAAAGAAGCAAATCTACCAGAAGTCTACTAGAGAGAAGCAATTCATACTACCATTTGCATACTTAACAAAGTTCAAGTTAAAGCTAACAACACAAAGAATCCTTATGAGTTATGGTATGGAAGGATTCTTACTGTGAAGTACTTTAGAGTATTTGGAAGTAAATATTATATCAAGAGAGATGAAGAAAACTTAGGAAATTTTGATGAAAGGTATAATGAAGGTATCTTCCCTGGATATTCTACTAAAAACAAAGCTTTTAGATGTTACAACAAAAGGCTGAGAAAGATTGTTGAAAGTGCAAATGTTAAGGTTGATAAAAATTTGCAGATTTCAATTACAGTAGATGGATATGAGTTAGATTAACCTAATTCGAGAGAAGAAAAAAAAAAGAAAAATTTGAAGAAAAAGAAGTGCAGAATGAAGAGGAAGAAGCTCTAGAGAAGGCCCCTAAGACCCCTAAGTATGTGCAAAAGAATCATTCCAAAGATCAAATCAATGTAGACAAGAGGAAAGGAGTTTTGAAAAGAAGCAAAGCTACTAAAGTTGAGGTAAATCTATATTTAATTTCTATAGTTGAACCTGAAACAATGAGTGAGGCATGCAAAGATGAATATTGGATGAAGGAAATGGAAGAAGAACTTATGCAGATTAAGAAAAATTAGACTTGGGTATTGGTTCTTAGACCGAAAAACAAGAACATAATTGGAACTAAGTGGGTATTCAAAAACAAGATGAATGAGAATGGAGAATTGGTGAGAAATAAGGTAAGACTTGTGTGTAAGGGTTACTCACAAGTGGAAGAAATATACTCTGAGTAGAAATTTTCTCCTCTGGATAGGATGGAAGCTATTAGAATGTTTTTGGAATTTACAACATATAAGGACTTTAAAGTTTATTAGATGGATGTGAAGTCTACTTTTCTAAATGGTGAATTGTAAGAAGAGGTTTACATGGAACAACCAGAAGTATTTCAGTTGTCAAATCAATTGGATATGGTGTGTAGATTGAAGAAGGAATTATATGGATTGAAGCAAGCTCCAAGAGCTTGGTATGCAAGATTGGGCATATATTTGATACAAAAAGGATTCGGTAAAGGCACCACCGATAGTAATCTTTACTTCAAAATTGAGGAAGACAAAATATTGATAGTGGTTGTATATGTGGATGATATTATCTTTGGTGGAAATGAAGCTAGATGTAATAAATTTTTTGAAGAGATGTAGAAAGATTTTGAAATGTCAATGTTTGGAGAGATGAATTTCTTCCTTGGGCTACAAATCAATCAAACAAATAAAGGGATTTTCATTTAATAGTCCAACTATGTCAAAGAGACATTGAAGAAGTTTGGAATGGAAGACTCCAAACTGGTATGCACTCCTATGGTGGTTGGTTGTAAATTGAGCAAAGATGATGATTCACCTAAGGTTGATCAGAGAAAATATAGATCTATGATTGGTGGACTGCTATACCTAACTGCTACTATATTGGATATCATGCATGCAGTTTGTCTTACGGCTAGATTTCTAGAAGAATCTAAAGAAACACATGTTCCAGCAGTGAAGAGGATATTCAGATATTTAAGAGGCACTCTATATTATGGCTTGTGGTATCCTAATGATATTTATTTCACACTAAGTGCTTATATAGATGTAGATATGGTTAGTTGTGTTGATGATAGGAAAAGTACAAGTGGAGAAGAATTCTTTCTTGGATGTAGATTGGTGTCATGGTTGAGTAAGAAGCAAGATTCAAATTCTTTATCCACTACAGAGGTTGAGTATATTGCTGCAGCATTATGTTGTACATAGGTTTTGTGGATGAGATAGACATTGAAGGATATAAAAGTAGTATATGATGAGCCTATATCTATCTTTTGTGATTATACAAGTGCAATTTAACATTTCAAAGAATCTAGTGATGCATTCATGAACAAAGCATATATCAATTAGGTATCACTTTCTCAGAGAAAAGGTTATGGAGAATGAGGTAAAACTTAAGTATGTACCTACAAAGGATCAAATTGCTAACATATTTACTAAGCCTCTTCCTAAGGATACTTTTGAGTATCTTTGGGAGAAGTTGGGGCTTATTTCCCCTCATTCTCTAAACTAAATGCATATGGAGATGCATCAATCTAGTGGATCTATCTCTTTTTTGGACTGATGTTGGTAGTTACCTCTTAGGGGACAGTAGGTAGTGTCATGTGTTGCCATTGTTGCAAATTTGTTGAGCTGATTGGGTATACTCCTAAGAGGGAGTATTCATAGAAAGTAGCTTGGTTCAGTGTCAAAGGGGGAGAATAATGCAATTTTTTTCCTTTGCCATTGATGTCAAAGGGGGAGAAAGTATCTTGTGAAAAAAAAAATTTATTCAGGGGGAGAAAAGAAAGAAAATCATAAGAAAGTGTGTTCAGAGTTGTTATGTTGTCTTTGATGTTTTTTCACATCTTGTGTTGCCATCAATGACAAAGGGGGAGATTGTTGAGAGTATGGAGGTGTTGTCATTGATGTCAATAGGAAGTCTAAAGGATAGTGTTGTCATTGATGTCAACAGGAAGTCTATAGGATAGTGTTTCCATTGATGTCAACAGGAAGTCTATAGGATAGTGTTGTCATTGATGTCAACTATGTGTTAAGAAGTTTGATGCATGATGAAGATGTCGAGGATATTGAAAAAAATGTGAAAAAGAGAACATGATGTTGTAGGTTGTGCATGTGTAGTTGAGATGTTGAGGAAGTGTGGTGAGTAAGTGGAGCTATCTTTTTGTTGTAGTGACTGAAGATGAGTTTGAATGAGGTAATGAGATAAGATGATTTCTTTGGTGTACTTGGTTTCCAAGTGCTTTTGAGAAAATTTGATAAACAAAGTAAATAGTGTTGTGCAAGTGTTCAAAATGTACTCTGGGATGTGCTTCACATTTCTTCTATGTTGATGCTATGCCTGCGTGAATCTAATATATTGTTCAAGGTTGTTAGAGGTTGCTATATTCAAAACTTGGGTTTCTAGATCATTGTACAGAGTGAGATATTTTCACCAATGTGTGGACCAATTTTTCAATGATGTTTTCTATGGCCTGGGAGAAATGTACTTGCTCTACATTTCTCTGCAGTTTGGCTTCAGGTTGTGTGGATTTGTGAAGTTTCTTATAATGATTTTTTCTTTCAGTATTCAAGGCTTCACTTGATTTGGTACAGTAAAGTGTGTGTTTCATTCATCAATGTGTGAATAAGGTTTACCAGATGTTCTAGGATGAAGTATTTGTATGATGCAAATTTGGATTAGGTGTTTCATGGGTCTCAAGTGATTCAAAGATTATTCTATATCATGTTCAAGTGAATTTTATTTCCTGATATATTTAGATTGATCTTAGGAAGTGTGTACTTAATGTTTATGGTGTTTAGCACGTGTATTGGCCGACCTTTTGTTAGCACTACACATGAGGCTTGTGAAATTGTGTTGAGATGTTTTGGGATCTATTTGGGTCCTAATTAAGGATTTATATGGGTCACCTTCACTCTTATCCATCACAAGAATTTTTTGGTGCCAACCTATTTTGAATTTGTAAGTGTAACAAATAGTTTCCAACTTCCGAGAAGGTTTTTAAGGTTGAGGATATAAATAAAAATCATAATGTGAGATTCAAGAGAGAATCAAGATAAAGAAAAGATAGATGTGATATTGATGTGAGTGATGTTTGTGATGCAAATTTGAGTAGAGCAATACAAAATTCAAGTGTTGGATTCCTAAAGGTAGTGAGTTGAAGGTGTTTGAAATATTTCATGCAAGGCTGCAAAAGTGTTGGAGAATTTTTGGTGGATTCCTTTGTTAGGGTTAGAAAGGAAAATATCTAACAATTAAATGCAGATTTAATTAATAAACAAAGAAAGTAAAACATACAAAATAAATTATAACATGGAGAATTTAGCGTGGTTCACCCAATCTAGGCTACATCCACCAAACCACAACCATCCAATGATTTTATTATCTAGTGAAAAACCTATTACAATCTTGTGAATAATCACGTTTTTCATCATACTATAACACCCATCTGAACCCCTTTTTAACAAGCTTAGAAGCTTCTAGATTAGGGTTCTACAAAGATGGGTTTTTCCCTTTTTCGTTGATTTTTCCTTTTTCTGGTGACAACACGAAAAAGTAGGAGGAAAATTTTTCTACAATATAGCATGATCAGTTGCCACATACCAACAATCTCCCACTTGGAGACTAATCCTGGACGATACTGCTACACTTATAGCTCCCACTGAAAACTAGTACCTTGGACCCTGCTGCTCTGTTATACTTGAATTCAACCTTGAAGGCCAACTGAAGTTGAAGAGGAGCATAGATTCTCCCTTTTCACCGCCTTCATAAACATATTTGATGGATTGGAATCTATATGTATCTTGTCCTACTTGACCTTTCCATCCTCCAACACCGACTGAATGAAATGATGTCTCAATGTATGTGTTTTGTTTTAGAATGCAAGGAAAAATTCTTTACAAGATGTATAGCACTTTGGCTGTTTGTAAACAAGTAATTGCAAGCCTATTATTTTCCCAACTCATCCATGAAAAGTTGCAGCCATATCATCTCCTTTGTCGCCTCTATTGCAGAAACATACTCAGCCTCTATGGTGGATAAAGTAACCACCTTTTGCAATCAAGAAATCCAACTCACTACTATCCCACCAGCTATAAATACATAACCTGTGGTACTCCACCTGGTATCTATATCCCTTGCCAAATTTGAGTCAACATAGCCTTTTAAATTAGTATTAGAGCCCTCAAAACGTAAAATTTTATTGGATCTACCTCTCAAGTACATGAGAATCCATTTTACCGCATTTCAATGCTCAACTACAGGATGACTCAAATACCTGCTAACAACTCCTACGACATGTGCAATATCTGGTCTCGTGCATACCATGGCGTACATTAAACTGCCTACAACTGAAGCATATGGTACCTTGGACATTTTTTCTTCCTCCTCTTGTGTCTTTGGACACATATCCTTAGTCAATTTAACATGACTAGGCAAAGGTGTGCTGACAGCTTTTGCATTCTCCATATGAAATCTCTGCAACACCTTTTCAACATAATTAGCCTGAGACAAAAACAATTTTCTATTTTTCCTATCTCTACAAATTTTCATACCAAGGATTTGTTTTGCTACCCCCAAATCCTTCATAGCAAAAGATTTTTTTAACTGTTGTTTTAGCTCACTTATGCGATCCATATTAGACCTAGCTACAAGCATGTTATCAACATATAAACATAAAATAATGTAGTTGTCATTATCCAACCTCTTAAAATAAACACAATGGTCTGAATTATACCTGCTATAGCCTTTCTCAGCCATAAAACTATCGAATTTCAAGTACCATTGTCGAGGTGCTTGCTTCAAGCGATATAAACTTTTCTTTAATTTGCACACTAGTTTCTCCTTACCTTTGACCTCAAATCCTTGTAGCTATTCCATATATATTTCCTCTTCCAAATCACCATGGAGAAATTTTGTTTTAATATCAAGCTATTCTAAATGTAAATCTTCAGCAGCCACAATAATTAAAACAATACGAATAGAAGTCATTTTAACAACTGGAGAAAAAATCTCATCAAAATTAATACCCTTTTTCTATGCAAATCCCTTTACAACTAATCTGACTTTAAATCTCTTCTTACCTCCATCCTTCTCTTTCAACCGATAAACCCATTTGTTTGGTAAAGCCTTTTTACCAGTAGGCAACATGCATAATTCCTAAGTCTGATTTTTTAGCAAGGAGTCCATTTCTTCTTCCATTCCATGCTCCCACTGAACCTTGGTATCCATTTTCATAGCTTCATCATAATATTTTGGTTCACCAGCATCAGTTAACAAAATAGTATACAAAGAGGGAGAGAATCTTTCAGGAGGTCTACTTATCCTTGAAAATCGTCTAACATTCACAGGAGTTTGTGGTACTTGTTGTTGTTTTTGCGGAGCATGAGGAACCACTGAAACATCATTGTTTGGAATATCATACAACACTACATAATTATTTTCTTTCTTCTCATGCTGCAACAACAAATCTTTGTACAACACTTTCTCATTGAATATGATATCCCTGCTTCTCACAATTTTCTAATTTTCAAAATCTCAAAGCCTATAACCAAATTCATCAATGCCATATCCAACAAATATACATTTCTTTGATTTTGCATCAAGCTTGGTTCTATTTTCAGAATCTACATGTGCAAATGCTTCACAACCGAAGGTTTTGAGAAAAGAATAACTCACCTTCTTACCTTTCTCATAGTCTGTGCATGCTCCATTATTGTTCTATTCATGTGCTCAGCTACTCCATTTTCCTGTAGAGTCCTTGGAACTATTTTCTACCTATGAAAACCATTAGAGGGAAAATAATCTTCAAACTCTTTCCTGCAATACTCACTACCATTATCAGATCTAAGACATTTTAGCTTTTTACCCATCTCATTCTCAACCAAGCTTCTCCATTTTTTAAAATTTTCAAATATATGAGATTTCTACCTAAGGAAATAAATCCATACCTTCCTAGTTGCATCATCAATGAATGTAACATAATATAGAGAGCCACAGAGAGAAGATACCTAACCTGGTCTGCATACATCCATATGCACAAGCTCCAATTTATCATCTTTCTTTTGCTTCCCATCCTTGAGAAAAATTACTCTCTTTTGTTTTCCATACACACAACTTTCACAAAAATCCATATGAACACATTTTAGACATGGTAAAAAATTATTTGAATGAATTACTTTCATACCTTTTGCACTCATATGCCCAAGTCTATTATGCCACAGTGCTGATTCAGAGTCCACAACAAGTGTATGATCTTCTACCTACTGAACTGCAGAAATTGTTCCTAAACATTGACCTTTTTCCATAATAATTAAAGTAGAAGGAATAGTATGACCTGTACAAAGATATAAGGTGCCTACTTTCACACCTTTTTCTACCACTAAGGCACCCTTTGTGACCTTCCAATTTTTATCACTAAATGTAACAACACAACCTTCATCATCTAGTTGTCCTGCTGAAATTAAATTTTTGCTTAACTTTGGAACATGACTTACCTCATGTAGTAGCTAATGATTCTCATTCTGCAAATTAATCTTGATTCTTTCCTTTCCAACAATTTGACAGGGTTCTTTATCTCCTAAATAAACAAGCCCAAAATCCCCTTGGACATAATCAAGAAAATAACTTTATGGAGGTGGCATGAAATGAAGCCCCTGAATCTAACACCCAAGAATCAACATTATCAAGGGAAAGAATCAAAGCATCCTCATCAGATTTATTACTTACCACATTTTCCTCTTTATTTCCTTCCTTTTTGTCTCCTTTATTTTTCTGAGACTAGCAATCTGTCTTCAAATTACCCAGCTTACCATAGTACCAACAATCCCTCTCGTCTCTAGATTTGGACCTTTTGTCCTTTGTTTTTCCTTGTGACTTCCCACGATTTCCAGAATTATTTCCTCTCTCCTTTTTTTTGCCCCCGCTTTTTGCATTCAAAACACTTCCTGATGTGGATGTTCCACCTGAGCTTTTCCTATGAATTTCCTCACTCAAAATAACACCAACAACATCATCAAATTTTAATGTATTTGAACCAGAAATAGAATTGCTAATAGCCATTACCAAGTTATTCTAGCTTTCAGAAAAAGAACACAGAATCAAAAGAGCCCTAACTTCTTCATCAAAGTTTACTTTTACATAAGTTAATTGACTAGTGACTGTATTAAACTCATTCAAATGATCAGTAACTGACCCACCTTCTACCACTTTCATATTAAATAAACGCTTAATAAGAAATACCTTATTCGAAGTGGAAGGATTTTCATATAACTTCGCCAGGGTTTCCATCAACTCTTGAGTTGTCTTTGCTGTTGTAATATTGAATGCCACCGATTGTGTCAGGAATAAACAAATACTGCCAAGAGCCTTTCTATCCAAAATATCCCAATCCTCATCAAACATTGCTGTAGTTTTCTTGGTTTTCCCTTCCAATGGCCACCATAAATCCTTCTGATAGAGGTAGTCCTCCATCTGCATCTTCCATAACTGATAGTTCTACCCATTAAACTTCTCAACCTTCTTACCCTCATTTTCCATTACTCCCACTTAACCGTGAGACTCCCACTCAACTGTGAGACCTTCCTACAGACAATAATCAAAACATAACCCACTCTGATACCACTTGTTAGGGTTAGAAAGGTAGATATCTAACAATTAAATGCAGATTTAATTAATAAACCAAGAAACTAAAACACAGAATAAATTATAACACAAAGAATTTAATTCGGTTCCACCAATCTAGGCTACATCCACCAAATCATAGCCACCCAATGATTTTATTATCCAGTGCAAAACCTATTACAATCTTACGAATAATCATGTTTTTCATCATACTGTAACACCCATCCAAACCCCTTTTTAACAAGCTTAGAAGCTTCCAGATTAGGGGTCTACAAAGACGGTTTTTTCCAAACACACTTTGTAACAACTTTGAAAGTTTGTTACATATTTTGTTTGAAAACAATCATTCACTTTTTGGAGCCAAATATGAGAATATTCCTTTGGAATATTCCCTATTCAAGTGGATGGCAGGGAAAATTAGAAAATTTAGTAATTAAAACTAAATTTTAATGTGCAAGATGGTGAATATGAGGATATTCATTAAATTATTGATTTATTTAATGAAAAGGGGACATAAAATATGATATTTAATTAAATAGCTTGGGATTATTTAATTAAATAAGAGGACTTAGGGGTTAAATTAAATAATTTGATCATTCAATTTAAACTAGATGAAATGTTAGCATGAGAGGTAGGGATTAAGCTAATTAGATTAATTAGACTAATAGGAAAAAATGATGCATTTAATTAAATAGATAGGGTAATTTAATCAAATAGGTGAAAAGAAGGTGAAATTTAGGACGAAACAATATTAGTGATCAAATTCAAGTGTGTAGTATCACTTAGGACTTTTTTAAGTGTCAACATTTTTTCCCTCTTTGAAGTGAGTTACCTGTTACATTGGTTCAAAGATTGATGATTTTTGAATTAAAAGTACAACTTAGATCAAAAAAATAAATTAAAATTTTGATTTTTTGGATGCCCCACTCTTGCCCAAATGGAAGGAAATTGAACTGGTACCCTGCCCCCTTGAGAGATCAGGTGGAAATTTTGGATTTTGAGTTGATCTCTCAACAAAGATGAAACATTGATGCAGGTGCAAAAAAAGGCCTCAGGATGTGAAAACAAGCTCAGAAATGCAAAAAATGTCTCAAAATAAGCTACATAGTTCAAAAATTGGTAAAACAGGCTAAAACCTAGCTGCATTCTCAAATTAGGGAAAAAAATCTATTTTTTAGGCTTAAATGTGCTAAAGGGTCACTTTCAATTCATTTGTGCATTCACACTCCAGAGAATTGTTGCATTTTGAGCTTTGACACCTTGGCGAGATGACATGGTGTGTGCTCCCTGTTCACCCTTTTGACCAAGTTTGAGAGTTTCAACACTGAGCAAACGTAGGACCACAGGTATGTGACTCAAAAAATTTCTTGATTTACATGTTTGGGTGCATTTAATAGGGTTTAAAAACTAGGTCTTTTAGGGAGTTGTTGTATTGTGATGCAACAGGAGCTCATCGACATCGCTATTGATTTTTTAGTGACACACCTAGTGTTTAACATGTAAAGCTTTTTTAGTTTGGAAACATGCTAAAGGTTGGGTGATGTTGGATTGAACGAGCAACACATCAGGGTTTTTGGTTTAGTGATGCCAATGAGATATGGTGAGACACTAGCTATATAGTGACGTGCCTACCAATTTTGGTAATGCGATGCACCAAGATACTGCCATGCCATTGAGTATAGCGACACCCATCACTATATAGTGATGTAACCCTAAAAATAATATAGGGATGCACTAGAAAAATAGTGACTCTATTGATGTTCCAGGATTCAAACACTCAAATTTTTAGTAGTTTCCAGATTTTAGGAAAATTGGCAGTGTGTGTGATGCGTGTAGGAGGATATTTAGCCCTTGATTTCTTTGAAGCGTCGATCTGAGCTTCTGTCAATGGTGCATGACTTCAATGATGTGGCGATGGAGTGCCTAGGAGTGCTTGGATTAGGGTTCATTTCCTTCATGTCGAAGATCTATACCCACTTAGCAATGATGATGATGTTGCAAGTATGAGCAAGTTTGGTGGTGTTTTCATTAATGTTGTCATTGATGTCAACACAGTTTAAGGATGTTGCAGATTATGCATGTATAGTTGATATGTTGTGGAGATGTTGTGAGTACATGGAGCTATCTTTATGATGTTGTGGATATGTTGATATGATAGGTTTCTAAGTTCTTTTTAGAAAATTAATAAAGAGTGAAGTCAAATTTATGTATGTGTTCAGAATGTGTATGTGTTCAGAATGTGCTCCATGTTTCTTTTGTGTTGATTCTATTCTTGTGTGGATCTAAAGGGTTGTTTCTAGGAATATTTTGGTGACATCTCCTATTTTGTAGCTTCTAGTTTGATGAAGTGAGAAAGTTGTGTTCACCAGTATGTGAACTGGTTTGACAGAGTTAATTTTTTGTGGACTAGGAGAAATGTCTCTACTCTGTAGTCCTCTGTTGTTTTGTTTCAGGTCTTGTGGATTTGGAATATGTCTTGTAATGTTTTTCTCTATATTTTTCAAAAATATGTTCATCGTTTGGTGCTCTGAAAGATGAGTTTCAGTATTACTATGTGCATTTGCACTGTCTGGATGGACTAGTGAGAAGTGTTCAAGATTTAAAGGTTGTTGCAGATGATGTGGTTGTATCTAAAGGAATCTGAGATGTGTTCTCATGCATGATGGAGTGTGTTATGTCATCCATGTATTATATTCTTATTGGGAAGCATGTACTTCAATGTTCATTTGTGGCTTCATTAGGTTTGGCCAACTTGGTGTTTACACTTCATACGAAGGATAAGTTTTAATTAAGGAAGTGTGTAATTTATTCAAGATTTTTTTTTGGGTCATAGTTAAGTATTGGTGTGGTCCACTCTCATTCATTTCCACCACGAGAATGTTGAGTTTCTGACCTAATTTGAATTTATGAAATGAAGCATATGTAGCCAAAATTGGAGAAAGTTTCTAAGGTTGAAGAGGGTATAAATTCAAGTCAAGATGTTGTGGATAAGTGTATTGAATCAAGAAGAAGAGCAGAGTTGTATGAAAGTGAATCTAGGTAGCAATAGTTTAATGTGTTAGATTATGGAAAGCAATGAGCTGACAGTGTCTATAATTCTTCTGATCAAGGCTGTGAGTGTGTGTAACCTATTGTGGTGGATCTTTTTTGGAATATTTTGTATTTGTAGGAAGTGAGCCTCCCTGTTGGACAGTGAGTCCTTTATGTAGGTAGTCAACCTTTGTATCTAGGAAATGAGCCTCTTGTATTCAATTTTTCTATTACTTTATATTGTGAGTTTATCCTCACATTAGTTTTTCCCTCATTGGGTTTTCCATATAAATCTGGTGTTTCCTATGTTGATATTTCTTTATGTTATTTGCATTTTATGTTCATACTTAATAACAAAATTAAGTGGATAAGAAATTAATAAGTGTTTGTAATTTGAATTTGAGTTTGGTGACAACTGATTCACCCCCCTCTCAGTTGTCTTGCACCTTTCAACAACCGATGCTTATCGAGAGATGGAATAGTGAGACATCCTCATTCCATTTCCCCATTAGCGAGGACACAGTTACACTTGAGGAGATGTGGAAAATCCTTTAGCTTCCCATTCATGGGGAGTGTGTTATTTACGACACAAAGGTTGGGAGGGATACATGTTGTTACCTATTGCATTTAGATGAGATCATTCTAGTGAGCTCGCAGATCGACTTGGATCTGTACTGTGGATGGGTACCCACATTTAGATTGGTTGTACTAGTTATGTTTATTTCAAGTGTGATCTCCCCAAATCGATAGGGTAGGGGTTTCAATTTGGGTTGGGGGACTACATGGCATGGTATGATTTGTAGGATGATTATGTATGCCTGGGGCCAGTCATGTTGGCCTTGTTATATCATGATATGCATTAGGAAGTCTACTACTAGGGGAGGAGCATCAAAGTTGGGATCATGCTTATTCATATTTCAGCTTATGAGCATATCATGGTATTGATACCTCTTATGGTTTTGGATGATGTACATGAAGATGAGCCCATTCTTTTCGGTACAGAGTGGCCATGACATTGCAACACACTAGGCCTATAGGGATTCCTATTGGGGGAGGGTCATAGATGATATGACCATATTCAAATGGAGACCATGGCTACAAGTTCTAGCATGGTATGATGACTAGCATCAACTCTTCTTCACTCAGCAAACCTCATACCTCTAGGGTAGAGCTTGAACATGATGATCGAGCAATATCTACTAGACTGCATGGCATAATAGTTTAGGGAGACTGATGATTTTCCTCCAGAGGATTACACAATAGTATTTTCTAGATCCCAAAGAGAGATGGAGTGGGGGAAACAGATTGATCCCATAGTGGCGATCAATGAGTTCAGATAGTTGGTTTCCTGCCCATGGGAATATGATCAAGGAATACTAGATGTAGGGATGACTCTAGGATTTGATGCATGATGGAGACCATCAACATGACTGATAGACCCTATGGGGGGATACCCCGTGGTAGAGGTAGGGGTCATGGCATAGGTGGGGCTAGAGGTTGACAGTAGTCTGACCAACATCTTGAGTAGTAGAGGGCTTAGGTTCCAAGGTAGGAAAAGAAGGTACAACAAGATTAGGGTCATCATGACCTAGGGCACTAGTAGCTAGACTAGCCAAAATAGCCTAACTAGCCACAATAGCCACCAAGGCTAGATCTGAGAGATGAGAAAATTCAAGCCCTAACTGTAGAGAGGGACCAGTTGTGATAGTAGTTGCATGAAATGATATTGGAGATAGATTTATAGGTTCAGTTGTGATAGTAGCTAGACCTACAACTAGCCCAAGAGATTGGGAGACACCATCAGCTTGAGGTCAGTAGGTAGCTACATAGGGATAGGTGGTGGCTGCTTGTATGTACCGAGATGTAGTTTTAAAGGTTGTATACTATAGGACCCTGTATCATAGAGATATTCTCCCAGGGATGTGACAACAAGATTACTCATAAAGGAGTGGGGAAGTACCGAGTGCTTCTGATGGGTAGCCCTTAGTTATACAACCATGAGAGTCAAGAAGTAGAGGATAGCCTCTATATATACACTTTTTTTGATGTATAGGCTATTATATTATATAGATACATATTCATAGGCTCATTTTTTATAGCTTCTTGTATATGGGAATTTGATGAAAGTTACACTCTAACTTTAATATTGTATCATAATATTCATTTTTTGATATATAAGTGAGATGGCCTGAGTTGATTATGATGTGATGCATTGATATGGTATGTGATGCGATGTTATATTTATTTCATGTGTTATGATCATCTATGTATGCAATGGATGTGTCACCTATGTTTTTCAATATCTTTCTATGACATGCTATGAGATGGATATGCTTTTCTTTTCCATGTTTCCCATATGATGATGTCATTATCCATGATAAGTAGATGACGTGATATGCTTATACTGGATGTATGTATGGATGCATTTCTTTTTCATTTTTTGTGTATTTTTCCTCATGTGATATGATGACATCATGATGCATGTATGTATATGGATGTATATGGATAATTCTGATCTTCATGCTTAAGATATGGATGCGATGGATGGTTATATAATCGATTAAGATTCTTAGAATAACAAATCTATATTATCCTAAACAACTTAAATGATAATGATAATGCAAGATGTGTGCATGTTGATGATTTGTGGATGTAGGATGGATGTATTATGATATTTTTTTTGGCTTTCATGATACCATGTTAGCATGGAAAAGAAGATAGAAGAATAAGATGAATGATTTGACCATTACTTTTTCTGAGGTTGATTCAGAAGTCCAACAAGTCCAAGATCCATTGAGACTTTATTAGATTATGGTGATGAGATGGATAATTTTTCTCATATTCAAGATTGGGACTTTCTGTCATTCCTTATTTTTGATATAACACATAGACACGATGCATCATGGTATTGAGAACCAGGATGGTGTTGTATCTATTGCAATGGAATTTGACTTTGCAAATAAATAGGATAGTTCTTCCTCATACCTTGACATATAGAAACCTCAATGGAATGCAATTTAGAAGTTTAGAATATATCAGACCAAAGAATACACAATAGTAAAGAATTTTTTGGATGTTGTGGTTGTGTTTCTAATATGTGGTTGTCATTGATGTCAACACTATTATATTATTATATTGAAGGTTGTATATGTCAAGGATATTGAGAAAATTGTTGCAAGTTGGTAGTGCAACAATGAAGATCATAAAGGTGTCTTGTTTTGTACATTAAAGATCAGTTGTTTTGGACTAAAGGTTTTATTGTTGAGAGTATCTCATTCATCTACCAGAAGTTTTAGAGGTCCGCATGAAGATTTGATCGTGCTATGAACAGTTGTGTTTTGACAGTCTTTTTGTGGGTTCTATCAATGTTCCTGATTGAATTTTATGTGATTCTGGTAATCTCTATTGTTGCAGATGATTCTCTATCTTTTCTTGTTTTTGGATGCTTCTAGATCATTCTTTATCCTTTTTGTACATGCATATTGATTGGTGTGCTCGTGGTCAAATATTTTTCTCTGTATGTTCGGGTTTTCATGTTCTTGGCTGACATGATGGTTGTAACATGTTGTGGATCCTTGAAGATTTAAATTTGAATGTTTGGTGTGCTCGAGGATATTAATTTAGTTCTTCATTATGTTGTATTTGATGGTGGTTGACGTGCATTTCAAATTTACTTGTAAATTTGGGCCGATATTGTGAATATGTTTTATATTTCTAGCTGACTAAGTTGTTGATGTAATTTCATGTTGCAGATATATAAGAGTGATTGTTTGAGTGAAGTTAGTCTATATGAAGTGAAGAAAAGATAGAGACAAGAAAGTGTGTGAATATTGATCTATTCATTCGATTGCAGAGCAAAGTGAGAAGAAGTTTAAGTGAAGTGTGAAGAAGGTTTTTTGTGCTTAACTGGAATTGTAATTAAGCCTGTGTAGAAGCTATTTTCTCAGTTCATACCTTGTGGATCTAATCTGTATTATTGTGTATTTTTGGGTAGTGAGCCCTCTTGTATTTGAATAGTGATCTCTAGGGAGTGTGCTTGAATGCATGTGCATTCCCATTATCTTTCATTATACTTTTACCAGGGTATAATGTTGTGGACTAACACCCACCATGGTTTTTCCCCTAACAGGGTTTCCACATAAAAAATCTTGGTGTTTTTTGTGCTTCTAATGTGTTGATTGTTCATGGTTTACTATTCATTCATCAGATCTAAGATTAAGTTAAGTTTGAAATTTTTTAATACTATGTGACAACTGATTCACCCCCCCTCTCATTTGTCTGTCCTTATTTTTCCAACAATTGGTATCAAAGCATGTTCCTCTAAATAATTTTAAAATCTTGAGGTGATTCGAGATGGCATCATACAAGAAGGATAGTCCTAGATTTGATGGAACAAACTATTCATCATGGAAAGCTAGGATGGAGTGTCATTTGAGGTGTATTAGTGAACCTTTTTGGAAGATTATAAAGAATCCATATGTTATTCCTCAGAATGGTCCTTCCACTGCTTATGAGATTAAAGATGCTAAGAATAATGCCAGGGCTATGGAAGTTTTGTTGAGTGCTCTAACAAATTTGGAAATGAAAAATGTGATAGGTCTAAAGAAAACTCATGAGATGTGGACAAAGCTAGAAAATTTGTATGAAGGAGATGTACATGTGAAGATGGCTAAGCTACAAAGTTTGAAAGGAAAGTATGAAAATTTGAAGATGGGTGAAGATTAAAATATTTCTTCTTTTATGCAAACAGTAAATGAAATAGTGATGGGTATTAGATGTGTCAGTGGTACCCTGGATGAGGAAGAAATTGTGTCTAAAGTGCTCAAATCATTGCCTCCCTCCTACAAAGAAAAGGCTCATGCTATTGAAGAAACTAGATCATTGACGAATGTGACAAGGGATACACTGATTGGTAAACTTGCTGCCTTTGAGTTGAGCGAATTTGGTGAATCTATTCCCAAGAGTAAAACTGCATTTAAGGCTACTATATATGGAAGAAACAAGCAAAGATATGATCTAGGAGAGTGTTCCAGAAATTCATTCAAGTATGAGGAATAAATGAACTAGCTTGAAGATGAAGAAAGAGAGGTAGAAGAGTTGGAAGCAATGATTGTGAAGAAAGAAGGCAGAGGACAAGGTAAGTATAAAGGAATTTTTCCTATTAAATGCTTCTCTTGCAGTAAAATAGGTCATTTTGCATCAAGGTGTCCTGAAAGAGTTCCTAGATCTAAGCATTACAAATCTAGATTTCAAAATAAATGTTACTATGTTGAAGGAGTGACTGATGAAGAGTCTGATGAATACAATGGAAATGAGGATGAATGGATGTTCCTTTCTATCAAGGAAAATGGTTTGGTTGCTATTGAATCTGCTAAAGTTGAGAAAGCTCTTACTACATGAATTGAAGAAAAATATGAGTGGGTTATTGATAGCGAATGCTCACATCATATGACTGGTGACAAAAGAAAATTTGTAAGTCTTGAGAAGTATGACGGTGGGGTTATAAGATTTGGAGATAACAATGTGGTGTGATTTGTGGTAGAGGATCTATTTGTCTTGGTGGTAAGCATAACACTAATTATGTTCTTTATGTTGAAGGCTTGAAGCACAACCTGTTGAGTGTTGGATAGATGGTGGAAAAGGGTTATGATCTTTAGTTCAAAGGTGGAAGATGCAGGATACTTGGAAGTTCTAGAAATGTAATTGCTTTAGGTAAAAAGACAAAAGGTAATATTTTTCACATGAATGTTGCTAGTGAAAGTTGTTTAATTGATCAAGTAGATGAAAGCTAGTTGTGGCATAGGAGGTTGTGTCATGTGAATTTTGATAAAAAATTTAAAGTAAGTTCCACTCAAGCAGTAAGAGATCTACCTAAGCTAGTGAATCCTGCTAACACAATTTTCAAGGAGTGTTAGATGGGAAAATAGACTAGAGTGTTTTTTTGGAGCAAACAACATCATTCAAATGGATTACTAGAGCTAGTGCATATTGATCTATGTGGTCCCTCTAGAGTCAGAAGTCTTCATGAAGAAAGGTACTTTATGCTTCTTATTGATGATTACTCTAGATGATATAGGTTTCTTTCTTAAGAGAAAAATGTGAAGCATTAGAAAAGTTCAAAATTTTCAAGGCCATGGCAGAAAATGAGAAAGGTCTGAAAATCAAATGATTAAGGTCAGAAAGAGGTGATGAGTTCACCTCCAGGGAGTTTAATTCTTTCTATGAAGAGCATGGAATCATAAGACAATTATCTGCTCCCCGAACCCCTCATCAGAATGGAGTTGCAGAGAGAAAGAACAAAACAATTCTAGATGTTGCTAGAACAATGATGACTGAAGGAAATTTGCCTCACATTTATTGGAGTGAAGCTATAAGCACTATTGTGTACACTTTAAATTAGGTTAATGTTAATAGTAATTCTGGTAAGACTCCTTTTGAATTATGGTTTGGTTATAATCCTACTGTTAAATATTTCAAGATCTTTGGAAGTAAGTGTTACATCAAGAGAGATGAGGACATAGGCAAGTTTGATGTAAGAAGTGATGAAGGAATCATTCCAGGTTACTCCACTAAAAGCAAGGCCTACCGATGCCATAATAGAAGATTGAGAAAGATGGTTGAGAGTGCAAATGTCAGAGTTGATGAGGACTCTACTAAATCATCTAGATACTATGGATATGATCTAGATGAACAAGAAGACAACACAAAAAAGGGAAGAATTCTCAGACACATAATCAACTTAAAATTGTTCCATATGTTCTAATAAGTCAAGGTAGTCAGGAAGAAGAGACAAGTGCAAGTATAGAAGAAGGAATAGAAGAACTAGAAGTTTGAGAGAATCCTAAAACTCCAAGGTATGTAAAGATAAATCATTCTAAAAATAAAATTTTAGTAGACGAGAATAAAGGCATGCAAACTAGAAGAAAGATTATAGAAGAGTATTGCCTGATTTCCAAGATTGAGCCTAAAGATGTCAACGAAGCTTGCAATGATGAACACTAGATGGAAGCTATGAAGGAAGAACTAATGCAGATTGAAAAGAATGATACACAGATACTTGTTCCTAGACCTAAAGATAAATATGTGATTGGTACTAAATGGATCTTTCATAACAAGCTGAATGAACAAGGCGAAGTGGTCCAGAATAAAGCAAGATTGGTATGTAAAGGGTGTTCACAAATGTAAGGTATTGATTTTGAAGAAACCTTTTCCCGTGTTGCTAGAATTGAAGTTGTAAGGTTATTTCTTGCTTATGCTACATCTAAGAACTATAAAGTCTATCAAATGGATGTGAAGTCAGCTTTTTAGAATGGTGAGCTAGAAGAAGTATATATTGAACAACTGGATGGATTTCAACTAACTGACAAGGAAGACATGGTTTTTCGATTGAAGAAAGCTCTATATGGACTCAAGCAAGCCCCCAGAGCCTGGTATGCTAGACTAGAAAAATACTTATTAAAGCTTGGATTCAATAAAGGTATTGCTGATAGAAACTTGTATTTCAAATTGGATCATGACAAAGAGTTAATTATTGAGGTCATTGTTGATGACATTATTTTTGGAGGAGATGAAAATCTATGTATGAAGTTTGTTGATGAAATGAAGAGTGAATTTGAAATGAGCATGATTGGAGAGATGATGTTCTTTTTAGGATTGTAATTTACTCAATTAGATAAGGGGATCCTCATATCTCAGTCCAAATATGTGAGAAGAAGTTTATCATGGAAGACTCAAAACCTATTGGTACTCCCATGGTAACTAGAAACAAGTTAATATAGAATGATGATTCTCCTAAGGAAAATCAAAAAAGATACATGTCCATGATTGGTAGATTTCTCTATTTAATTCAGAACAGACCAAACATTATGAATTTTGTATGTATGGTTGCTAGATTTCAGGTTGATCTGAAAGAATTTCATGTGACTATTGTAAAGAGAATTTTCAGATACCTGAAAGGAACAGTTGATTTTGGACTTTGGTATCCTAAGGATGATGATCTTACTTTGAATGCATATACTGATGCGGACTGGGCAAGAGATATAGATGACATGAAGAGTACTAGTGGTGGTGCCTTCTTCCTAGGGAAGAAGCTGGTGTCTTGGTTGAGCAAAAAGAAAAAATCCATTTCTCTATCTACTGCTGAGGTAGAGTATATTGTTGCTGCAAATAACTATACTCAAGTGATGTGGATGAAAAAGATGTTGAAAGATATCAGAGTAGTATATGATGAACCTATTTCCATATATGGTGACAACTCAAGTGCAATTAACATATCAAAGAATTAAGTGCTACACTCTAATACCAAGCATATATCAATCAAGTTTCACTTCTTGAGGGAAAAAGTGAGTGAGAAAGAAGTTGGATTGGAGTATGTGCCTACCAAAGAATAGATTGCAGACATTTTCACCAAGTCGTTGCCGAAGGATACTTTTGAGTATCTCAGAGGGATGCTAGGGGTCATTACCCCTCCTAATATGAACTAAAGATGAATTTTCTTGCATAAATTTGTGTGCTTCATAGATATTTCCTGATCCAGATTGATGTTTTTGTGGCTGCTACTCATGGGGAGTAGTCAGATGTGCAGATATGTGGTTCAGAGCTTGTATGTGGGAAGATAATGCTAATATCTTCCATTGATGTCAAAGGGGGAGAAGAGTCATGTGAAAAACTGTTTATTATCTGTGGAGAAGAGTCTTGTGTGGAGAAGATCATGTAAAAGAGGTTAAGGAAGAAGTGTTAGAATCTAAGGGGGAGTAAGTGTTGATGGTGTTTTTCACATCATGTGTTTCCATCAATGCCAAAGGGGGAAATTGTTGGATGGTTTGGTTATGTTTTTATATGTGGTTGTCATTGATGTCAACACTATTAGCATTATTGTATTGAAGGTTGTATATGTCGAGGATATTGAGAAAATTGTTGTAGGTTGATAGTGGAATAGTGATTATCATAAAGGTGTCTTGTTCTGTACGTTGAAGATTAGTTGTTGTGGAATAAAGGGTTTATTGTTGAGAGTATCTAGTTCATCTTCCAGAATTTTTAGAGGTTCGTGTGAAGATTTGATCATGCTATGAATAGTTGTGTTCTGACAATATTTTTGTGAGTTTTGTTAGTGTTCTTGATTGAATTTTATGTGATTCTGGTAATTTATGTTGCTACGGATGATTCTTTGTTGTTCTTATTGTTTGTGGATGATTCTAGATCATTCTCTATCCTTTTTGTATGTTTGTGTTGATCAGTGTGCTCGTGGTCAAAGATTTTTCTCAGTATGTTTTGGTTTTCATGTTCTTGGTCGACATGATGGTTGTAACGTGTTGCAGATCCTTGAAGATTTAAATTTGAATGTTTGGCACACTCAAGGATATTGTTTTAGGTCTTCATTATGTTGGAGTCAATGGTGGTTGATGTGTATTACAACTTTAAGTGTAAATTTGGGCCGACATTGTGAATATGTTTTATATTTATGACCGACTATGTTGATGTAATTTAATGTTGCAGATATATAAGAGTGATTGTTTGAGCGAAGTTAGTGTGTATGAAGTGAATAAAATCCAGAGAAGAGAAAGTGTGTGAATATTGATCTATTCTTTCAATTGAAGAGCAGAGTGAGAAGAAGTTTGAGGGAAGTGTGAAGAAGGTTTTTTGTGCTTAACTGGAACTATAATCAGGCTTGTGTAGAATCTATTTTCTCAGTTCATACCCTACAGATCTAATTCGTATTGTTGTGTATTGTTGGCAGTGAGCCCTCTTATATTTGAGCAGTGAGCTCTAGGAAATGTGCCTGAATACATGTGCATTCCCATTATCTTTCATTATACTTTTAACAGGGTATAATATTGCAAACTAGCATCCACTGTGATTTCTCCCCTAATAGGGTTTCCACGTAAAAAATCTTGGTGTTCTATGTGCTTCTGATGTGTTGATTGTTCATGGTTTACTATTCATTCATCAAATCTGAGATTAAGTTAAGTTTGAAAAGTTTAAATATTTTGTGACAATTGAGTCACCCCCTCCCTCTCAGTTGTTTGTCCTTGTTTTTCCAACACAATCTACTCCAAACAACCTCCCTACACACAACTAAGCAAGTATGCACCACGACTATTTTACAGGAATACCCACAAGCACAAAAAACAAAAGATAATGATTGATGCCCCATTCCTTTCTCTCTAAATCATTTAGACATCATCAAGAGGTCCTTGGAATGGGTCAATTAGATAATTCATAAGAAAAGATAAAAAAAAAAAACAATCAGTGCTATCTATATCTTTCTCTAACGTAAAATATCTAAGGTGAATTTTGGTGTTGATTCCAGTTGTTGAAAGGATGCATCCTAGGACATGTTTATCAAATGTTTTTACTAAGACTAAGTTTTTAATAGGTAGTTGATACAAATGCCACTGACTCATTTACCCATAATCTAGACTTTAGATTTTTATACTTTATGTTCTCACTTCATTTCTTATGACACTTGTTTTTCTACTCGTTTTACCAAAGTTTGAAGATGATGAGTGGTTTATTATGGATGAATTTTATTGCGGGTGAAAGTGAGATGATATGGATGCTTTTATATTTTCTAGAATATTTCAATGCTTTTGGTATTTTAAAAATGTTAAATTGAGGTTGTTTTGGTCTTTCTAAAGAGTTTATGTAAATGTTTTGGCTTTTTATTATTTGAGGATGTTTAAGGTTTTTCAATGTTTTAGGCTTTTCAATTTTCAAATGTTTGTGTTTTTGTGTTTTTCTAAGTTTTCAAATTTTTTGTGGTTTTCTAAGTTTTGACCAAGAACCTAACTTAAAAGACTATCCTAGGGGCCTCGGGGGCTTATCAAAGATGAGCCTTCCCTATGCTATATAGGAAGAGACCACATAGTTCAAATGATTTTGACTTATTATCGATGAGAAATGAGCACTTGATAGATTGTCAGTTTATTATGATGTACTCCTAATCTAAAGTGTCTCGGGAGCACATCAATGATGGCCTTGCCTACGTTCAGGCTTAGAGACAATGTAGTTCGACATGGTGTTGTTTTTGGATTTTTGATGTTTTGACCTTTTTAGGGATTTTCACATGTTTTAGATGTTTTGGATTTTTGAATTTACAAATTTTCAAATGTTTTTGGATTTTGGCTATATAAGATTTTGATGTTTTTGGATTTTCTTATTTTACAAGTTTTTTTAGATTTTTGATGAATGTTTTTGGGATTTTTGATGTGATTTCTAATAACCTTAAGATATACAAGAGCCCAATCTGATACAAGCATAAAAAATCACCCCCAGTGTAATGTGATAGACTACCTTGATATAGGTAGGAAAAAATGACCTTTGGAATATGCCATGTACTAAAGGGGAATATGATACTTTTCACTATCAAGATATGATACGAATGTGGATGGGTGATGGAATAAATAGGATGAATGATGCAATATAATGGATGGATGCAAAGAATGATAAGCTAAAGAGCCAAAGATAGATGGAGGTGCTTATTTATGCAAGGTGCCTATTTTCTAGGTTTTCACCAAGGTGCTTGCCCAAAGTTCCACTAAAGAGGTTTTCACTAGAGGATGATTTTTTTCTTTACAGTTTTCAATCCTTTTTCTTATTTTTTTGGATTTTTGCTATTTTTTTATTTTTTTGTATTTTCAAATTTACACCCTTCAAGCTTAAGAATAAAACTTTTTAAGATGTAGACTGTTGATTGGATCCTAAAAGGGTTCACCTTCAAGCATTGATAGCTGGTATGCTCCTAATCCATAGCTTGCTATGACAACAAATGAGACTAACAAATTAAGCTCAAACTTTCCTTTAATGCCCTAATCTAGAACATTCTTCTGATTTTGCTTAAGGATAAGATCCCCTACATAGAAATACTGACTCTTAATCTTCTTGTTATAGCTATGTTTCAGTCAGTTTTGATATGCTTACAAATGATTTAGGGCATCAAGACAACAATCATCCAAGAATTCCAACTCATTTAGTCGAGATTCTCTATATTCTTCATTAAAGATTAGATTTTGCAATGACATGCACAATGATGGAAGCTCAACCTCAATAAGTAGGATGGATTTTGATCTATAGACCAAGGAGAAAGGAGTTGCACCTATAGGCATGCAAATACTGGTTGTATAGGCCCATAGGGTAGGATTCAACTATAGATGTCAGTCACAACTAGCTTCATTGACAATTTTCTTTAGGATTTTTAGAATGGTATTATTTGTAGCCTCAGCTTAATCATTTCCATGGGGGTAGTAAGGTGTAGAGAATCAATGTTGGATGTTGAATCTTTGACATATCTCTCTCACATCCTAAATCTTGAAGGGTGTTCCTTTATATGAGATAAGGGCTTGGAGAACACCATAGTGGCAAATAAGGTAATTCAAGATAAACTTGAAGAACTGCTTCCCCATTATGTAGGTCATAAGAATGGCTTCCACCCAATTGGTAAATTATTTAGTGGTCATGATGATGAATTACTAGCCATTAGATGAGGTGGGAGTAATTTTTCCTATGAGGTCAAGCCCTCACTATGAGAACGACCAAGGTGTGACAATCAACTGGAGCTCTTGAGCTAGAGCATGGATAAGGGCTCCATGCTACTAACATTGGATACACTTCTGCATATACTAGTGAGCCTCTCTTTCCATGGTCGGCCAGTAATACCCCGTCCTCAAAAATTTCTTAGCTAAGGTCATACCACTAGAATGGGAACCACACATGTCGTCGTGTACTTTTGTTAAGGTGATCTAGGTTTCCTCTTGGTTGAGACATCGTAGTAATGTCCCCTCGATGCTTCTACGACATACGGTATCACCTAAGATGACAAATTAGGATTCCTTCTTGATGAAGGTCTTCTTAAGGTTAGAGGTGATATTAGGTTGGAGGGTACCTCTGCTAAGGCAAGTGAATATATCATGATACCATGGGAAACCAAGATGCACGATTACACACACAAATCTAGATTTAGGGATTTCAAAAGATGGTATGAGAATTTTTCTACAAAGAATTCACATTGAAGGACATTGTGTGGCATATCTAATAAATACCCAATTTTCATCATGGCATCTGCTGCTCAATTTTTCATAAGAGGAATTTTCTCAAAGGTTATATTAAAGGTTTTGTTGTGCCTATAGAACACACACCCTATTAGAAATGGGGACCCTCTCTTTTTTACCTTCGTCGAGTTTTTTTTTCCTTCATCTCATTTTGTGTGCCCCCTATTTTGAGTTCTAGTTGGTCAAAGAGTCCTAAAGTCATCATCTGAAGTTAAAGAGGTTCACCACCCTTGGAAATTTCTAAGCCTTTTACCTTTATGGAGTTTCTCTGGCAGTTTTCCTTAAGTCTTTAAATGGATGTCCTTCTCTTGTTGTGGGTCTACCCTTATAGGTCACTCCTAGTTGGATTCCATCCCTCCACTATTTTCTTGAAGACTGGCCCTAGCCTATCCCCCACATCATGGGAAACGCATCATTCATCATTGCCCCATTGCCAAACTGTCAAACAACAATTACCTTACTGTTGCTTGCAAAGCGGGCTCCACTATTCCCCTTGCCGGTCATTTTGAAACCCGTGTCCACCAACCCCATCATCTGCCATACAACATTTACTGTGGGTAATTAATGTCAAATTTTCTATAAATAGCGAAGGTTCACCTATCATTTTTTATGACATTCTTAGTCAAAAACTATCAGTGTGCCTCCTTCCTCTATTTCCATCACACTCGCATCACTTGGAGAACAAATTCAATTGTTGCATTCATCTTGATTCTTTAGATCTGCTAGGTGAGTTTGTCATCACCATAGCCACATTTCTTCAAGTTCATTTCTAGAAACTTTGTGAAATCTTAAAGTCTGAAAACTCAAAACCTTTTAGGCTGTCAGTTAAATATCCAAACCCACACAAAACCCATGTTATAAAATTTGAAAAAACCTTCGAAATCAACCCTTAGGGCCATGCAAAACTTAGCCCTTCGACCATCATTCTTGAAAAGGGCCTTCACCCTTGGCAGTCCCACGAATGTCGACTGATGCTTTCCTTTTTCTATCAATAATTGAGACTAAATAGAAAAATCCTAAGTTAGAGGTCTTCCAGTTGTTGCGGACCCACTCTTGCGGACTTTCATCTATAGTCCGCCCTTACCTATTAGTCATTTCTCAAATAGCCACCTCCTTCTAGCTTCCCACATTGTGTGTCCTGCCTAGCCCACATCCTAAATGAAAAAATTAAGTATCGAGATGTCTATGGATCATTCTTCATGGGTTTCTTTTGCCCCTTCATTTCCATTTTAATGCCCATCATCCAAATGGTGAAGCTCTCACTCCCTTCTGCTTCATAGAACCTGTGAATCCTAGTGTCATCCCAAGTTTTCCCAAACAAAATATAAGTTTGAATCTCTGCATGTAGGCCAAGCTTTGCTGACCACTTGTTCCCCTTCACTATTTGCAAATGGCTAGGGAGCCCCATCTATCCAGGTTGTAGACCCCGCACCGTGCATCTCCTCTTAGCCCTTCATATACAAAAAGCGGCTAAGTAAAATTGAAAGCAGGCATTCTAAGCATAGGCCACCACCTACGGCCCTCTGTCCCATGACTTCCATTCCTAAATGGCCGTATCTAACCTACTTCCTACCTTGTAGGGCCTGATTTCCCTATCGCCTCTTGAAGTTCCTACTAACAAAGACCAATTTCAAAGCCTTCATACGAGCTCGGCGGTGTGGACCACTGTCCATGGGCCACCACCCCATCTTTTCCATTCCAAAATCACTGTTACCCAGTGGCATCCCATGCGTTCCTACCCGCATCACTCTGAATGACTTAAACTTAAAAGCTAAACTAAGCCGACCTTTCTTCCTATGTGTCTCGCAATGCAGAGCAGCATTAACGACCCCAGCTTCTGCACCCTCTTGACTTGCATAAGAAAGGATTGCATTAACACCTCCAATGACCTCATTGATGATCAATTCACATGCTTAAATTCCCTAAGACCTTATCCTATCCCTAAATTTTGAATGTGGAGGGTAGAGTGTGAGTGGCTGCATGTGGGCCGCTACATCCTCTATGTCATTTCTACTATGCCTTCCCTAGACAGCTGTCAGCCCAAGGAAACCTACATCCCTAGGCCCGCATTGCCCTAATTTCCCCTAATGAGCATAAAATGATGAATTTTAGTGAATATTATGATCTTTTATGATGGAATGCTTGATCTGACCCTCATTTCTATAGGATTTTACTAATGTTCCCCTCATTTTATACATGACTATGCTTACCGCACCTCTATGTGCAGGATTTATAGAATCAGTTGCAGGATATCGGGAGTGTCCGTAGAGAAACGCAAAGGGAAGAAGCCTACCAAAGTCCCAAGGTGAAAGGAAGATAAAGATTAGATGAAGTATCAGTTCCAGGGGATAGAGGTCACCTCCAAGGTCACTTCCATCTGAGACACAATCATAGATACTAACCTTGGACATGTTGATATAGACGAATTCAGATAGAGGGCCATCATCAACCCAACGAAAAAAAATTCTAGGAAAGTTAGAAAGAGTGATTTGGCCAAGGAAGTTGGCTTCCCACCTACTCTTGTAGCCCCATAACTTGCAATGGCTTGCAGGGAAGCATATCAAGCAGAAAGAAGAAGGATCGTTGATCATGAGGGCAGGGTGTTGGCAGATTTGTCTACCAAGTCCATAGGTGAAACATTTCATATTCCTACCTTCAACCATATGGAAGATACATATAAGGAGTATGCAAAAAATATGTGGAAGGTCGACCCTCTGAAATGAAAAATGTTAATTAAAAAATACTGGTTAAAAGAGAAGAGGGGCAGTGAAAACAAGGTGCCCCAAGAATTATTTAGGAGTGATTTTTATGAGGATTATAATGACTTGGTGACCTTGTTAAGAAGATTCATGGGTATTCCCACCACCGCTTACTTTCAAGAATGGATGTTCTACTTCATTGAGGAGATTATTAGAGGGAAGGATAAATTCCATTGGGCCAAAATCATCAACGAAAACTTGCATACACAGTTCACGACCGTAAAGAATACTTCACAATTTTATATGACCTCCTACTTGGTGTACCTCCTAGCATAGCCTTTCCCATACAAGGGCCTCTTGGTTGCACCAAATCTAGAAGGGAACTCAAAGTATATGACCAATACTTGCAACTTCAATACCAGAACTTCAAGAAGGACTACTAGAGAGCAAATGATGCCTTCATAGGGCATGTTATCAGGCTCATCGAAGGGGATTTTCATAGGAGCGTCTCCCACAATACCCTCGCTTTCATTTAGATGTTTAGGTTCTGCTATATTCAGCTCCCAAAATTTAAATACATTATAATAGAGGGATTCTTCGAACCATATGAACTGCCCCGGCATGCCAATGACTAGCCAATCATATTGGAGGTCTCTCAGCAACTATAGAACAATCGTACTCTATTGAGCAACAAGCACATGGCAGGAATTTCTTACCCGCTCACCTTCGGCCATGGCATGTATGCTATTCTAGCATCCCAATGTGAAAAATATTAAGAGAAAGAGATCATAGAATACAACCTAGGTATCCACACAGCCAGGCTGAGAATGGATCCTTATGACAAATTGAAGAAGTTTGTTAGAAGAGAATACGCCCACTTAC
Organism: Sequoia sempervirens; assembly: GCA_007258455.2. NCBI lineage: Eukaryota > Viridiplantae > Streptophyta > Pinopsida > Cupressales > Cupressaceae > Sequoia > Sequoia sempervirens. The sequence continues at coordinate 327,887,199 of VDFB02271358.1, read as the reverse complement.
CCCATATTGAATATTTTTGGGAAAATTGTCAAGATGATAAAGAGGTGTGCATGTGACACTATATGCACATGGCTGATTAGTTTGTGAAGATAATCAATCTCTTCCTAGTACCAGATCATATTTTGGAGGAGGACACCCTTGTGGATCCCAGGTATGATGCAGTTGCCAACCTGCCAGTACCCCTGATAGATTGGAGTGAAGAAGAGGTCAATGACCTTGATATTCTGACTAAACCAATTGAGAACAAAACAAGGAAATGGGTTGACACCCAAATTTCTCAACTTAAGCTATAGGGAGCCACATTAATTTACAAAGAGCTCAAAGATGAGCTCAAGAGTGCGACAGATAGTGGGACTACTACTGCCTCAACTGAAGAAACCCCCAAATATCCTCTAGCCACAACGTCAAGAAATAGAAAAGATCTAACTGAGAACCAACCTAAGCATAAGGTTTATTCGCGGAAAGCCTCAGAAGGTGAGACCTTAAAGAAAGAAAAGAAAATAGGGGGATTCGGCGAGATGCCTACAATTGAGGAAGATCCTCAGCACGAAGGAGAAGAAGAGATTGAGCAACCAAAATCACCACTGTCATTGCCACTCCACCACCTCCTGCTTCTCAAGCATTGGCATTTTCCTCCCCACCTATTGTGGACATATTTTTTCACCTCACTTTTTCCTCTCCAATAGCTCCTATTATGGTATTCGATTCTTCTTCGACTATGACATCCCCTTTGTCATCAGCCTCACTGCCACCACCACTACCTACTCTATCCACTATTGTATCCTCAATGGACATAACTACTATGCCCCTGCTTACCTTACCTAAAGCCTTTGCTAAGTATATGCAAGGAGTACCTGTAGAGCTCTTAGGAGTAATTTTGAATCCTACTTTCCAAGCTCTAATGGCTCAAATCATTGTCGGCCTACCTATCCCTCCACAACCCACAGAGCCACCAAGGATGGAAGTGACAATGTAAATCTCAAAAGAAATGGAGAAGAGACAGAAGGAACTTGTTGAAGGAATAATGGAAGAGCCTGAGGATCCTTGCAGGGATGACTACTTTGAACACCCTGAGGGTAGAATAGGCTTAAGCATAGATAAGGTGGCAACAAATGAAGAAAAGGCACAATATTTAGAGGAGGACACCAAAGCTCTAAATGAAAGGTATATCATAGAGACTTATGATCAGGAGCTTGAGGAGGATATTTCATAGCAGCTTATTGAAATGGGAGAAGAAGTTGAATCCAAAAATTAGCCTCCCAATGAGAAGGAAGAAGACACTAAAGTTAATGAGGTACCCGCGGGGCCTCCATTAATTGGGAAAAACATAGGCTCTATTCAAGAGGAGGAAGTGCCTCCTAAGAAAGAAGAAGAAGAAAAAGATGAAACTAAAAGAGAAGCTAAAGTAAGGCAGAGTCCTAGGCCAGAGCTTCATATGGAGCTTGAGAAAGAACTAGGGGAGACATCACAAACAAAAGGTACCACTACAAAGAACATTACTCCCACCGAGTCTGAAAAGGAAAGGGCCATATTAATCTAGGATTTAGATGAGGAAGAAGAGAGAATAGAGCTTGAAGTTCTGGGTCATGAGGGAAAGAGGCCCCAACTCAAGCAAAAAGAGGAAAGTGATCATGAATCGCCAAAGGTAGAGCCTCAAGTACCTGATTGGATGCAAAAGAAGCAACAAAAGAAAGCTCATGTCCTCATGGATCCAAAATCCAATCTTGACGCTATCTTGGTGTGAGCATAGACAAAGGAACCAAAAGAAAAGAAGCCAAAGATCTAATCCCATATAGCATTTGAAGTATCTAGATCGAGGACTGTGCAAGTAGCCACCCCAGTGATAGATAAAGGAGAGGGTGTTAGCTACAATATCTCTACCATCAACTTGGGCACTACTATGAGGGAACAAAACATAGGTGAATTATGGGGAACGGTAGCCACGATAATGGACAAAATGAACAAGGATCAATCCTCCAAGGAGGAACTAAAAGCACAAGTGGCGAGCCTCAGTGCCTACATTCAGCAATGGACGTCCCCCGAAGATGAAGCCCCAACTACATCCACCGCACCCCAGTTGCTATCTCAGGATGAATTCTTGAAGATGGAGAAAATGAGGAATTGGACCAAGGCTACCTCAAATTGGTTTGAACATGTGTTTTACAATGGTGATATGGGCATTAGTCATGTTGTCTGAATGTCCAATAAGTTATGGGAAGTACAAAATCAACTCGAGGGAATGAAGATAATTTTTAATAACTTCCATGAATTATATTGGATTACATATCCTAAGCTCGAGGCTATCCTCAAGATTCCCGAGAAGACCTAGGAGAAAAAGCTAGCCCTAGTGAAGGATGATCATTGGATGGTCGAGACATGGAAAATGGGTCCATATCACAAAAGAGATTTCATAGAAAGAGGGATCCATGAGGTAGAGCTTGACCTTGAATGGGTTAAGGAACACAAGATAGACTGTGAGGAGTATCTAAATCTCATGACAGATTATGACATGCCTAGTGTCAAGCTAGATCCTGAGAAGATCAGGCCATATTTCCATAAAAAAATGGAGAATGGGGCCATAGATTCATCAAAGCCAAACTTTACTTATTTTTCGTCTCAATCCTTCACCCAATCAGAGCAGGTTATCAAACACAAGCTTAAGTGTACAAAGAATTGGGAGTAGATCACTGGTAGATCAAAGAAGCTATCCTTCCAAGTGCTCCAATTGGATATCATAGAGTGGAATAAACTTTAGGAACTGATGGGAAAATTTGTGGAGTATGCCACTACCCAAAAGAATCAAGGAAAGGCTGTCATTGATGATGAGTTCCTAATAGTGTAGTTGTAGCCAAAAGGGAAAATCACTACAGGACAAAGTGCTACAATGACAGGGCACTAGAAGACTAAGTAGGGAAAAGGACAAGGAATGTATTTTTAAATTGTGAAATATTGGGATAGGTCAAACCCTAGTTTGTAATGAATCTTTTCCACAAAATGAGATTAAATCTTTTCCATTCATTTTGATTTTGGGAAACTATAAATAGTTGGTCTCGTCTCATTTTCAAAGAGAGAGTTGCGTTGTTGTAATGACATGCTGCTGAAAGTTCTATAGAAATTCAATATTTTTGGTGGATTCTTGAGTTTCCATCATGTTCCATGATACATCTAAACATAATTGATAAATTTTAGTAGATTTAATTTGTTGTTCTATGTGTTTTGCATGCTTTTAGTAGTTTAGTGAATGTTGTTTATTGATCAATATTGAAATATATTGTTGTGTTGATGCCCTTCCTTTTTCATGCTTTTTGTTGTTTGTTGATGATAAACAATAGTGTAAAGCTAGTCTGAACATAAATTTCATTGTTGCACTTAAAATTCATCTTTTATTCATGCTTAATGGTGAATGAATAATTGAAAATCCGCAGACCTTAGAATATAGCACTAGTTTCATGATATTGTTAGCTGATTTGGTTAAGTGGAACTTAGTTTCAGGAAGGTTGTCCACTGTAGCATCCTCCATTATCACTGTTCATTGGTAGTTGTAGGTCTAGGAACTCTCAATTTTTTCTCCCCTTTTGACCTTTCCTTGAAATAGTAGTTTAGGAAAAGTTTCAGCATCATTGTAAAGCCAAATCTGATGATCAAGTGGCATTTTAGACTGTTGTTTTGAACTTGCAGCAATTGCACATCATCTCCAAGATCTTAGGAACTCCATTTAAGGATCCAATATCCTTTGAACTTAACATACGTAAGGATTCCCTGCGATTACCAAAAAATTAGATGAACCAACTGAGACATTCCAAGCAAGTCATGACCTGACACCCAAGAGACCTTGGGATAGTTTTTTGCAATTTTTTTGTGAGATATTATCTTTCAAGAGAGATGATGCACTTATGCATTACATGTGTTGAGAAGTGCTAAAACAACCATCAACAGAACTGGCACTAGAAGGTGGGCCTTCCTTGTGTTAAGTTGGATTGAATTGGCTGCTTCTCCTCTAAAAGGTTCCAAGGAATATTGTGTTCCACACCCAACAAAGGGGAATTTCAAGAGCTACATCCCCCTACTAAGGCTAAGAGAGCTAAAAGAGGGGAAGCAACTTCATCAGCCTCATCTGCTCTATATACCTCTCATCCATCCTCACCACTCCCTTCCATCCCTTCACACCACACACATCCTTCTTTTCTAGCATCCACTTCTTCTTCTCAGCCGCCCCAGGCTACCTTCCAACTATCCACTTCCCATGGCCAAGGCACTGCCCCTGCCCCTACCCCAGCCCTTCAAGGCCATGGACCTTCCTCAAGCACTGCTACTCCTTTGCACCCCCAGGTTACTATTGCATAGCAAGTACAACCTCTGCCTCCCTTCATGGATTTTTTGGGTAACAATCCTTCTTCGTTGTCCTTCACCAATTATCATGACATGTCGAAGAATCTGGAGGGCTTTTGCATAAAGTTTCATCCCCATGATCCATAGAGGACAACAAAAGAACATATCAAAATATTTCAAATAGCACAAAAGGACATGCAAATCGATCATGAGGAAATGACTTGCTGACTCTTTCCTCATTCCTTGGGGAAAGAGGATTTTTATTGGTACATCAACTCGCCAACAGGGTCCATCACCTCCTAGAACCTATTGAAGAAATCCTTCTTGTAGAAATACAAGATCCCAATTAGCACTTTAGAGTTATATCAAAAATTGATGTCCATTCAAAGGTAAGTCAACAAACCAATTATCTCCTTCAATGATTAGTTTCATCGTGCATACATGAGATTACAAGCTTTGTACATGGTTGATGATCCTTCAACCTGGTTGGTTTATTATGCTGCCCTAGATAGCCTCACTGCTACACTGGTAAAAAGAATGTTCCCACCACCTTCCAGGTTGGTAGACACCTACACCAAGGTGGTCATAGAAAGCACTAAATTGGGGGAAAATATTTCTATCCCACTGCCTTCTTTGGGACCGGTCGCTCATCCAATGCAAGTTCAAGTACTCACTCAAGCCTTGACACATCAGACACGTATTATGAATCAAGTTCCACAACTACCCTTGGTTGCTCATCTAGGACTTCCATTGAATTAGGCACCTCCCATGCCTCATTATTTGTAGCCATAGCAGTAATTGGTATATCCTTAGCCACCTCAAGTACCCGAGTTCAACAAATCCAACTAGTAGTGCAGTCAGTCTTCCTTCAAAACCAAACATTGCAGTCGAACAATACAGAGAAGGATCGGATAGATGAACTAATGGATATGATTAAGAAAATGTCAACTGAGATGACACACTTAAGAAATTAGAACAACCAACTACAATTTTCCCAACGAAGCATTCAAGACAACCTCAATCACAATAATAGAGAAATCATGATGCAGGTGCTTCCTCCAAGTAGAATTATGAAAGAGGAAAAAATTCCAATCAAAACATTGAATGGAGGCCTTCACAAAGAAAAAACCAGACATGGAATATGAGACCAAAAAATGAAGGTGTTCCTACCCCTCTTGACCAACCAGCTAGCATAGACAAAATGACAAGCAGGGTGTACCTACTAAGGTAGCTTTGTCCAAATGGTGTCAAATCCATAAAATGAATAGGCACTCCGAATTGGAATGCCCCGAGTTCTAGACAGTTGCAGAAATCTTTCCAATATAGGTTTAGAATATTATGGATGGTGCTGGTTGTAGAGAGTTGGTGCCATCTAAGCCTTATGAATCTTTAGTGCTCATGGTCAACCAATCCCCCTTTCCACAAAGTGAAATCAATGCACCTGAAAAGGAGATAGTTGTTGCAAAGGACGAAGAAGCAAAAGAGCTAAGTAACGAAGACACTCTATCTCAACTTTTGAATTCAGTAGACAACAGTCTTGTAGGTGAAGCAGAGCCTTGTGAGGATGAAATCCAAATGTTCCATCAAAGGGAAACCCCTTATAATTTAAGGAGTAGACAAGTCAGGGGTCCTTTTATGACTTCTATTCCACCTAATAACTTTACCACTCCACCTGATCCAAACGCTAGCAATAATCTGGGTTACCCTCATGTGCCCACCCAGTACTTTAATAGAAAAAAATAGCCAAATCAAATGCAAAACCAGTCCGCTAGCTCCTCCCAAGTAAAATACTTTGAGGCTAAAATTGAGAAAATGGGCGAATATGTAGCTAAATAATTTAAGAAAGTTAAAATCATTTTGTTAGCTGTTGAATTGCTTAAAGTCCCAACAGTTAGGGAATTATTTCTTCATAATGATTAATGGGACTTCCTCTTCCAATTCAACGCAAGAGGTGCCTACCAAGAGGGTCTCCTTTGATTAATCACAAAGTGAGCTCGTAATTAAGGAAATCTTAGGCAAGAAAATGAAGGCTCCCTCAAATCAACAAACGGGAAAGAAACCCACTAAAGAAAAAAATCAGGCACTAGCCAAGGACACGACTAATGAGAAAGATAAAAATCAAGTAGCCCAGGTAGACATAACCATGGGATTTTTTTAGGGGAAGTTAGAAACACTGCCTTTCCTCACTACTATTAGAATATTTGGGAAAACCTACACAATTGCTTGCTTGATTCAGGAGCATCAGACAATGTCATGCCTCTTGTTGTATGCAAGGCATTGGGAATAGTTCCCACTCCTTCTAGGTGAAAGGTGACCCAATTGGATAAAACCAAGGTGAATATAGTTGGAAAAATCAATTGGATCCTATGCAAATCGTTGTTAACCCGAGGGTGAAGTAAGTCATCTAGATTCAAGTTGCGGATATCCCATACATGTATGGCATAATACTGGGAAGGGACTTTATCAGGGCATTGAATGGATATGTCACGACTAACTTTTCTCACCTATGGCTCCCATGAAAAGGATTGTCAAACTAGATCTGCATAGACTGGGAACCGCACATGAAGTTTATGATTACAAAGTATAACAACACCAATGAGGTGTTTTTTGCTGAAACGAAACTTGGCAATTATTCTCGCATGGCCTATCAAGAAGAATTGGAATCCCAAGAAGAGGAGGCAACTGAAGAAGTTCTCCTCGTACTGTGCAACCCCCCTACTGATTCAACCTACACACCTCAAAGCACATAAATTTTGGTTGAGTCAGATGATGAGGAATCTAATGATGACGGCAATTTGGGGTTATTAGATGGATTATAGGCCTTCATGGAAAAATGTGTGCAAGATCAACTCGGCTTATGAGTGAGGATGGATTTCCAAGAGCTCCTATTACCCAGTTGGTGTAGGGTCCAAATCGTTTCCCATTCAAAATTTGAATGTTTCCTTTTTCAAGTAGCAGTTGCTCATATCAGCAAACAAATTTCACCAAAGGGGGAACCTCAAATGGGATAGCCCAACCATACTGATGTTGAATCCGTGCCTTTCCCGAAAGCTGTAGATCAAGTGTGCAGCCAAAGAAAGATGAATGTAAGCTCAGCCCTGGAGTTAAAGATTCCTCCAAGTTTTGGACACTACACTTTGATGGGTCCAAGTTCAAGCAAGGAGCAGGAGTTGGGTTTGAGTCTATCAGCCCCACAAGTAAGAAATACTTTATTGCACATAGTCTATATTTTTATTAGACAAATAACGTAGCAGAGTATGAAGCACTCGTCCATGGTCTTTTGATGGCTCTAAGGAAAAGGGTCAAAATGCTACAAGTCTTTGGAAACTCAAAGTTAGTGGTAAAGGAGGTCAGAAAAGTATATTCCTGCCATGATAGGAGACTAGAAAATTATAGGCATAGAATCTAGGACCTTATAGAAGGCTTGGATGCATTTAATATCTAACTAATCCCTCTCTCCCAAAACCATACCATTGATGCTTTAGCTCAGGCAACCAACATGCTACAATCCCTTTCTATGTCAAGCCTGAAGAAATCCACTGTTGAACTTACTTCCATTTCGTTGGTGCCAAACAATGTTACCAACTTTCAAGTGCTCAATGATGACAAGCACATCTTGGATTTTATCACCAACTCTGACATGTTTGCAACTTAGATAATTGATGAGGTAGATCTTGAAGAGGTTAAATTGGATATAGAAGGAGTCAATAACCTCAAGACCAACATGATTCCCAGGGGTATGGTCCAACTTGAGTGTAGATTTGATTTGGATCAAATCAAGGACCAAGATCAACATGCAAAGAAGGATTCCATCAATGATCAGTGTGACCCTCATAATCTTGGAACAATCGAGGAGGTTAAAACTATATTCATTAGAAAATTGTGCACACCAGAAGAAAAGAAAGGGATTTTTGATGCCTTGTGCAAGTATCCTAATGTGGTTGCTTGGAGTTATGAATATTTAAAGACATATGACACCTTGATCATTACACATACCATCCCTCTCAAGCTAAATGTGAGGCCCTTTTGGAAATGAAAACGTCCTATCAATGCATTGCTAGAACCCATCATCTACAAGGAAGTTCAGAAGATGTCTATTAGAATTATCTTCCTAGTCAGGAACTTCATGTGGGTGGCTAATTTGGTCCCAGTTAGAAAAAATAACAAAGAAATCAGGTTGTGTGTAGATTTCTACAACTTGAATAAAGCTTCAGAGAAGGACAATTATCTGGTGCCCTCATTAGATGAGGTGTTGCAGATAGTCAATAGATCTAAGATGATGTCCTTCTTGGATGAGTACTCTAGATACAATTAGGTTATGGTACAGTATGAGGACCGGCATAAGATGACATTCACCACCGAGTGGGGAACCCTCACATATCAGAGAATTCCATTCAAATTGATCAACATGGGCGAAACATTCCAATGTCCAATCGATATTTCCTTTAAATATTTGATTGACAAGTGCATTATCATCTATATGGATGATCTCACGGTGTTTTCAAAGAAGCAAGAGGATCATGTTTCTGATTTGTGCAATTTTTTCTAGAAGTGTAGGGAATTTGGGATTTCCCTAAATCCAAAGAAGTGCATCTTTGGAGTCACAGAGGGTAAGCTATTGGGTCACATAATTTTAGAGAGAGGAATCTCAATTGACCCCAAATGCATTCAGGCTATCCTAAAAATTCAGCTACCAGGCAGCAAGAAAGAGCTAAAATCTTTCTTCAAAATGATAAATTTCATCAAAAAATTCATCATTGGCTTCACTGAGATAGTAAAGACACTCAATGCTATGCTAAAGCAGGATGCCAAATTTGAGTGGGATCCAGAGGAAAAGCAAGCCTTTGAGGAAATTGAAAGGGCAATTGTTTATGCACCTATACTAGTCAACTCAGACTACTTGAAGCCATATTACATTTACTCATTTGCTTCAAACCATTCATGTGCAAGCATATTGACTCAAAAGGACGGTGAAGGAAAAAAACACCTGATTACTTTAATGAGTTCCCCGCTGAAAGATGCAGAACTAAGGTATCAGAAAATCGAGAAATAGGCATATGCCTTGGTTAGGGGAGTCAAGAAATTCCACCACTACATCTTCAGAACAAGGTGTTTTCCATTGTGCTTGATTTGGCAATAAAAACATTGCTAATGCAGAATGAGCTAGGAGAAAGAAGAGCCAAATGGGTCACACTACTACAAGAATATGATATGGAGATTCAACCCATGAAGTTAGTTTGAGGGCAATCCCTCACTCGAACGATAGTTCAGACACTAGTTGAAGCAAGACTCGAGCTCACTATTCAACATGTCTCACTCGGAGAGTGGTATGATGGCATTGTCTACATCCCACTAAATAACAATTGTCACCTCACTTGCAAGGAGTCCAAAAACATTCTCTCCGACTGAAAAGTAACAACTACATGTTGTAGGGGTCTATACTATAAAACATGAATCATGAAGGGGTCTACCTTAGATGCCTTGGGAAAGAAGAGTCAGCATGAGTGTTGAAAGAGTTTCAATATAAACTTGGCACAAGCCATAGATCTAGCCCTTCCACCGACCATCAAATCTTGTGGGATGGGTACTATTGGCCAACAATATTCAAGGATACACACAATCACATTCGAACTTTCCTTGTGTACCAGACTGTTGCAACCAGAGAATGAAATGTTGTTGTCCCGTTGCAATAGTGCTCGAGGTAAAATTGTTCGCTCAGTGGGGTCTCGACTTCATTGGTCTGGTAAGCCCACCATCCTCTATGGGTCATAGGTACATTCTAGCTGCTTCTGATTACTATAATAGATGGTCAAAAGAAATTTCATGTAGGAAATGCACTACTGAGGTGGTTATTAATTTTCTTGAAAGCTTTATTTTGAATCGCTTTGGTTGCCCCTATTCTCTCATCTATGATAATGGCCCCACCTTTTCCTCACTCAAATTTTCTAGTTGGGCCTTTGAATATGGTATTTCCCTTAAGTTCTCATCCAATTACTACCCCCAAGGAAATGGCCTTGCTAAATCAACAAACAAAAATTTGATAACTGTGATCAAGAAATTGCTCGATAAAAACCCCAAAGATTGGCACACCCAGCTACATTTTTCCCTTTGGGCAGATCATACACACCACAAGGCCTCCCTGGGTGATTCCCCGTTCCATCTTGCTTATGGTTTGGAGCCTGTATTTCCCGTCCATCTCAAGATCCCCACCCTCTAGTTCATCAACACCTTTTACAAAGAGGGAGATCATCGAGAATTCTATTTAGCTAAACTGCTCCACTTAGAAGAAGTTTGTGACCAAGCCATTGAATTTTTTTCCAAACATCAGGGCATGGTTAAAAGATGGTTTGATCGTCAAGCCAAAGTTAAGGCCTTTAGGATTGCTAACTTAGTCCTTTGTTGGGACAAGTCCCATGAAAAGAAAGGGGGACATGACAAATTCGACAATATTTGGCTTGGCCCCTTTTAGATCTCTGGAATTTTAGGAGATAATTATTTTCACCTCAAAACACTAACAGGTGAAGATGTCACGTTGCCTGTCAATAGGCAGCACCTCAATCATTACTTCCTTTCCTGAGCTCTTCTAAGCTTGTCTTTGTAAATACCTGTATATAGGTTAGTTTAGGTTTCCTTTGTTTCATTATCACATTTTGCTTATGTTTTGCTTGTTATCCCAGCTGCTTTATTTTGTTGAGAGTTTTCTTTTGTTTTTGATATGATGGTCGTGCTCAGTTTGACAGATGGTTCACTTTGTTTCCCACTCTCATGTGTTCTCTGGATAAATCTTCACTCATGACTATTGGTCTTTGATCACTTCTTTGGAGTTGTTTCCTTATTTGAACTATGAATTAACCTAGAACACGACCCTTGGTTGAATCCTTTCACACTAATCTCAGATCTTGCACAAAATGCACATTAAATTATTTCTGAAGAAATTTATAGTAGCTTTTATGAGGGCTTAGCAAGTGAAAAATATAAATTCTGCTCTAGTGACCAATGTGATTCCAAACCCACAATAAGCTTTGATGCTTACACAGTTGAGCAAAAGAAAGATCACCAAAAGGAAAATACTCGAAAAGGAAAGAAAGAAAGAAAGTAATGAAAATAAAGCAACTATGTGGGTGTGTGAACAACTCTATTAGGGCTATGGATGTGCAGCTGACAGTAGAGAAATGTTCGTGGGGTCATAGTGACAACTTCGTCGGGGCTATGAACACTTGACTAGTAGTCGAACAATGTCTAGGTTACTTTTGGGGTTAGGCAATCTATGTAGCTTGCTCCACTTGATTAATGGTTGTTTTTTATAGTTTCTAAAGAAAGGGAATGAATGCACCATACACACACTTCTAAGATGTCTCTATGATCTACTTTAGTTAAGGATCCATGTTCTCCATCAGGTTCCTTAGTTCACTTATGGAAACCAGCTCCTGGTATGCGAAACTAGATATTTTGGGTTTTGATTGAATCTTTATCCTTAGAATGCTCAGGACTGTTCTCCTAGCAAAGGCACCATATGTTGTGCCTATAGCACACACACCCCGTTCAAAACAGGGACCTTTTTTTTTCCTTCGTCGAGTCACTTTTTCCTTCATCTCATTTTGTGTGCCCCTTTTTTTTAGTTGCAATTGGTCAGGGAGTCCTAAAGTCATCATCTGAAATTGACTAGGTTCACCACTCTTAGAAATTTCCAAGCCTTTTTCCTTTGTGGAGTTTTTCTGGTGATTTTCCTTAAGTCTTTAAATGGGTGTCCATCTCTTGTTGCAGGTCCACCCCTGTGGGTCGCTCCTAGCATAATTTCCTCCCTCATTCATTATTTTCCTAATGGTTGACCTTGGCATGCCGCCTACATCATTTGTCACCACCCTGTCACCAAACCATAAAATGACAATTATTTGACTACCATCCACAGCACGGGCTCTACTATTCTTGACGCTAGTCATTTTGAAACCTGCATCCACCAACCCCACCAACCATCGTACATCATTTAATGTGCATAATTAATGTCAAATTTGCGATAAATAGCAAAGGCTCACCTATCATTTTCATCAACATTCTCAGTTAGAAACTGTTAGTGCGACTCCTACCTCCACCACCATCATGCCCACATCACTTGGTGGATGAATTCAACTATTACGTTCATCTTGATTCATTGGATCTACATGGTGAGTTTTTTGTCACCATAGCCACATTTCTTCAAGTTCATTTTTGGAAACTTTGTAAAATATTAAATTTTGAAAACTCAAAACCTTTTAGGCGACCAGTTAAGCATCCAATCCTGCACAAAACCCATGTTATAAAATTTGAAAAAACCTTCGAAATTGACCCTTACGGCCATGTGAAACTTAGTCCTTTGGCCACCATTCTTGTCCAGTGCCTTCACCTTTGGCGGGCCCACGAATACAAACCAATGCTTTCCTTTTGTTATCACTGATTGAGGCTAAACAAAAAAATCATAACTCAAAGGTCTTCCAGCTATTCTGGGCCCGCTCTTGCGGACTTCTGTCTGTGGGCCACCCTTACCTACTAGTTGTTTCTCAAATAGTCACCTCATTCTAGCTTCCCAAATTCCATGTCCTACCTAGCCCACATCCTAAATAAAACACTTAGGTATCAATCCATCTGTAGGTCATTCTTCATGGGTTTTCGTTGCCCCTTCACCACCGGTTTAACATCCATCATCCAAACTGGGAAGATCGTGCTCCCTTCTACCTCACAGAACCTGTGAATCCCAATGCCATCCCAAGTTTTCCCAAAGAAAATATAAGTTTGAATCTCTGCATGTGGGCCAAGCTTTGTGGATTGTATTTTGTGGGCTGCTTGTTCCCCTTTTCTGTTTACAAATGGCTAGGGAGCCTCGTCCGTCTGAGTTGCGGACCTCGCACCGTTCATCTCCTCTCAGCCCTTCATACGTGAAAAGAAACTATAACTATAAAGTATAAGCCTCTAGCCAAAGACCATATCAAACCGTCTTCTAAATGAGACCAATCAGAGGATGAAAACCCACCCAACTTGGCTGTAAAATCCCTCGAGAGACAAATGGGGAAGTGTGGTGGAAAATCGATAACATGAATATCCTGATGAATAGCAAAGTTCGGGGATGCATGCAAGGTAAGTGTCAAGTTCCAAATTATACCAATAGTTCTAACAGTGGACCCATCTAATTGAACTACACTTTTCTAGGGATTAAGTTCATAAACAAGACCTAACTTATCAGCTAAACTCTTACGCATGACTGAACTATTAGCATCAAAATCAACCATATAGTTATGAACAATCTTATCGCTAATAATCAAACTTAAGTAAAATGGGGGAGGCTTTACATCTTCATCCTTTTGGTTGTTCTTAACCTCTAGATCATTAGCAAGCACGACTTTAGCAACCCCTTGAGAAGTATCATCAAAAATAGACAGCTCAGCTAAAGCATCTTGTAGCAAACTTTTCTGACCTGGGATATGCAAAGCATCTAATACAGACATGTTGATAGTAGTTTTTCTGAGGTGTTCAACAATATTGAAAGAAGTGGGATTTACCTTCTGCTAGTTTTTTGTAACAACATCATTTTGCTTCAGCAAAGGCTGCAAATACATCTTTGACTGCTCCCTGCTAGGTATCTCTTGGCCTCTTTGCAAAATCTACATTTTAGGCTGCGCTGCAGTGTTAACATTTGATGACGAAATGGGTTGCTTACTATTTGTAGGTTGTTGCTGTAAATTTACAGCTTGTTGCCCCAAATCCATAGCTCTCTTTTTTGATCTGGTATGGGCCGAAATAAGAGAACTTTGTTGATCTTGTCCATTCACACCACAGTACTCGGAACTCTGCTAGTTTGGAAAGGCAACTTCAATATTATCTTGTTGTTCCTCATTCTGATCTACAAAATTTTCCACACCAGCATAGCTATTCTGGACCATTAAGGCTTGATTTCTCATGTCATTAGCACACACTAATTGGTTATGGGGTTGATTGCATGGCTAACACCAATCACAATCCTAGGCGATATTATTCTGAGGCACAAGGTCCTTTGACGAACCAGTTTTGTTTGGGTTGTATGGCTGGAATGGTCTTGGGTTAAAACTTTTCCTTTGGCCTTGGTAATCATTCTAAAAGGCACATCTATTAGGTTGGTTCTGCTGATAAGTGGCTTCATAAGGCTTATGTTCATGACCGACTAACTTCTTAATGCTCACAAGATCATTCCTGAAGGTCTTGAGTATACTTTTAATCTCTTGAATATCTTTGTTTTGGGTTGGAACAACAATCTCTTGGGCTACGTTATGATAACCTATTGCTGGAATAGGTGAAACAATAGCTAAGGGAGGTAGAGCAATAGGGGTAGGTGGTTGTATTTCTGGAAACAAAGGCATAAGAGGTCTAGGGGTTATATCTCCAACTTGGATGAGACAATTTTTGGCCCTAATGGCGATGTCATAAGAATTAGGGAGTGTATGCCCACCCATAGATTGGGTCATAATTGAAATCTTACTATTCAAGGCTTTTAAGTAAAAAAAAAAATCATGAGCTAGTAAAGGTTTTACCGTTGCAGGAATTTTGTCCCATGTTCTCTGAAATCAGCAGTTGAAATCAACCAAGTGCTCGTGTGGCACCCTCTGAATGGTGCTCAATTGCTCTAACAGAGACAAATTATCAAATTTATCAGCAAAATACTGGTACAGTCCATTACCTAATGCATCCCATGTCACGATTGAGTTGGCTACAAGGCCTCTAAACCATTGCAATGATTTCCCCTTCAATGATGAAGCCAAGAGTCTTAATGCGACTTTCTCTTGCATGATATTATGAACTGAGCATAGGGTAGCCACATCACGAATATGCTTAACCGGTGTTGTGTGATCCTCCCCGGTGAAGTATGGAAGGCTTCTAAGGGCTACAAATGGGATGTCATCATGTTGAGAAATGTCTAATGGACTGCCTCCATTAAAAGGTGCAAATAGGTGTTGCCTTGGCACTGTCATTGGCAGTGCTTGTGATACTAGAACCGAGACTCCTAGTGATAAAACCAAATAGCTGAAAATAGGAGGTGTTGATTTTGACCTTGTAGGAGTTTCAAATAGCTTCCTTGTTGTTCTGCCTCTTCTTTGTGGTGGGGACAACTGTCGATATTCGAAGGGTGCAGAACTTGATCTAGTTTGAACCTTTTTCATGTGCAAGTTGCACTAAGTTTGCATGTAAAATCAGAACCGGAGTCACCGGTATATTGAAATAGGCCTCTAAAAGGCTAAATAACCTGCTGCATACACCAAACAACAACTTTAAACATTAAAAACTTCTCTAAAATTGATTTTCAGAGTCCCAACAGGCATGCCAAAAATTGTTAGCAATTAGATATGCACCTTGTGTCAAATTTGCAAAATCAGACTATCTATTGAAACATGGAAACTCTTTTCAGATGTGGGTGGTCTATGCGAAAAGAGAATCTCTAGAGTGAGCTAATTCTCCGAATGATGGATCCTATTCTAAGTAATTTTCTAGGAAAAGGGATAGAGGAAATGACTGAAATTAAAACCTATCACTTAAGAGATTTTCAGAATTGATAATGATTTAATGATGATTCTGATTTTCTTCTCACAAACAGCTTTTAGAAATCAATAATATCTCACAACCTCTCATGAACAATAAACACATAAATAATTTGCATTAATATTTGAGTTTAAAAACAATATGCAACCTGTATTTAATGAGATTTTTGCACTAAAATCGCAACTCTAGGACATAATAAGGATTTTGCAAACAAAAATCACAATACAACATCAAACTAAAACTGCAAAAGGCACAAAATTGAGAAGTAGGAATGTTGTTTCTATTCAACTGTAGGAGTATGCCCAAAATCTAAAACTGAGTACAAAGAAAGTTTACAAGCTAAAAATGTGTATGATCGAGAAACTAAAACCTCCACTAAACTCAGAAGCAGAAAAAACTAAGTTTTCTTCAAGATAAATAGCTCTAAAACCCTAATCCGAGCTCAATAAGAAAGCTCAAGGAAAGGTATCAAAAACTACCACAAAAGACTGCACAAAAGCGGAAAAAACACACTTTTTGCAAATACATACTGAAAAGCCTCTCAAAATAGGCCAAATCTGCTTTTAGAGCAAATAAAACACCTTATCTCTCCACCAGGAATCTCAAATATGACCCAAGGAAGATCACTCAAAAAATCTGCTAAAAATAGCGAAGAATTAAAGCAATTTATAAGATATCGCATTAATCTTGCTTTACATGGTTTGAAGATTTTATATTCTCACAATTATATTTATTTTTGCTATTAAAGACTTAGAAAATATTTTGCAAAAATAATCACTTATCTCTCCAATGCAATCTTGATTTTCTTAAAAATCATAAAAAATATGATGCATGTATCACCCTTATAATTGATTTCTCTAAAATCAATAAAATGAAAACTAAGACATAACAAAATAAAGCCAAGGCTTAAATCGGCAACCATGGGTATTTGTTGGGCTTTGAAAATAATGTTTCAAAATGCATAAGGCATTGAAATCGACCTTCACTATGAATTGGGACTTAGAGATAAATGTTTCTAAAGAAATGCTTAAGTCATGGCATAAAGTGATCGACCCCCATGGTGCATTTTGACTTAGATAATTATCACATAAAACTAAGGAAAATATGACCTAAGTCGAATTAGGGTTGATAGTAAACCAAAAACAAAACCTAAAATCAATTCATTTCATGTTTTGGTTTTGAGAGTGAACACTACAAGAGGCACCGCCATACATAGGGTTTGAACTCTGAGACCCATTCGAGCTTTCTTCTCTTTGATTCTCCACCAGATTCGGCCTCTATTGCTCATGGAAAGTTTGGCTAGTTATTTCATTTGATCCATTGCTCCTTTCAATGAGAAAAAGGCCTTAATGGCCATAGCTATGAGATGATTATCTAATGCTTCTACTTCATTTTCTATGCTTTGTTTTTGATACTTTTGTGGCCGCCATGAGAGAGTTTGAGTTTCGAATTTGAAAGCTCCTATGAAGGTTTTCGTTGTAGCTTCTTAATATTCAATAGGAAACAATGGTAAGCCTTTGTTTCTACTTGCTTTCCATTTCTTACAAAGCTTACAAAAGCTTGAAGATTTTGACAGGCCGCGAGCTTGACATGCTTCCCTGATGACATTTTGTGAAGGAACCTCTCGATCTGACATTAAATTTGATCTTTAGGCTCTAATTGTAAACTTAAAAGGTTTTACCATTCACTATTTGATGTCATTTATGAGCCAAAGGCTCCCTCCAGGTTGTGGCCACTTATGCACCAAAATGGTTTATGTCATTTTTTGGGCTTGACCCAAGAGATCATTTGTATATTTAATACTTCACAAACAAAAAACCCCATATGGGTATCTGTTATTTTGGAGAAATCACCCTTATTTTGTGATTTTCTGTTGGAAACCAACATGGTTCACTGTGATATGAATAAATCTCAGTTCAAATAAAACCTCCATATAGATATTATATTTTCTTCTGTTGTTTTCTTATGAAACCCTCACATGGGTATATGGTATTATGAATTAAATACATTATTTGCTTTCCTGTTGAAATAACCATGTGGGTAAACTAGAAGATAAACAAGAATCTGTATTTTCATATATTCAAAATTCAAGCTTGACCCAGCATGGCTTTCATTGGCATTCTGAACTCCTCAATTTCCACCATATGGGTATTTGTTGATTTGAAGAAAATGTATTTTTGAATTAAAATTCTCATATGGGCTTCCTGCATTTCAAATATACTGCATTTTTGTTAGAAATCCTTTCATGGCATCTTATAACAGCACTTCTGAGATAAAACAAAAATGGGTATTTTAAAAATTTTGTGCAAATTTCATTTTGGCTCTAGTTATTTCCTTTCATTTCTAAGAATCAGCATATATAATATTGTTCCATTTTTCGTTATAATCTATTGCTTTCACTTTGATTGAATGGAAAACCCTAGCTTGGCCTTGCAGATTTCAGTTTTCTACTTTCACATGAGAAGAAATAACATAACCCCAGGTGGATTATGAAGGCATTTGCTATTTATAGGATCAAAACTCATAAAATAACTGAATGACAGAAATCATGTATCTTCAAAAATTTGTATTTGCAAAACAACATATGGAGCACATTCCTTTACTCAGTTACCATCCTTCACACAGGAATTCTTGATTCACTCCCACAGATTGCTCTCATTCCTTAGCCTATTATACATTAATGTGATTCTCATGTCATTTTATACTGTTTCAGCTTGCATCTGTAAAGCTCCCTCATCCCTTGTCATTCTCTGCTCAATCTGATACTTGTCCTTTTTCATTCAAATAAGAAACTGGAGCTCTTCACATGTCTCCATTATTTGAATGATGCCTTATTGATAAGGCATTATGAATTCCTATTTAATATCCTCATCTAAGCATGAGCACTGTAGCTTTCAAAAAGCATTTACATGATTGTTATGAGTGAACAGTCGGCTTGATGGCTTGATAAATGAACTCTCCTTTACTCTTTGAGTTGTATATTTCTAATGAACATGAATATTACATTCCTTCACTTAGCCCCATCTGTAATGTATACAGGATAGCATGTCGAGCTCTACCCTTGTGGGAGCCCATTTTTTTCCACATGCTTGGTCTTAAGAAAATAATCAGCTATATGAATTTTCCTATACCTGCACAAGGAAACAAACGATATTAGCATAAAAAACAATATGTGATGATGATGTCCTCTCTTTCTTCGCTCCTATCCATCTCTTGTTTTTGCAACTGTTCCAATGTATCATTAGCAACATTTACATTATTTTTGGTGGTTCATATAGGAATGTTCATAGTCAGAGCTCTAACAACCCCTCTCTTCTCTTACAAGTTGATCGGAGCTAGAGGACGGAGGGTGGTGCACCGCTTCTGCATCAGCCAAAAGTATAGGAAATGATGATTATGTTCATCCTTATGTGATTTCTTTTCCTGCATCCTCAATAGTGTAGCATGCTGCTCATGATGCATTGTGATAGTTACATCCATGGCTTGTGTGGATTCTTAAATTTCCTTTTTTTTCTATTTTTCATTCTGAAAAGAAATGCATCAAAATGCAAAAATGTACTATCATTTGTATTCTTGCAATCAAATGAACATATGTAATGTGAATAACTTTATGAAATAAATGAGAGCACTCTATTGCTTTATCATTTATATATTCAGTTTTGTACTCCATTTGATTTTGCAAAAACATGTGTAATCCTTCTGAAACTCAATTTCTCGAAACACTTGCATAACTATCACTTGATGAATGATGAATAAAGTGTAAACAACACTTTAGCATAAGTAGAAATAACTATAATTTTCACTTCCAACTATAATAATATTTAATCTGCTCCACCAATTGAGCTTTAGAAAAAATTTGGTAACACTACCTTTGACCCTATGGAAGATACATAGGAGTATGCAAAAAGTATGTGGAAGGTCAACCCTTTGAAATGCAAAAAGTTAATTAACCAATACTGGTTAAAAGAGAAGGGGGTAGCACAAACAAGGTGCCCCAATAATTGTTCAAGAGTGATTTTTATGAGGATTGTAACGACTTAGTGACCTTGTTAAGCAGATTCATGGGCATTCCCACTGCCACTTACTTTCAAGAATCGATGCTCTACTTCATTGAGGAGATTATCAGTGGGAAGGAAAAATTCCATTTGGACAAAATCATCAACGAAAACTTGCATACATAGTTCATGGTCGTAAAGAAGACTTCAATATTTTATATGACCTCCTACCTGGTGTACCTCCTAGTGCATCCTTTCCCATACAAGGGCCCCTTCGTTGCATGAAATCCAGACCCAAGAAGGGAACTCAAAGTACATGATCGATACCCACAACTACAATACGAGAACTTCAGGAAGGACTACCAGAGAGTAAATGATGCCTTCATAGTGCATGCTATCAAGCTCGTCAAAGGGGATTTTTATAGGAGGGTCTCCCATAGTGCCCTCACTTTCATTCAGAGGTTCGAGTTCTAGTTTATTCAATTCCCAAAATTTACATACATCAGAATGGAGGGATTCTCCAAAAGACCATACAAACTGCCCCAATATCCCAATGACCGGCTAATCATATTGGAGGTCTCCTAGCAACTACAAAACGCTCATACTCTATTGAGTGACAAGTACAGGGTGGTAATTCCTTACCCCTTCACCTTCGGCTAGAACATGTACGCTATTCCAGCATCCCAATGTGCAAAATATTTAGAGGAGATAGTAGAATACAACTTGGGACTCCACAAAGCCAGGTCAAGAATGGATCCTTATGAAAAATTGAAGAAGTTCGTCAGAAGAGAATATAAAGAGGTACACATAAGGATCCTTATGGATACACTACTACACTTACAACTCCCACTAGAAATAAGTACCTTGGACCCTGCTAGTCTATTATACTTGAATTCAACCTTGAAGGCCAACCGAAGCTAAAGAGGAGCTTAGCTTCTCCCTTGTCACCGCCTTCGTAAACGTATCCATTGGATTGACATCTGTATGTATCTTGTCCAGCTTGACTTTCCCATCCTCCAACACCGACCGAATGAAATGATATCTCAACTATATGTGTTTTGTTTTAGAATGCAAGGAAAAATTCTTTGCAAGATGTATAGCACTCTAGCTGTCTGTAAACAAGTAATTTCCATCTTTTTTTTTCCCATCTCATCCATGAAAAGTTGCATCCATATCATCTCCTTTTCCACCTCTATTGCAGCAACATACTCTGCCTCTGTGGTGGATAAAGCAACCACCTTTTGCAATTAAGAAATCAAACTCACTGTCGTCCCACCAACTGTAAATACATAACCTTTGGTACTCCACCTAGTATCTATATCCCCTGCAAAATATGTGTCAACATATCCTTTTAAATTAGTATTAGAGCCCCCAAAACATAAACATTTATTGGATGTACCTCTCAAGTACCTAAGAATCCATTTTACCGCATTCCAATGCTCAACTTTGGGATGACTCAAATACCTGCTGACAACTCCTATGACATGTGCAATATTTGGTATTTTGCATAACATGGCGTATATTAAACTTCCTACAACTGAAGCATATGATACCTTGAACATTTTTTCTTCCTCCTCTTGTGTCTTTGGACACATATCCTTAGTCAATTTAACATGACTAGGAAAATGTGTGCTGACAGCTTTTGCATTCTCCATATGAAATCTCTGCAACACCTTTTCAACATAATTAGCCTGAGATAAAAAAAAAATTATATTTTTCCTATCTCTACAAATTTTCATACCAAGGATTTGTTTTGCTACCCCAAATCCTTCATAGCAAAATATTTTGCTAACTGTTATTTTAGTTCACTTATGTGATCCATGTTAGACCCTGCAACAAGCATGTCATCAACATATAAACATAAAATAATGTAGTTGTCATTATCCAACCTCTTAAAACAAACTCAATGGTCAGAATTACACTTGTTGTAGCCTTGCTTAGCCATAAAACTATCAAATTTCATGTACCATTGTCGAGGTGTTTGCTTCAAGCCATATAAACTTTTCTTCAATCTGCACACTAGTTTCTCCTTACCTTTGACCTCAAATCCTTGTGGCTATTCCATATATATTTCCTCTTCCAAATTACCATGGAGAAAGGTTGTTTTAACATCAAGTTGTTCTGAATGAAAATCTTCAGTAGCCACAATACTAAAGACAATATGAATAGAAGTCATTTTAACAACTGGAGAAAAAATCTCATCAAAATCAATACCCTTTTTCTGTGCAAATCCCTTTACAACTAATATGGCTTTAAATCTCTTCTTACCTCCATCCTCCTCTTTCAGCTTATAAACCCATTTGTTTGGTAAATCCCTTTTACTTGCAGGCAACTTGCATAATTCCCAAGACTGATTTTTCAGCAAGGAGTCCATTTCTTCTTCCATTCCATGCTCCCATTGAACGTTGGTATCCACTCGCATAGCTTCATCATAATATTCTAGTTCACTAGCATCAGTTAACAAAATATTATACAAAGAGGGAGAGAATCTTTTGGTCCTTGAAGATCGTCTAACAAGAGTTTGTGGTATTTGTTGTTGTTGTTGTTGTTGCCCAGCATGAGGAACCACTGAAACATCATTGTTTGGAATATCATCCAACACTGCATAATCATTTTCTTTCTTCTCATGCTACAGTAACAGATCTTTGTACAACACTTTCTCATTGAACATGACATCCCTGCTTCTCACAATTTTCTGATTTTGAAAATCTCGAAGCCTATAACCAAATTCATCAATGCCATATCCAACAAATATACATTTCTTTGATTTTGCATCAAGCTTTGTTCTATTTATGCTTCATAACCGAAGGTTTTGAGAAAAGAATAACTCACCTTCTTACCTTTCCATGCTTTCTTTGGAATACCACAACCCAAAGGATTAGAGGGACCTCTATTAATTAAATAAACAGCAGTGTTTACAGTCTCTGCCCACATTTTTAAAGGCAACCCAGCATGCAATCTCATAGTCAGTGCATGCTCCATTATTGTTCTATTCATGCGCTCAGCCACTCCATTTTCCTGTGGAGTCCTTGGAACTATTTTCTTCCTATGAATACCATTAGAGGAAAAATAATCTTCAAACTCTTTGCTGCAATACGCACCACCATTATCAGATCTGAGACATTTTAGCTTCTTACCTATCTCATTCTCAACCAAGCTGCTCCATTTTTTAAAAGTTTCAAATACATCATATTTCTACCTAAGGAAATAAATTTGTACCTTCCTAGTTGCATCATCAATGCATGTAACATAATACAGAGAGCCACTAAGAGAAGATACCTGAGTTGGTCCCCATACATCCATATGCACAAACTCTAATTTCTCATCTTTCTTTTGCTTCCCATCCTTGAGAAAACTTACTCTCTTTTGTTTTCCATACACACAAATTTCATAGAAATCCATATTAACACATTTTAGACATGGTAAAACATTATTTGAATGAATTAATTTCATACCTTTTTCACTCATATGCCCAAGTCTATTATGCCACAGTGTTGATTTAGAGTCCACAACAACTATATGATCTTCTACCTGCTGAACTGCAGCAACTGTTCCTGAACATTGACCTTTTTTCGTAACAATTAAAATAGAAGGAATAGTATGACCTATAAAAATATATAAGGTGCCTACTTTCATACCTTTTTCTACCACTAAGGCACCCTTTGTGACCTTCCAATTTTTATCACTAAATGTAACAACACAACCTTCATCATCTAGTTGCCCTACTAAAATTAAATTTGTACTTAACTTTGGAACATGCCTTACCTCATCTAGTAGCCAATGATTCTCATTATGCAACTTAATCCTGATTCTTCCCTTTCCAACAATCTGACAGGGTTCGTTATCTCCTAAATAAACAAGTCCAAAATCCCCTTGGAAATAATCAAGCAAATAACTTCTATGGGGGGTAGCATGAAATGAAGCCCCTAAATCTAACACCCATGAATCATCAACATTATCAAGGGAAAGAATCAAAGCAATCTCATCAGATTTATTACTTACCACATTTTCCTCTTTACTTCCTTCCTTTTTGTCTCCTTTATTTTTTCGAGACCAACAATCTTTCTTTAAATGACTCAACTTACCACAGTACCAGCAATCCCTCTTGTCTCTAGATTGGGACATTTTGTCATTTGATTTTTCTTGTGACTTCCCATGATTTTCAAAATTGTTTCCTCTCTCCTTTTTTCTTCCCCTACTTTTTTCATTCAAAACACTACCTCATGTGGATGTTCCACCTGAGCTTTTCCTACAAATTTCCTCACTCAAAATAACACCAACAACATCATCAAATTTTAATGTATTCGAACTAGAAACAAAATTGCTAACAACCATTACCAAGCTATTCCAGCTTTTAGGCAAAGAACACATAATCAAAAGAGCCCTAAATTCTTCATCAAAGTTTACTTTTACATAAGTTAATTGACTGGTGACCGTATTAAACTCATTTAAATGATCAGTAACTGACCCACCTTCTACCATTTTCATATTAAATAAACACTTCATACGAAATACCTTATTCAAAGCAGAAGGCTTTTCATATAACTTTTCCAGGGTTTCCATCAACTCTTGAGTTGTGTTTGCTATTGTAATATTGAACAGAACCGATTGTTCCAGGCATAAACGAATACTGCCAAGAGCCTTTCTATCCAAAATCTCCCAGTCCTCATCAGACATTGTTGGGGGTTTCTTGGTTTTCCCTTCCAATCACCACCATCAATCCTTTTGATAGAGGTAGTCATCCATCTACATCTTCCATAACTGATAGTTCTTCCCATTAAACTTCTCAACCTTCTTACCCTCATCTATTCTTACTCCCACTCAACCGTGAGACTCCCACTCAATTGTGAGACCTTCCTACAGATGGTAATCGAAACACAACCCACTTTGCTACCACTTGTTAGGGTTAGAAATGGTAGATATCTAACAATTAAATGTAGATTTAATTAATAAACAGAGAAACTAAAACACACATAGAATAAATTATAACACAGATAATTTAACGTGGTTCTTCCAATCTGAGCTACATCCACCAAACCGCAGCCATTCAATGATTTTATTATCCAGTAAAAAACCTATTACAATCTTGTGAATAATCGCATTTTTCATCATACTGTAACCCCCATTTGAACCCCTTTTTAACAAGCTTAGAAGCTTCCAGATTAGGGTTTTACAAAATCATTTGTTTTTCTTTTTTCGTTGATTTTTCACTTTTTCGGTGACGACACAAAAAAGTAGGATACATGCTAGGATGTACAATATAGCATGATCATTTGCCACACACCAACATCTTAAGAATAGATAAGGTGGCAATAGATGAAGAAAAGTCACAATCTACAGAGGAGGACACCGAAGCTCTAAATGAAAGGTATATCATAGAGACTTTTGATCAAGAGTTTGAGGAGGAGATTTATCAGTATCTTAAGGACATGGGAGAAGAAGTTGAATCTGTAAAGCAGCCTCCCGAGGAGAAGCAAGAATACACTGAAGTTTATGAGGAGGTACCCATGGGGCCTCCACTAAATGGGCAATACAAAGGCCCTATTCAAGAGGAGGACGTGTCTCTTGAGAAAGAAGAAGAAGAAATAAGAATAAAAATATGAAACTGAAAGAGAAGTTGAAGTAAGGTAGATTCCTAGGCCAGAGCTTCATATGGAGCTTGAGCAAGAAATAAGGGAGACATCGCAAACAAAAGGTGCCACTATAGAGAACATTGCAACCACCAAGTTTGAAAAGTTAATGGCCATATTAATCCAGGATTCAGATGAGGAAGAAGAGAGAATAGAGCTTGAAGTTCTGGGTCATGATGAAAAGTAGCCTCAATTGGAGCAAAAAGAGGAAGGTGATCACAAATCACCAAAGGGAGAGCCTCAAATGCCTGATTGGCTACAAAAGCAGCTATACAAGAAAGCTATTGTCCTCATGGATCCAAAAGCCAAGCCTTAGGCTATCTTGGCATGAGCACAAATAAAGGAACCAAAAGAAAAGAAGCCAAAGATCTGATCCCATATAACAGTTGATGCATCTGGATTGAGGATTGTGCAAGTAGCCACCCTAGTAATAGATAAAGGAGAGGGTTTTAGCTATAATATCTCTACCATAAACTTGGGCACTGCTATGAGGGAACAAAAGATAGATGAATTCTAGGGATCGGTAGCCATGATAATGGAGCAAATGAACAAGGATCAATCCTCCAAGGAGGAACTGAAAGCACAAGTGGCAAGCCTCAGTGCCTACATTCAGCAATGGACATTCCTCGAAGAAGAATCCTCGACTACAACCACTGCACCCCAATTGCTATCTTAGGATGAATTCTCTGAGATGGAGAAAATGAGGAATTGGATCAAGGCTACCTCAGATTAGTTTAGACGTGTGTTGTACAATGGTGATATGGCATTGGCCATGTTTTCTGAACAGTCAATAAGTTTTGGGAAGTGAAAAAGTAGCTCTAGGGCATGGAGATAATTTGTAATAAATTCCCTAAATTATATAGGATTACATATCCTAAGCTTGAGGATATTCTCAAGATTCCTGAGAAGACCTAGGAGAAAGAGCTATCCCTAGTGAAGGATGATCATTGGCTGGTCTAGTCATGGAAAATGGGCCTAAATTATAGAAGAGACGTCCTAGAAAGAGTGCTCCATGATGTATAGCTTGACCTTGAATGGGTTAAAGAACACATGATAGACTGTGAGGCTCGTATCTAAAGCTCATGACAGATTACAACATGCCTGCTATCGAGCTAGATCTCGAGAAGATCAGGCCATATTTCCACAAGAAATAGAGAATGGGGCCACAGATTTGTCAATGTTGAACTTTATGGATTTTTTTTCTCAAGCCTTCATCCAATTAGAGCAAGTGATCAAACACACACCTAAGTGTACAAATAATTTGGAGCTAATCACTAGTAGATCAAAGAATCTATCCTTCCAAGTGCTCCAATTAGATATCATAGAGTGGAATAAATTTCAGGCACTGATGGGAAAATTTGTGGAGTATGCCACTATCTAGAAGAATCAAGGAAATCCTATCATTGATGATGAGTTCTTAACAGTGTAGCTGCAGCTAAAAGGGAAAATTACTATAGGACAAAGTTCTACAGTGATAGGGCACTAGAAGACAAAGTGGGGAAAAAGACAAGGAATGTATTTTTAAATTGTGAAATATTGGGGTAGGTGAAACCCTTGTTTATAATGAATCTTGGCCACACAATGAGATAAAATCTTGGTCATTCATTTTTCTTTTGGGAAACTATAAATACGGGGTCTCCTCTCATTTTCAAAGAGAGAGTTGAGTTGTTGTAATGCCATGTTGCTGAAATTTCAATAGAAATTCATTGCTTTTGGTGGATTCTTGAGTTTCCCTCATGTTTCATGAGTCATCTCCTCATAGTTGATAAATTTGAGTAGATTTAATTTGTTGTTCTATGTGTTTTGCATGCTTTTAGTAGTTTAGTGAATTGTTTATTGATATTGAAGGATACTATTGTGTTGATGCCCTTCCTTGTTCATGCTTTTTGTTGTTTGTTGATGATAAACAAGAGTGTAAAGCTAGTTTGAACATAAATTTCATTTTTTCACTTAAAATTCATCTTCTATGCATGCTTGATGGTTAATGCATAGTTGAAAATTTGAAAACCTTAGAAGATAGCACTAGTTTCATGATATTGTCAGCTAATTTGGTTAAGTGGAACTTAGTTTCAGGAGGTTGTCCACTGTAGCATCCTCCATTATCACTGTTCATTGGTATTTGTAGGTCTAGGAACTCTCACTTTTCCCTCCCCTTTTGACCTTTCTTTGAAATAGTAGTTTAGGAAAAGTTCTAGCATCATTGTAAATCCAAATCTGATGATAAATTCGAGTTTTAGATTATTGTTTTGAACTTGCAACAATTGCACATCATCTTCAAGATCTCAGGAACTCCATTTAAGGATCTAATCTCCCTTCAATTTAACATACGTATGGTTTCCCTATGATTACCAACAAATCACATGAACTAACTGAGACATTCTAAGCAAGTCCTGACCTGACACCCGAGAGACCTTGGGATAGTTTTCTACAATTTGTTTGTAGGAAATTATCTTTCAAGAGAGATGATGCACTTATGCATTACATGTGTTGAGAAGTGCTAAAACATCCATCAACAAGTTCCAGTTAATGGTCTAGCATCTCCTAAAGGGTAGCTACTCCTTATACTCAAAGACCCTAGGTCAGTGGCCAATGAACATGAGATGACTGATTGGCAAGCCTCTCCTCTACACTTTAGGCTCTACAGGACCAAGGTGGGTATCCCTATACATTAAGGTAGATCATCATACTACAATGGTGGGAAGCCTTCAATGGGATAAATCATCTACACAACTCTCCCTTGTCTTCAATATATTATGGTAGTATATAAATAAACATAAAAGAAAATGTAGGAAATTAAAAGGTTTCTTATGAACTAAAATTGGATCCACCTCAAACATAGGCTTGTGAACATAGAATGACCAGTATCTTACATACACGGAGTCCAAAAATGAAGTAATACTCCTACAATAGACCGACCTTGGCTTCTTATAGACTTGCTGCCTTACAACAAGAAACTAACAAAAGAACAAAACTATCAAACTTCTTTGAAATTTCTATTGCATCATCACTACCTTAACATATGAATTGAAATAAATTACTCTAGTCCTTGAATAGAAACTAACAAATCAGACATTCAAGATAAAAAAAAATTGATTGAGAACCAAAAAACAATCCTTGATTACATTGATTCAAAGATAGTGAGTACAAAACCAGAGAAGATTCAATAGAGCTAATACAATACTTTAGAGCATAATGCAATGAACATTTAGGTCATTTATTGTTATTACAGAGCAAACATTACAACACTTTGTTTCTAAGTGTAAGATAAAAACACTATATAGACTAAAACCAAAGACTTATAGAAGTTCAGAGAGAATGGAACCCCAACAAAATGTACAAAACTTTCCTTTATAGTGTAGGTATAACTTGGATTTCAAATTTGAAATTGCAAACCCTAACCAAACTAGGGTTTCAAACCAAAGTACCCAGGTCAAACCTCATTCCACCAAGAAATTCCCCCCAAAATGATGCGACCACCAAACTTGAATGCCCCTAACACCTGCAGCACACTCTAGCAAAGTCATTAATGAATGTAGGCATGGTACTCTTGAGAAATCTGCAATTAGAATCAGGAAGACCATACCTTGACATCAATTTCATTCTCTGCAACACATCAAGACATCAATGGTGTCACTTAGCAATAAATTCTACTTGGGAAAAGCAAAAATATGATACATGTAATTGTCCTAGATTTATCTTGGTAGCTGAGAAGCAGATATGTTATTACTATAAAGTCTTGAACTGTGAACATGAGTAGCTACCCGTTGGGGAAATCACATTTTGAATTATGGTTGTTGGTATATCTTAATCATGCCAAGTTCCAACGATAAACACTCACTGTCCAACACTGTAAAACCTAACCATCAGATTTAAACACTTTAAAAAAGGTTGTACAATCATCACCATAAACATCATCACATGACTTACAACAACAATGTGAGTCATCCCATCATGCAAATTGGGTAGTGCCACCTGTCGGCCCCCGTCAACATCAACCATTGTCACCTTCTTGTCAGGTCCCACCATCTTCATCAATGGTCATCATGTATCCACTGTGGATTAATCTCCACCGCTCTCTCCAAACCCCATAGGACCAAGCCAAGATCCACCAAGAACTCAATAGAACTGACGAGAACCATTAGATCCTCTTGATCTCAACCATTGATCCTTTGCCACTCATCATGGTGACATCACACTCCACTACCACATTCATTTCCCCTGCAGGTTCCACCAAAGATAGGCGTCACCAGCCCGCTAACCCCACTGCTTTTTTGAAAACATTATTTTAATCTTGTGGGGTGCATAGGAATGGCCAAGATGCAGTCGATGCTTTTATTTTGATATTCGTCATTTGATCATGGGCCCACCTACATTTAAAAGGTTAATATGCACATGCATATATTTCATGACTTAAAAGGGGGCTACCTTATGACATAAGACTTAGGGGATGAAAAATATTTTTCCCGTGACTTAGGAAAAGATCAAATATTTCAAATGGGGCGAAAACCAGAAAGACAAGGTAAAGGGGTCGGTGAACACATGACCTCCTAGACATGAGCTGTAACCTAGATGACTGAGAACTACTGATAGAAAGGAAATCGCTAAGTCTCCAAAAATTAGAACTTCAAAACCAAATATTGGAGGTTGTGAAGTTAGGAAAATTAGTGACTTGTTGATAACAAAGAGATCATTAGGTCGAGATGTTTTGAAACTTCATAACCCTGCGACATAGGCTAGCAAAACTTGGAAATCGATGACTTAGGAAAATGTGAAAATATTAGAAGGGGCCATAGCTAGGAAAACATCGAGCCAATGGCATAAGGTCACAACTTAAAATGGGCAAGACTAAGCGGGTGCAAAAATCCAACAACACAATAGACTTGAAGTAGGGTTTAAAGAGGATTTTAACCAATGAAGAAGGCCTGAGGAGTTTTAATCCCTAAGACAAAACCCTATTGCATGAAAAATGAACCCTATCCCACAGGAGGCACAAAACTTTGACAAAATGGCCATGGATTTTGTAGGATCCACTAAGTTATATAAATGAAAAGGTCTTTAAGACTTTCTACCATCTTCTTGTGAGTAAGTTTATCATCCTTTGTTTGGTAGTCATCATTTCCTTGGTTGACAATCAGTTGTGAGTCCCCATAGACTTTTAACTCTTGTATCTACCATTGAACTGCTATTCTTAGACCTGTTATTAGAGCTTCATATTCAACAATATTATTAGTACATGGGAATGATAGACGGTATGAATTTGGAAAATAGTTGCCTTGAGGGGTGATAAAGAGAATACCCACCCCTGATCCATGTTGTGTAAATGATCCATCAAAGTATATTTTCCACTAATTTGTTGTATTGGTTAGAATCATTGATTCTTCAAGAAATTTAGATATCAAAGGATTCTTCGCATAAATGGATGCTTTAGCTAGTTGTTCTACAATAACTTATCCTTTAATAACCTTGTTCTCCACATACTCTATGTCAAACTCAGTCAATATTACCTATTTGGGCATTCACCCAGTGAGAGTTGCTTTAGATAACATATATTTTAAGGGGTCTATCTTAGAAATAAGCTTGATTGGTGTCATAGCATGTAATGTATAATTTTTTGTGAAGCAAAGACCACTGCTAAGCATGCCTTCTCAATGGATGAGTAATTCATTTCATACCCTAACAAGGTCCTACTGATGTAATAGATAGCTCTTTCCTTTTTCATTTCATCATGTTGGGCTAGAAGAGCACCTAATGTTGATGATGTTTCTAAGATGTATAAGATCAATGGCTTTTTTTATATCAGCAGCATGAGAACTAGAGGTGAAAAGAGGTAGTCCTTGATCTATGAGAAGGATTTATTGCATTTCTCATCCCACATGTACATTATTCCCTTATGGAGGAGATTTAAAAAAGGGTGGATCTTGTCTGACAACTATGCTATGAACCTCATAATGGATTATAACTTTCCTTGTAGCCCTCTCATCTATTTCAATTTTTGTGGGGGTTCCATGTCTAATATTGCTTTCACCTTTGTTGGATCTATTTCTATCCCTCTTTGGGATATGATGTATCCAAGAAGCTTTCCTAATGTTACCCCAAAGACACACTTTTTTGGATTCAAGTATACCTTATACTCTTTAAGTCTATTGAATATGGATCCCAATACCTCGATGTGCTCATTCCTTTTCTTTGATTTGGCCAAAATATCATCCAAATAATCTTCGACTGTCTTGTGGATCATGTCATGAAAGATTAGGTTCATTGCTCTTTGATAGGTCACTCTTGTGTTTTTTAGCCCAAATGGCTTCATGTTCCAAAAATATGTTCCCCATGGAAAAGTGAATGTTGTTTTGTGTTGATCCTCTTTGGCGATCATGATTTGGTTATAGCCTAAAAATCTGTCCATGAGTGATAGTATTTCATGTCCTACGTTTAAATTGACTATGATGTTGATGTTAGGAAGAGGGAAATCATCCTTTGGACATGATTTGTTCAAGTCCCTAAAATATTTGCATATTTTGATGCCCCCAGTGGGTTTTGAGACTGGTACTTGGTTGGAAATCCACTCAGGATAATCAATGGGTAAGATAAGTCCGACGTCAAGGAGCTTTTGTAACTCTAGCTTAACTAGTAAGGCTATTTGAGGGTGCATCTTCCACAAATTTTGTTTCACTAGCTTAACTTCATGAAAGACTGATAAGCAATGTGCTACTACTTTAGGAATGATCCCTAGCATATCTGTGTATGACCATGCAAAGTTTTATCTTCTCTCTTTCAAGAATGCTGTTAGATTTTTTGTTCTTCATCAAACAAGGATTCAACATAAAAGGTTATCTTAGGTTCCTCTTATGTTCCTACATTCATTGGGGCAGCCTTCTCTGCTAAAACTACTAATTGTTTTGGATGCATTGCACTAAGAGGAGATTGAATCCCTCATCCTTGGGTGCCTTCTAGAGGTTTTCACCCTCAGATATGTCCTTTCTTTTTACTATTTTAGGTACAAAAGGTGTCACAATGTGATTTTCACTTAAAGGTCTACATGTTATTCTCATGTTGTCAATTTTGCAACTGAAGGATTCAATCGTCTCCCCATAGTACTGTTATCACCTGAAATTGCACCCTCGTTGAACCTCTATTGTTGGGAAATCTTCATTAGCCAGTTGTTGGCATAAACCCTTACCCCTTACTAGTTTAGTGACCTGGATATCCACATCATACTCCATAACTCTCGTGATCCATCCAGCTCGTTTTTCACTTAAATCTTTGCTGAGTAAGAATTCCTTTACGCTAGAATGTGCCACTAGAAGATGAATTTTGTTGTGAGACAATAGATGTCTAAATTTCTTCAAGCTCTTTACAATAGCCAGCACATGTTTCTCTACAAAGGTATACTTCTGCTCATAGTCTTCTAGACCTTTACTGAAAAAAGCAATGGGCTACTCCAACCCTTCTACACCCTTTTAAACCAAGATTGCAGAGATTACATCAAAACTACCAAAAGCATACAAGGTAAAATCCTTACTGAAATCTAGGTTGACTAATGTTGGGGCTAAAGCTAACGCCTCCTTGATCTTTTGAAAACTGTCGCTTGCTTCTCGAGTCCCCCTGAACTCTGCACTCTTCCTTAACATAGTTGTAAGGGGTTTTAGTAAGGCTGCTATATTAGGAAGAAATCTTCTGAAAAAATTAATATGACCAATGAAACTTTGAAGTCCTTTCTTATGCGAAGGTAAAGGCAGCTCTAAAATTGTTAACACCCTTTTAGGATCCACTATGATTCCCTTCTTAAACACTACATACCCAAGAATATTTTCTTCATGGACAGAGAAAACACATTTCTTGGGGTTTAATGATATACCAAACTCCCGAAAATGTTCAAAAATTTTCCTCAAATGGTCATTGTGATTAGCTGCCTTCTTGGAATAGACGGTGATATCATCAAGGTATACTAAAACAAACTTATACATCAAGTTTCTAAAGGCCATGTCCATAGCCTTTTGGAAGGTTTCCCCAGTGTTAGACAAACCAAATGGAATTTTCCTATAGGCCATTGTACCCCACTTGGTAGTGAAGGTAGTTTTAAATTGATCTTCTTCCTTTACCAAAATCTGGTTATAACCAGAATAGCCATCTAGTAAAGAAAAACATTTAGAACCTGACACACATTGAAGAATTTGTTCCATAGACGGAAGAGGGTGCTATCCTTCAACGGAGATTTGTTCAAATCTCTAAATTCTACACATAACCTAAGCTCTTCATCCTTCTTTCTGATAGGAACTAGATTTACAACCTAGCTAGTATGCTTAATGGGAAAGATAATCCCACTCTCTATAAGTCTGAAGACCTCTTTCTGTATTAGTGGCTCTAGTTTAGGATTGACTGGCCTCTATTTTTGCCTTATGGGCTTGGCCATTGGCTCCAATTCTATTGTATGTCATGAAAGACGTGGATAAAATCCTTTCAAATCTCTATATTCCCAAGCGAATATGTCAATGAATTCTTGGAATAATTGCAGAAAAAATTGCTTTTCAATAGAAGTGTTTATTTTCCCTATCCTGAGGCTTCTCTTGGGTGTAATTTCTAAGTCCTCATAATGATCTTGCTGAACCAGTAAATTGGCCTTGTTACTTTTAACCTGACCATCAAAGTTAAAAATACTTTCTAAGGTAACCAAACCCTTAGGCAACTTGTTGTTCTTTAATTGCAGTACCCGGTCTCCATAATGTTATTTGATTCTCTCCTAATTTGATACTGCAAACACGTCTTCTTCAAGTAGAAACTACAGAATCTACTCATCACTCTCAAAGACCTGCCAGTTAACATTGTTATCAGGCACGGAAGGCCTGATAATAACCTTGATATGTTGTTGATCAGACTCCTTGTTTACATTGTTCAAAATATCAAACTAAGCCCCACGGCTGCTAATCTATCAGCATGCTAATTTTGATTTCTTGGAATTGAAATGATATTGAATGCCTCAAAATCCTCAATGAGGTCCCAAACCCTATGCTTATACAATTTAAGAACATTATTTTTAACAGCGTTCAGACCTCTAACCTGATTTACTACCAATTCATTGTCCCCATACACCTTCAAACACTTAATTCCATGTTTCCGTGCCCATTCCAGCCCTTGAATGAGACCTTCGTATTCTGCTATGTTATTAGTGCATGAAAATGAAAACCTAAAGGTTGCATAATATCTTTCAGCTCTTGGGGAAACTAATAATGCACCCCCACCAGCACCATGCCTACTCCTTGAGCCATCAAAACTTTTTTTCCAAACTTCATCTTGTTGATCATAAACATTCCCTAACTCTTTAACCAAGTTAGGCATCACTATATCAACTTCTTGAAACATGTAGTTTCCCATACCAGTATCTGACACCGAGTCACTCTTAGCACTAGCAGTCTGGCCTGTTGTCCATTCGTCTAGAAGTATATCAGGAATTTCATCGACAACAATACGAGGATCAAAGACAGCAACATGCTCATCTTGCTCAAAAATTATGCAATTGGCATTCATTGCACTGGGCATATAAGGCTCTATATTGTCTTTTGCAAGTAGCTCAGACTTCATGGTTACTCTAGTTCCATACCTAGTACAGAATAACATGTGAGACCAGTCAAATGAAAGGTATCCCCCTATTTTAGCCGTAAACTCCCTTGACAAACATAACCCATAATATGGAGGCACATCTGCCACATAGATGTCTAGGGAAATTGAAAAATTAGGGCAGGCATGTAGAATTAAGCTAGTATCTTTGATAAGATCTACTATATTAACAGATGATCCATCCAGCTGGACTACTCCCTTTTCTAAGGGTTCATACCTTAAACCTAACTGATTAGCTACTTTCTTGGGCATCACAGAGTAGGTAGCGCCACTATCTACCATACAATTGTGCACTAAATTTTTTCCAATAATCAACGAAACATAGAACGGACGAGGTCTCACGTTCTTACCTTGAGTCATGGACTCCCCTTTGCTACTGGGATTAGTAACTTTCTCTTGATCATCATTAGCCATCAGGACTCTTTGGGAATCAGCAGCAACTTGTTCAGGATTTACATCCTCAACCAATGCCCTTTTAAGTAGATCAGCCTATCCCAGAATGCTTAAGGAGTCCCACATGGTCATATTCATTCTCATCCTCTTCATACTATCCATGATGTTGTAAGGAACAGCTGAAGTTACCTTCTTAGGTCCTTTGGCAGCAGTCAATTCTTTAGTCTTATGAGGTTGCTCCTTAATTGGTAAGGTGGCAGCTCCCTTTTGTACATTTAGAATGGGTGTGGATGATACTCCTATAGTTGCAAGCCCCTCACTTCTATCAGCTAAGTGCTCCACCTCCAAATCTCTTTTCTTAGCTCGTGTATTGGCTGCAATTGGTGAATCAGTATTCACAGCACAAAACTCTTCACTCTTCCAATTTAAAAATGTAGTCTCATTGAAATGCATATCCGGTTGTTGTTCAGGTATATCGACAAGTGCATATAACTGTGGACTGACAGTATTCCAGGCCATAGATGCCTGGTTAACTACCCCATTTGAGCATGAGGATGGGTTATGTGCTTGATTGCATGAATGACACCCCTCACTTTCTGTCACAAAGTTATTCTGGGCTGGAACCATATCCTTCACTGGACTTGCAGCATTGAGAGGAGCTGGGTTATAAGATTGGACTGGTCTTTGATTGATATTTTATCTCTGATAACCACCTTGATAGGGTTGCATATTTTGCTGGTACTGATATCCCTGATTTTGATAAGACCAATTTGTATTCTAGCCTTGTGGTTGGTTCTGCTGTTGAAAATTTGGCCTTGCCCCTTGATATTGTTTCTTCATGTTGGTCAACTCATTTCCTATGGTTTGTAAAATACTTCTATCTTGTCCTGACTAGACTTAACCTCTTGCAATTCATTTGATGGTCCTGAAGTTGACACTCCCTGGCTCTCAACAATGGGTAAGGCTGGAAGAGTGGGTAAAGGGGCTAAAGATGGCATTTGTAGTGGCATATTTGATTGAATTTCAAAGAAATAGGGCATAGGTGGCCTAGGTGCTAACTTTCCTACTTGAATAAGATTATTCTCCGCCTTAATAGCTATGCTATAAGCTTGAGGTAAAGAAATACCCCCCATAGACTGTATCATGACTGAAATATCACTATTTAAAATTTTCAAATAGTATAAAAATGAATAATCAGCAGAAGGCCTTACCGTAGCAGGTATTTTGTTCCAAGTCTTATGAAAACGGGTATTGAAGTCCGCCATTTGTTCTTGTTGGGCTCTTTTGATGGTTGTTAGTTGCTCTACCAAAGACAAGTGATCAGATTTTTCCTTAAAAAATCTGGTAAATTCATCACCAAGCTCATCCCATGTCCTTATAGAACCCACTGGCAAGCTTCTAAACCATTCCAATGCCTTCTTCTTGAAAGATGCAGCCAACAACCTCATAGCTACATTTTCCTGTGTCACATGATGCACATTGCACAATGCTGCCACATCTCTAATATGCTCAAAAGGTGTCACTTGTCCTTCTCCAGTAAACTTTGATAGCCCTTTTAACGCTGCTAACGGAATATCATCATGTTGTGCTAGATTTAGGGGGATACCTTGGTTGAATGGTATGAAAGAGAAGGCCCTTGGGGCTGCCATCGAGCTGGAATGTGTTGGTATGCTTGTTGAAGAAGGACTTGAACTAACTGGTACTAAATTTGAACTTGGCTGAAAGGTATTTTTTGTAGCAGAAAGGCTATTTATCACACAATTGAAACCCCCAACTGATGAGGCAGAAGGTTTTGTTCTAAGAGCAAGAGATGTTGAACGCCCAGCTAGAGAATCTCTTCTTTCTCTTCTTTCGTATGCAAACAATGTCTTGTTACTAACACCAGGTGATGTTGAATGAACTCTAAGAGAAGGAATCATCCTTCTGAGATTCCTCCCTCTTCTTCTTGGAGGAGATAAATGTAGAAACTCTACAGCTTTTGAACTTTTAGTTTCTATATTTCTCATATAAATAGGCACATTGATCCTTTCCTCCTCATAGAGTCGCCAGATATGCTTAAAAACAACCTCTAAAAGGCTATTAGCTTACTATCAGCACATCAAAACAACAAGGCTCGAGAATTTTACTTCTAATTGGGTCCCACCGAGCGTACCAAAACTGTTATCACCTGAAATTGCACCCTCGTTGAACCTAGTGTCCAACACTCTAGTGTAACATGGGAAGACCTCTAAAGCTGTGGGTCACTTGTAAATAGAGGTCAACCTTTGGAGAAGGCCAGCTTCCTTTGTGTTATCACCTAAACTACTAATTCTTTGAATGGAAAGGGAGAAGGAAAGTTCATGAAAATGAAACTAAACTTATGGTGATACACCGTATTAATGAGAAATCACGAAATGAACACAGGAAGAACATACACTTGAAAGTTTAAATTCCATTGCTTCACATACTCAAAACAACTTCTTTCATATTTAATGCCTGAGTCCTAACAGGTTTGGCCTACATACACATCTTGGGAAGGAAAGATTAATTTCACAACCTTAAGACATCAGTGCAGAATTATAAAACACAGTTAAAGACTTGCATGTTCGAAAGAAAGATACAGAAATGAGAATCAATGTAAACATGAACACAAGCTTCCAAGGTAAACTCTGTGTTGTATTCAGGATTCCAATTGAGTTACAAAAAACATACATTAATTGAGAAAGGATTGATGAAAAATCACTAACTCCCTTAAATGCATAATTTGAACTGATTACAAAAAGGCAAAAAAGCCTTATATACAGACTATGTCGGCCCCCTTAGGGCTTACAAAAATATCAGGCCCAGAAAGATCAATCCTCAGATCTTTTGATCGAAATTAATGTTGCAGCCTGCATGTCCCTACTGTGTGTGTCGGTGAAGAGCAACTTCCTGGAGAAACCCCTTAGATCTTTTGAAGCTACCGGATGTATTTACTTATGGTCCTTGTGTCCACCTACTGAATCCCCCTGTCGAGCGCCTTGAATGCATTTGAGTCCAAAATAGACACATGTTGTATTCATTCCTTGTTGACATTCTCCATTTTGCCACGGCTCGCCTCCGCTCCCCCTGGTTGGTCGAGCGCTTTCCACGCGGGCTCTGCAACTGGTCAAAAGTCTTTTTTAAAAAGAATCACATCTCGGTGAGACACTAAAAGTGTCTTGCCGATACGATTCCATCATTCTGCAACTATCGGCATAGCATGGATATATCGATGAGAGTCTTTATCGAGCTTCAGAACTCTTACTGATGTTGCCTCTATGGTCACCAAGATAAATGCTCATCGGTAAGACATCATACCGAGTGTACAGCCTCCTCCCGAAGTCTCCTCAAACTTGATATTACAAACCATATCGGCAAGAGTCTGCCGATGTTACCCTGACGCACTTTGTCCTACCGATCTCTTTATTTCCTTCCTTGGCCAAGACCATGGCAAGTCGGGAAGACTCCTGGCGAGACTCCCTATCTCTCGGCAATGAGTT
Source organism: Sequoia sempervirens (assembly GCA_007258455.2). Classification (NCBI taxonomy): domain Eukaryota; kingdom Viridiplantae; phylum Streptophyta; class Pinopsida; order Cupressales; family Cupressaceae; genus Sequoia; species Sequoia sempervirens. The sequence continues at coordinate 327,848,202 of VDFB02271358.1, read as the reverse complement.
ACTTTCTCTTTGGTCTGGGAGACATCTCGCTTTCGCCAAGAAATCATGGCGAAACTATTTTCCTTGGCCGAGACCTTCTTCATCTGCAAGAGTTCACCCTGTCGGTGAAACATCTTGGCGAGATCACCTTTCTCTTGGCGAGCTTCTTTTGTTTCGCTGAGACCCATGCCGAACTCCCACATTCTTTTGGCTCTTCATTTCGGGGATACTTGGGTGTGTCGGTGAGACATTCACCGAACTCTACTTTTCCGTTCTGGTCATTCTGCATCGGCAAGACCCTAGGGAATCTCTGAGACTTCACAGTGACCCCTCCATCCTTTGTCAAAAATAACATCCAGTGTCGAGGCTTCTTTATCTTCTATCAGCAAAACTTTGGCCTATCGGCCAGACCTCTCGCTGAGCACACCAATCTTCCTGAACTCACGTCTTTCAGCCAGACCCCTGCTTGTTGCCGAGACCATATGCTGAAGGCACATCTTATGTCAATGGTGGAAACCCTCTTTAGGCGAGACACCTGTTATCGGGGAGACTCCTACCAAACCCCTCTTGTTGTCGCCAAGACACTCCATTATCGCTAAGACTCCTTAGCGAGCTCCTTCACTTACCCCGAAGTGTCCAGTCAGTGTGACTTTCTCACGTCACTGGGACTTCTTACCGATAGTGTAGGTTATTCTGAAGCCAGTGGTTGTCGTGAGTCTCCCCGAATGACGATTGAATGGCCTATCGGCCAAAGAAATCCACGCAATGAGAGCTCATACTGAACTCCTCCTTTCACAATGATAGGCTCCTTAGTGAACACATTTGGCAAGACAGAGACTAGGTCACAGCGACCTGTTCAAAATATAATGTATCCAAGCTACCAGTCGGCCAGACAGTGAAGATGTCATGCCGACCTGGCTCTAATGGAGGTTGGGCCTGTAACATTTAAGGCATATTTTCAACAAAGAATGCCTCTTAACTGAATTCCCTGTGAAACGTCATCAGATGCATGAAGCAACCCTCAATGGAGACATCCCATCTATCCCTTACGAACATCTGCAACATAGATGCCTTACCTGATTGAGCCTAAGGATAAAAATTAGGTAACAAGTACACCTGTGTATCTAGCTTTATATCAAATCTTACTTTGTGGTCCCCAGATGGTAAGTTGTCATGGAGTCCCATAAATTCTAATATTTCTTCATTGTTTTCAAATATATCTAGAATTGGTAGTCCTCGTTGGTCTCAGTCAATGAGTTGAGGGTATAATAGGCTTAATTAATTATTTGTTCCATTGGGGGTGAAACATGTTGCGGATATCATAAAGAGGGAGTTATTCTCAAATAGATCAGTTATGTCAATGGGGAAGTCATCTAGGGTAGTATCTCATGATGTTGGTAACCAAGAAGAATCTTCAACTTGTTTAAAAGAAGTGCCCTTTCCAAGAATGTGCACCTTACTAGTAGTACATCTTAATCCAAGATTCTTTGGACATCTCTCAGGAATGACGGGTTCTAGCAAACCATTGTCATTTTGTCCTATTTTTTCATTCTTGTTGTACCCCCATCCCATCCTTAGTTTTAAACCTTTATTATCCTCTTCCATGGGGAGAATGGGCACAGGTTGATCATCTTGATAGCGCAATTTAGAGATATCTTCCTCATTGGCATCCTCTTGTTCAAGTTCCCCTACTTGGTGAAGGTGGTAGATGCAAATTTTAATGTTTTGACCACTTTATTGATAGGTGTGGGTTGTCCATGAGATTTTGGAGAAAGAGGTAGCTCTCCCAATAGAAAAGCATTCTTTGTAGTTTATAATCCCCACAACCATCATCCTAGATCATTTCTTTGATGTCGGGTATATTCTTCATAGTGGGAATTTTGGATTTCAAGGTAGATGCAAGGGAATATGGGTCAAAAAATGAGGAGGATGTAGGCCCTTCACCATTCTTGGGGATTTTGGGGATCTTATAGAACTTGTCCTCAAGGTTCTTACAATAGTAGAAAGGCTCAAGATCTCCATGGATAGTAACTTCTTTGTCCTCAAAAGTAAATTTGACACATTAGTGATAGGTTGAAGCTATGTCTTTCAGGGCATGAATCCATTGTCAACCAAACAAAATTTTGTAGGGTAGATCAAGTTCTAACACTTGGCATGTGGTCTTAGCAATGGCGGGTCCCACTTGGATGGGTACCTTGATGATGCCTTGCGAGACTCATTCTTGATCATTATATTCTTTGATGGTTCTACTCTTTGTTTTCTCAATAGCATCCACTACATAACCCAAGTTTTTAACTAGCTGAAGGGTACAAATATTCAGACCAACACCTCCATCTACTAAGACTCTTTTAACTTTGTTCTTATGAACAATGACCTTAAGATGTAAAGCACGATTATGAGATGGTTATGTTGGTAGGTCTTGTTCTGAGAAGGTAAGAAGATGAGGGGTAGTGATATTCCCTACCATAGCTTGAAACTAATCTATATCAATATTCTCAGGGACAGATGAAGTGGATAAAACCTTTTCTAGTAGCTCCCTATGTGTGGGGGATAGCCTAAATAGTTCCATAATAGATATCTATGTGGGGTTCTTCTTAAGTTGGTCGAGGAGACTATAACTGATAGGATTTAATGTTGATAGGGTAGGTTATGCCCTAGCTTGAGATGAATCTCCTTGGATTGTAATCTTACCACATCATGTGGTGACTCCACGCTCCTCACTAGGCTCTTTGATAGTAATCACTATTACAAAATTATCACAAGAGGTGACCACATTGAATATACATGTCCTACATTAGTGTAATTCTTTCCCTTTCCATTGTTGTTACCCTTGCTATGATCTAGAATAGGGTTATTATTTATTTTGAGGTCCTAGTTACCAACTGGTTGATCAATAGATATGTCTCCATTCTCTATAAGATATTGGATAACATTCTTGAGCTTCATACAATTCGATGTTTTGTATCCTTTGAAATTGTGAAAGTCACAAAGATCCTTTTCATTGTACCAAGGGGGTTTATCTTATGGTTCTTGGTAGTTTTGGAAATTGGGAAGCATAATCAAGTTTTACTCTACCAATTTCAGCATGACATATTCAATGGGTTCCCCCAATCGTGTGTATTTGTATTTAGGGTAGTTATTCCTATTGGGCATTCGTCTTTATTGAGTTTCGGTGTTATTGATTTGATTATTCTATGGTGATGGTGTGGTTTGTTGTACCATTGGTTGAGCATTGGTGGGTTGATTGGTGTTTGGCATAGGAGCACTTATGACCACTTTAGCATCCACCACACCATCATTCATCATGTTCTTGCTCTTAGCCTAGACAAAGGGCTTGTCGTTTGAACTATTTGATGGATGGTTGTCTCTATACTCTTGAATGTTTCCCTGTGAGATTAGGGCCTAGGGATAAGTTCATCACAAGTGGTGATACATTATATCTTTAAGTGGAAGGATATATATAGATCAATATTTTCTATGATAATCCCTAATTGTTGTTTGTTAGGAATAGGCCACTTTCTCTTACTAGCTCTCTACCTCCATCTTTGCAAGAAATCAGTAAAGGATTCTCCTTTGTTTTGCTTGAGTGTGTACAACTCCTCTAAGCAAACATCCATGTCAAGATTAAAGGAGAAATTTTCTATGAACCTATCAATGATATCTTGGAACTTTTTAATGCCTGGAGGAAATTGTGAGAACTAATCAATGGCAAGGCTTGTCAAACTTCGTGGAAAGAGGTGCATTTAGTAGGAATCGTTATAGGAAACCTCCATACACATGATGTTGAATTATTTGACGTGATCCACAGGACTTCCCCTCCCTTTGTATTTATCAAATTTAGGGACCTCAAAAATAGGAGGGAAAGGTACCATTGCGATGTTTCTATCAATTGGGTATGGATACAAGTTTTCTTGTGTATGGGGCTTCTTCGTTTTCCCCATTTGAATGTCCTGCATTTTTTGTGTTAGCACCTTGAGTTGTGATACCATATCATCTTGTGGGTTTGGTGGAGGAGCATATGTTGCATACTATGGGATGGCAGATGAATTGTAAGTGGTATTTTGATATGATAGGGTGTTTTATGGTGTGTAGGGTGGTGTTTAAGACTAAGAAGGTGATGGCATAGTAGAGGTATATGTGCTCCTAATGTTGTTTTGTTGGGGATTATAGTACAAACCATGTTGTTGTTATTGTTGTTGTGCTAGAACTTGTTCTTGTTGAGTGTATTGTTGTGAGCTAACAAGGATTTTTTTTGTGCTTGTTATTGTTGTTGGGTGATTAAGGCTTCTTGTTGAGATTCGCGTTGTTGTTGTTGTTGTTGTTGTGTGATTAAGGCTTGTTGTTGGGCTTGTTGTTGTTGTAACACTTAAGCTTGCACTTGTTGCGCTTACAACGCTTGTTGATAACCCTGTTGTTTTTGTAATGCTTGTTGTTGGGCTTGTTGTTATTGCAATTCTTGAGCTTATGCTTGTTGTTGTTTCAATGCTTGTTGGTAAGCCTATTGTGCTTGTTGCAAAGCTAAAGCATGAGCTTGTTGCACTTGCAATGTGGAACAATTTTTTTGTCTGTATTACGGATTGATTTGAGGTGGTTGATGTGTGTTGAGTGTTTATTGGTTATTTTGAGCTACCATTCCTTGTAAGATAGCCTATTGGGATGGAGGAATGTAAGGTTAGGACCCCATTTGATTTTTCCTATTTTGGGGGACCCATGATAAAGATGATGATGATGCCATTCGGTATGCAATTTCAATGGCACATTCTATCCTTGGATCAATAGATTAGAAGGGTTCCCCTGATCAATGTGTTGAGGGTTCCCTTGTTGTGTTTGATGTGGTACCAAGGGATTACCTTGGTTTATGGGATTTATGATCAATGTGTTTCTTGGATTTGGGTTGATGATGGATGGGTTTGATGTGTTTTGTGCAACCAATGGGTTTGATGAGCCAATAGGATGGCTAGATGAAGATGTGGATGTTGTGCTAATGGTTGATTTTGTGTAAGGGTGTTATTGTACCCTTTTTGGTCTATTTGAGACACTTGGTCTACACTACCTTGCATGACGTTGAGCATAGTTGTGGTACTTATGAGGATGGACGAAGATGGTTGCAATCGAAATGTCGAGGTTGTCATGGATTTATGGAATGTAAGTGGTTTATGTATATGTAAAGGGTGCTCAAGAATGGTAGGAGCACCAAATGTTGGTGTCCAAGTGGTGTTTTTGGGAGGATTGGTGTATAGAGTACCCACAAGTGTGTTTCTTTCCAAAGGAAGAGTGTGACCAAAGTCCTTAGCAAGAATAGTTGCAAGACTAGGAGTTTGTATTTGACTTGGAACAAAGGAGGGAGTTAGTTGATTCATGGATTGGATTAATCCTTGTGTCAAATTTTGTGTGAGAAAAGTAGGAGCCAAACTTTCTATTGGTTGATGAATTCATTTGTACTCAAGGAGTTCTTCCTTAGCAAGCTCAAATGGATTCTTGGTGACATCTTCTACCTCATATTTTAAGGTATTTGTGGTTCTTTTGAGGGGGTAGAATGGCTTCTTCGGTTGAATTCTTGTGGGTTTGGATCACTTGTGGTGGATGTAGTTTTGGATTGTTCCATGATTCTCTTGTGTTATGATCTTGTTGTAACCATAAATTGTGGGTCACCTATGTGATAGGTATGTTGAGATTTATAATGTTAAAAATCTCTAGTTGACTCAAATTTTGGTAAAAGGGACACTCTAAGTTGTTTAGGACCAATGATGTGAATGGGAGATTAAAAGAATGAATGATATAGGGAGATTTATCTTTCTAAACTTTTGGCACAACACTTTTGACTATAGGTTTTATTGTTTTGATATCATGGGTAAAGGTGTGAATGAACTTGTAAATCTTTAGGGTAGACTTGTGACCTTTCAAGATAAACTAGTCCACAAATGTGATAACTAACTTAACTAAATGCATGAAAAAGGATCCATTTCACACAAAAAGTAGCTAAGTTAGGGTTTGGGTTGATAAATGTCTAAATCCAAAGTGTTGGTGTGTCCAAAAGTTTATAAAGTTTGGTGAAGTGAAATGTGAAATATGGTAAAGGTTGGATGAAATG